>JAUNZO010005071.1:0-288490 GCA_031894775.1 Chloris gayana | reverse complement strand
TATTCTAGAGCTGATAGCGGGGAAATCCTCCTCTCCTCAGCGATTTTGGCACCGTGGCCACCTTCAGCGCGCGACGCGCGTTCTGGTGCCGCCGTGCCGCTCGCACGGTCAGACCACGTCGCCTCCTGTCGCACTGGGCCGCGTGGGCCTTTCTGTGGGGTGTGGCCCGTTGGATCGTCGTGTGGTGTCCTGAGGCGGACCATCGTATCGTTCGGCCTTCAGCTTTGCCCGACCACGACGCAGGGAGTCGTCTTCCTCCGACCACGCCGCACGCAGTCCGGGGCAGCGAGGCGGAGAGGACTGCAGCCTGGGCGCCGTGCCGGTGTGGGAGCAGCCGCACCTGATCACGCCGCACACACCCCGGAGGAGCGAAGGCGTAGCGCGGGAGAGAGGAGCGCAGCCCGGGCGCCGTGCCGGGGTGGAGCGGCCGCGCGCAACCACGCCGCGTGCAGTCCGGGTGAGCGAGAGGGCGGCGAGGCGGAGTGCAGCGAAGCCTGGCCGCCGTGCCGGTGGTGGACAGGCCGCCCTGGGTGCCGGGGCGACGCGGCCTGCCCTGGGGCCGGCGCCGCGCGTGGGTGCTGCTCCTGGTCCGTGGCCGGGTGCCGCTGCGGCGGACGGGACGCCGTTCACTCGCTCGACGGAGCCACGCACTACTTCTGCGGCACGCGCGTCGCTGTCACCGTTCGCCGCCGGTCGCCGCGGATGCCATCGAAGGCGTGCCTGGTCGCATCGCGTGCCTTGACCTGCGGGAGCAGGTGCTTAATCGGCCTTCCGTCTGGCAGCCGAGCAGGGGGCCAGCGCCGCTCGCACCGCCGTCGTTCCGGGTGGAGGCGTTTGGGATTGTGCTGCTGGAACAAGGTTACCAATGGTGCGGAGTTATTGGTTGTTCTTTTTTCAGATCGGGACCTCAGGTTTTATTTATTTTATGTTCACTCACCCGCTGACCTGAACCTGCAGTCGGTCTTCTTACACCCGCGTCATTTGCCGCGTGTCACCGCAGACCTGTCGGTTCCTTCGCCTTCACGACCGACGCCGCCGTCCCTCTGTCCGGGTCTCCTCATTTGGTGCCGTTTCGGCGCCTCATTGCTCGGGGCGACCAGCCGACTTGCTACTTCCACGGTCCGTACTACTCTCACTCCTGCTGCTTTCGTTGCATTCCCTATGGTGTTCATCTCTCTACTTTATTGTTTCAAGGATTGGTTGGTCTCCCCATCGAGTTGGGCCTCCCTGCTGCTGCCTCTGCCTCTTGCTGGTTCAGTCGCCTAGATTCTGCTCTGAGGTGAGGGTCCCTTGCGGGTACAATGTTTTTTGCTATGTGCATTTTTACTATGGTTTGTGTGTGTGGATTCTTACTATTGCTCACTGATTGCGTATTTACCCATTGGTTGGGTTCTCCTGTTAGGGCCAGCAGCATAATTATTCCTCTTTTAGGTTCTGTGAATGTGCTTTTATATGACCAGTAAGATGAATTCCTGACTCTTATTCTACTACAGGGCACACAGTTCAGTGGGAGGGATTTCAGAAAGCGCGGTCCTGCCTTTGCTTGAGAAGGTATGCTCATACATTTCTCCTTGATCCATCTCACATACTTTGCTTTGTTTTATTTGTTCCGCCGTTTGCCCTATACTTTGATTGCTCATACTTTCAAATAATTTTGTGCTGGTTCTGTGTCATTACTGTCAGCTATATTGTGTGCTCCATCGTGAGTACAGATTTATGCGAGTATTATAGACCTTTGGCCCTGCTGGTGACCTATATTCACATTTGTACTGACATGAACTTCGGTTAGGCAGTGCTCATTGTGTGTTGCTGTTCTCCTATATTTTTTTCTCTATGTTTAGCTTCACATGTACCATGTTTTGGTGTCCCATTGGAGCAGTTTCATGTTCCTCAATTCTGTGCAACTAGATTTGAAAGGCATTATTTGTACAAGTGGTTTGCCCCTGAATTTGGTTTACATAAAATGGTTCAAATGGCTGTTAGATCTTTTTTACCACCTAGGTTTCCTTTGGCCACCTGACTCATATGACCTTGAAAGGTGTACGTATGTTTCCTTTTTCAGAGTGGTTTTAAATACTTTGAAAAGGTATGTTTAGATCGCTGATTACCTGCCTGATTGTTCAGTAATGGTTTACAAGGCGTGGCATTCCTATACTTCCGTGGTGGAAATTGTTTATCCATGTGTAGTTTGATTTTAGTCATACCGAATTTGTTATTTCCTTTTGACCTGTTCCTGTTATAGTTACCCCTTACTCCCCTCCCGTGTCTGTAACATGCCTTAGTATGGTCTGACCACTACGAAACTCTGTGGTGACATCGTTGCTGACAGTACGCCAGCTCCTTCTCTCATGCCGTTGATGCAGGAACATAGGTGAGTAGACCGTTAGTAAAGGTACATCGATGGAGTTTCGCTCCCGTACACGCCGTAGAGATGTTCGAGCACACGCACGTAATGTACGTGCAAGAAGAGAGAATGTAGATCAAGGGTTATCCAGTGCGCAGTCATCTGAGATTCAACATACTCATGATCTGTTTCCACCTGTTCCCTCATCTCCCTCTCCACCCATTGATGGTTCGCCATGGCAACGACATCGTGCCGGACGTCAGGGTGCAAGAGAAAATGTGAGAAACATTCGATCGAGATCAGATACTGTTTTGGAACATTTTGCTGGTGGACAACTGTGTTCAAGAACTGTCACAAACGAGTATGCATCCATAAGTTCTGCCGCCCCTTATACACCATCCAGTCATGGGTTTGTTGGTAGAGCAGAGTTCAGTCTCGCCTGTCGGCTTCGGTATCCTGTCATAAGTTAGTTCTCGACCTCATATCTATCTGCCTTTTGTTCCCTCCTGGTTATAAAACTATAAGAACCAAAATGTGTTATGTAGGAGACGATTTTTGCCCACGTGTTCCTGCTGCTGTTGCCGCTCAAAATCGAGCAAGAAGGATGATTGCTATTCGTAATAGGTCTGCTATACGAATGGGTTCGTATGGGTTGATCCTTTTTTTTGTACGTTTGCACCGGTTAGGAACAGCTCTTTATTTTCTCTATCAATATTTTTCATACCAGGTTCCATTCCAGAAGCACCTTTCAATGATTCTATAGTGTCTTTTTCAAAGGATTATGCAAACATGCTTAAAAGTAAGGTCTTATACTTCGAAAACAGTACCGTTGCTTGCGATAGAGCTTACAAAATGCTATAGGTGCTGACCTCGCTGCCCCAACTTATTAAATCTATAGCTACGTACCCGGAACGCTCTTATTATGGTGGACCGGATTACTCCTGTAACCACTGCTCCGCTATCTTTTGGTACCAAGAAAGAATTGTTGGTCGGAGTTCCCGTTCTGCCCATAGTATTGTATACAATCTCTGCTGTCGCGGTGGTCGAATTGTGTTACCAGCTTCAAAACCACCGCCTCCATTACTGCAACAGCTCATTTCTTTCCATGGCGATCGGCGTTCGAAGGGTTTTATGAAGCTCATTAGGCAATACAATTCCCTCTTTGCTTTTACCTCTCTCGGGGTTGATGTTGACAAATCCATAAACACGGGTTCGGGTCCCTATGTCTTCAAAATTAATGGAGTGGTGCACCATCGAATTGGTTCCCTACTACCGGTTGAAGGCAAACGACCTGAATATGCTCAGCTCTATATATATGATACCGAGAATGAGGTGCAGAATAGAATGAACATATTTTCTACTGAAGGTGAATCCGCTGATCTTCCTGATCCTAATATTGTCGCTGCTTTGGTTGATATGTTCAATGAGGTGAACCCTTTGGTGAAGCAATTCCAAATGGCACGAGATCGTTTGGCTTCCCCAACAGCTCCGGAAGTTTCTATACGTCTCATAGGCCCTACACAGGATGATGATGGACGATTTACTTTACCCACAGCACCTGAGTTAGCTGGCCTTTTGGTTGGTGGTTTATCACCCTCCCACTGTAAATTTGATGTTATCGTAGAGACAACCAGTTCCGACTTGAAGCAAGTTTCACCAATACATCCTGCCCTTATGGCTCTTCAGTACCCTTTGTTGTTCCCTTATGGTGACAGAGGTTTTCAGCCTGGGATTAAATATAGAACTGTGGGTGATTCTTCTAGCGGCGGCCGCGATGAATGCAGCATGCTTGAGTTCTATCGATACTATTTTCACTACCGTAGAGACCAACCAAACCCAACGACTTGCTCGGGTCGTTTAACACAGCAGTATGGTGTCAATGCTTATTCCTGTATTGAGGCCAATAGATTGGCATTCCATTCTTTCAACCAGGATTTACTACGTAGTGAAACTTACCAAGGAATCTCAGATGCTATGTCGAAAGGTGCTACATGTGGCAAAGATGTTGGGGTACAAAAAATTTTGCCGGCATCATATCCTGGCAGCAAAAGATATATGAATGAAAACTATCATGACTGCATGGCAATCTGTAGGGTCTTCGGCCCACCAGACTTATTTGACACCTTCACATGTAATTCTAACTGGCCGGAAATCGCCGAAGCCATTCGGTTCGAACCTGGACAAAAACCTGCTGACCGTTCTGAAATGATATCAAGAGTGTTTCATATGAAATTAGACGAGTACCTTTCCGATATTAAAGAAGGACGTACTTATGGTCCTATAAATGCGCGTAAGCTTCTCTAACCCTTAATTTGACATTTATATAGGCTTCCCACCGCTGTCACATAGTCTAAATTTTCCATCTCTATTTTACCATTATGTAGTGTGGAAAGCGCGGCAAAAAATGCAGTCCACTTCCTCTGCAACCAGAGAAACGTTCAAGTCAGAGATGTAAACCGTGAAGCTCTAGATAGCACAAAGAAGAAGCTCATGGCAGCCGAGTTCTGGACTGAAGCCTTCCAGGACAAAGCAACCACGGTTCTCAAATCCTATGCTGAAACCAACAGCAAGTACACTGCAATGAAGGATGACTTGAACGAACTATGCAATGAGTTCGCAGATTGGCTCCCAATAGAGCGCACGGTGCTCACAGAAGGCGCCGGGAAAGGAAACCAGCACATCTACACATACACCGGACCAGCAGCTTTCCGCGACCGCAAAGATCAGTTCACCGTGCGTCTCCTCCAAGTGCTGCAGGCTCCAAGAATGGTTCAAGATGAGCCCCCTCTTTCTCCAAACTGTAAGAACTAATTGTTTATTAAGAACCCACTACATCAGCATTAAACACATTCATCACACACAATTATAACAGCACACTGACTGTTCCACCTATTCTATTTACAGGATCAGAGTTAAGCAACATCTTTTGTCGGCCGTCCTATACTCCTCCACAATCGGCCTCCTCCAACCCATCCGCAGCATGATCCCCACAAATCCACTAGGCACAAGACTTTGATCATTCCATGTGGACTACGGGACAACGTCAAGCCACAGACGCAGCTGCATGAACCAATCAGTGCACCGCAACAACCGCGAAACGCCATACAACACCAGCGCTTCATTTGATCAAGCAAGACGTGTGCTTGGCGCATCAGTTGTTTGCCCTGTATAGCCTATGGAAAATGCACTGGTTCTGTTCATATGTCGTACTATTATAGAAGTACGGGTCAGTGGGCTAACCAGCTATCAAGACAACAATATATATATATATATATATATATATATATATGTATAATAATATATCTACATACTATGTGTGCTACGTATTTACCTTCCTCTAAGTGTTTAAGCCATGGCACAGAGAAGAATACAGTTTAACAGTGTAGTCCTACCCTTCTTCATTTCTCTGTGGAACTACCAGGCAAAAAAAGACACAACCCACCTCACACCGTCATACTAAACAAATTAGTACCTCTGCATACTTAACATATGACTCCCTTGCATCAACCACGTCCTCCATTAGAGATAGCATTAGCGCAGCGGAGCGCGCATGTCGTCCTAGTATATATATATAGAGAGAGGACGGGGGAACGGAGATGGGGAAGAATCTGTAGTTGCTGCTGCTGCTGCCACTAGTTTTACCAGCTTGGCATCATGGAAGTATATTCCGAGTGCTGTCCCCAATAGAATCGTTCCAACTCGAGAGAAGAGGACGGTCTACTTCCCCAGTCTTACGAGTTACCTGCTCTATGTTTGCTTATTATCTGCAATTCGTTGGAAGGTTTATTGCCAGTTGATTTGTAATTGCTAACAATTTTCGGTTCTGGAATATTTGCTCTATTTCTTTTTGACGTCTACTTTCCAATGATTAATTATGTCACTGGACCACGTTACGAGTTTCAATACGGGATAATCAGGCCCGATGTACGACATAGTACGGTATGTCAATCGTAACTAACCATTAAGAAACAAACTTAATCACTGTCCAACTGGCTACTAGGTCGCCGGCTCCGATGGCAGAAATTTGGCATGCCACAGACCTCCAATCCTCGAGATGAAAGTTGCATTCCAGATTTCCAGCAAGCATCACAGCAGCCAATTTGGATCCATGTCCAGGTCAGGTCAATATCCTAGACTTTTGAGGCCAACAACTCGCATGTTAGTATATCGTTTGAACATGCTAAGCGACCAGATCCGGATACTGGAACAATGTTATAGAAAGGAACTCCATCAGTTATTAAGGAACTGTCGGCTTCTGCAAGCTCAGTGAAGGCCTCGGAAAATGCACGAGACAATGTGTCCGCTGCCAATGGGTGCTCCACCCAATAGTAGAACCTCAACATCTGCAGAGTTTGATACAGGAACGCGGGTTAGGATACATGAATTCAGCTGCAAAGCAATTACATCACAAACATACCATTATGCTGTCCCAGGAAAATTGGTTGTCTAGCAGGATCTTCGCAAGCTGGAAAGCGCAAAATTTAGTGATAACTTTCAGATGCTCTGGCTGGTCTGGTTGTCTGGCTGTAGAACAGATCTTTGACGCAATATCATTTGTAATTGAGATCACAGCAGAACAAAATTTCCCCTCAATTGTGTGGACCTGGCAACATGAGTCGGGCAAGTCTGAGTATTGTGCACTCCAATCACTAGAAACTTTGCCCAGTACTGGCTGGAACACCACATCCTTCATCTCTTTGGTCATAATGCCATCATCATTGGCGGGAATGTACAATATTGGTTTGATCTCCACACGCGCTCTAAAATATGAGGGGGAAAAGGGTTCTTATGAAGTTCAAAACAGAAAATTCTAAAATGTTCAAAACATGTCAATCCTAATTACACAATTTTCTTGCTGATGTAGAGTGACAATGCATACCCTTTTGGAAGATCTGGAGCCAATACATATAAAACAGTGGGCTGTGATCCAGTTTTTGAACAATCCAAACGAGTAATATAAGAAGTTTGCAGTGTTTGTTCGATTTCTTCCTTCTCATTAGATGTCAAGTGTGCAGAGCAGTAGACCAGAAAATGTATTGCCGAAGTATAGATAGAGCAGTTAAATGCATTGGCAACAGCTTCACTATTTTGTAGTGCTAATTCTAATTCAGCCGTTGGACCACCAGCACAGAGCTTCATTGTTGGGGGTCAAGTCCCAGCTGACCAGCCATGTACAGAATCTCTCCGTAAAGTGTTGCCTAAAAAGGAAAAGAGGATCAGGCATAACACCTTTGACATCCTCAACAGAAAAGGAAATAAAGAACACTAAAGAATTGAGTTAAATAGTGTAGCAGCTAATCTACATGCATCATCTTATACTGTGAAATCCAAAGAAAATGGACCATAAATATATCTTGCACCTGGCTATAAGGACCGATGCAACTAGGAGCCCAGCAAGAGATGCTTTGCACATGTAGAACTCTCTTGAGCAGCTTATCTGAAGCTAGAACTTCCACATATGCTTTGCCCAAGCCAACCTGAACTAGTGGCAATTCAATTGTACTGCGTGAAGGAACACCCAGGTGGCATTTCTTCTCTGTAATGAAGCTGACATACACTTCATTTGCCGTTCCAAATTCCTTCATGCTTGAAATATAGAGGTGAACATATAAAACGTTAACCCAACCTAACCCATCTTCATTCAGCTGATTATCAATTCTGCTCAAAACTGCCACGAGATTTTCCTTCAGGCCTAATGATGCAATAGAATATTAGGTGCATGATTCACAATGCAAGGAACAAAATGAAGAGGTATTCCCATCAGTGAGAATAAATAATACATCAATGTCACATTTAGTAATGCAAGATGAGATTATGAACCTTGTGAAGAACTGGTGGGATCCTGGATCCAACAGCCAATGGTACGCAAGTTTTTTCCTGTCTTTGAGATGCATATATCTATATTTGTGTAAGCATCGACAGCTGGTACTGGACTGAAGGTTTGCTTTACTTCCACATCCGTGTGCACACAACTTTCATCTACTTCATATAAACAACTAGAATTCTCTTCAGCAATTGCATTATTCCCAATTCTTTCAGATGAATCTGCCTTGCATTCAAGATGAAATGCTACTGGATGAAGAATTCCAACAGAAGCGATGGAGTCAGCAGAATGGAGTATCACTTTCAAGTCGTCAAGTATAATTCTTGCATTCTGCAAATACATACATGTTATGGTACAAGAAAATTGAGAGTCAAAGGTTGGTAATACTTGATGAATTGATGCCGCCAAACTTTGATGAATATGTTTACATAGCCAGTAATAGCATATCATGGAACATAACTCAGTGGGCAGAATCTACCTAGCACTCTGAAAAAAAAACGGGTTTTAAGTCAGCTACTCAAACTTACACGAAAAAGAGGGCAGTCAAGAGTCAGTGTTTCGTATTCTCCACCTTCACCACAGACATTGATTCCATAATTCCTAATAGGAGGAAAAAAAACAGAAATTAAATCTGCATGACAGTACAATTAAGAGCCATTATTTACTTATAAAAACGTGGAATCAAATTTAAATCTAAATGGCATTTGACTAAGAACACAGAGAGGGGAAGTTAGTAACCATGCTCAGCCAAGCATAAATTCTGACAATGAAAAAAAACACTATTACTGGAATATTGGGAAAAGAAAACAACTATTTCAGACATGACAACATCTATGTTCAGGAAAAGAGTAAAACACAAATAGGATGGTGAGAGACATACTCATTCATTCGGAGCAGATGACACTTAAGTTCAGCCAGTTCTTTACCTAAGTGAGAAGACGGTTTCAACCCCAAAGCAGCAACCTACAAAGGAGCTCAAGAAATCAATGACTCATGGCTGTTGTCTTGTTCCAAAGGGAAAGAACTTGGAGTGCGAGAAGTTCATAATACATGAGTATGTTGTGTACCTTAACAGTTATTGCCACGATGCCCCTTCTTATCTGTGAGCATTAAAAACCAGAATAGTTAAAATGTGTGTGAACATTTCTTGTTCTCCTTTTCATGTTAGTGCAGACAACTAATAGAAAAGGAAAAAATAAAGGGCTTCAAAGGTACCATTTCCTCTAGGAGCAGAGTCTGATCCTGCTTCCACAAATATGCCAGTGAGACCAGGCCCAACCTGGAGCAAACACTCTCAACCCGAAGCCTCTGGTAATCAGATGCGATGGCACCCGAGGACACCGCATTGATGGATGGAATTTTTCGTTTAACCTCGCTCAACAGAGCAAACATGTCTTCTACTTCGTCTCCTGCAGTAACATTATACTTAAGTCCTTGATCCCTACAAATAATGGTCAGTTGGAAACCACATAAATCTCATATGTATAGCTTATCAATCGCAGGGAAGAGTCCATGTAGAGATGCCCGACCTAGTGGATCCACGAATGCGCCTCCGGAAGAGTGGCAAGCCCATACATTTCGCGTAACTCACCACAATCTGGTGGCCAACCTAAAGCCTCCCCGGTCACAGCAGAATAAACAGCGATTAGCAGATATCGAAAGAGCAGCTACATAAGGCCGAATTAAATAGCACCAGAATCAGCAGTTGCCAATCAGGGGAACGGAAAAGAAAATGGAGCATACAGTTTGGTACATGTAGCTATCAAGCTCGTCGACGTCATCGTCGAGCGGTATGAGATTAGCCAAAGCAACAATCTGCAAAGGAGGACAGAGTTAAATACTATTGGTCTCGTTGAGAAGGTGAGGATGATTTCCGGGGAGACGAATGGAACTGGTGTTGGTTGCCTTGCCTTGTGGCCGTAGTCGAGGCATCGCATCATGGCAAAGCAGCTGTCCTTGCCGCCGCTCACAAGAGCCACCACCTCCATCGCCGAGGCCGCCGACTCGCACCTCCCTAGGCACTAGGGTTTAGGCTCTCTCCCCGGTCAGCGTCGCCGGCGGCCGAGATGGGTTCGCTTTCTTCGCCAATCGCCGGTGCGTGACTTGTGGTGCTTGCGCGATGCCTGACGGCTTCGTAGAGGCTTAGACAGGCCTCACACGGTCATTGGCGGCCCATCATAGCTAGTATCCAGTCCAAAGGCCAATTGGCGGCCAATCAACCTAGAGGCTTAGACAGGCCTCACACGGTCATTGGCGGCCCATCATAGTTAGCATCCGGTCCAAAGGCCAATTGGTGGCCAATCTACACTTGCTGGTTGCTGCAAGGGGACCATTCCACTCTCTACCATTTTCGCCCCAATCACACTTCCTGATTATCCGGGTATGTTGATTAACTCGAGAAATCACAGATCACTGGGAGTGAAACGTGCGCGCGGTACAAAACAGTAGAACAGGGCAAAATTAAAGATTTAATCTGATGAAAACTTTGATCTGTTCCATTCAACTTATGACAAAGGTTTTTACCAATAATCTTTGCACGAGCAGAGGCCATCTCTAAAATGATGAAATCTCGTCGCATCTCGCACTATGATCTCCCTGTCCACGACCTTGGAGATGAACTTGATTGCGGTGTGACAGTCATTGCACACACGCAAGTTCTTTATGATTCGCAGCGTTGTCTTGTCCGGCGTGCTGATGAGACCAAATGCGATGGTGAGCTTTTCGCTGTGGCGGCTCAGTATCTCCTGCTTCAGCTCGTCATCCACGTCATGCAAAACAGAGTTGAGGTCGGGGACGAAGCCGGCCTTCTTAATCTCCTCCCACATTTCTGCAGCCTTCTTGTAGATTGCATCCCGCTGTGGATGGAGTACATCGTCTGCTCCAAAAACGTGTACTTTGTTGTGTATATGAGTCCAACTGAAACCTGTTTCCTTCTTCACTGCTTTGTCCTTCCTCAGCTTCCAGATCCTTGCCGCGTCATTCCACCTCCCGCAGGCAGAATAGACGTTGGCAAGAGCTGAATAGGCGCCACTGTTGTCAGGATCAATTGACAATAGCTTCTCTGCTGCTAGTTCTGCCAGGTCTGCGTTTTTGTGCAGCCTGCAAGCTGAAAGAAGAGAACCCCAAACTATTGCATCTGGTTCAGCAGACATCCGTTGGATGAATTCTTGAGCTTCCGTGAGCAGGCCGGCGCGGCCTAGGAGGTCGACCATGCATGCATAATGGCTCATCCCCGGTATAACGTGCTTCTTCTGCATCTGCTCGTAGTACCTCTTTCCTTCCTCGACAAAACCAGCATGTGTGCATGCTGAAAAGACACCAACATAGGTGATGTGATCCGGTTTCACACCAATATGAAGCATTTCTTCAAAGAGGCCAACAGCTTCTTCTCCCAAGCCATGCTGTGCCAGGGCCATGATCATCGATGTCCATGTGACAGTCTCCTTGCGCCAGGAAATCCGATCAAACACCCTCCTCGCCCATGGTAAGCTGCCTGACCTTGCGTACATTGAGATGATGGCGTTGCTGACGGAGACAGATTGCTCTTGCAAAGATCTGATAGCCTTGCAGTGGATCTGTTTGCCATAATCAAGACATGCCAGGCTTGCACAAACACTAAGGACCGCAGCAAGTGTATAGCTGTTTGGCTCTGGACCATCTTTTATCATGGACCTGAAGAGATCCATGGCTTCGTCATTCAGACCATTCTGCTCATAGCCAACAATTGTTGCAGTCCAGGCAACAACATCTCGGTTATTCATAACATCAAAGATTTCTCTTGCCTGCTTCATGTTCCCGATCTTGACATAGCCTTCCAGAAGAGCAGTGAAGGAGATCACATCGAGATCGGTCACTGCTGCCCGGTCCATGACTGTCCTTGCATGCTGAACACTACCGCACTTTGCATACATTGAGATGAGAGCATTTATGACTTGACCATTGTATGGCATTCCAGTCCTCAAGATATAAGAGTGCACCTGTTTCCCCATCTTCAGCATGACGAGGTTAGAGCAAGCTGATAGGACACTGGTGACTGTGAAATTATCGGGCACCATTGAAGAACCACTCATCATTTGTGAGAAGAACTTCAATGCCATGCCATCAAACCCATTCTGGTTGTATCCTGAAATGATGGAATTCCATGACACGATGCTACGTTCTGGCATGTTTTCAAACATGGACACAGCAAGGTCCATCCTCCCTTGGCGTACGTACACCGATACCATGGCATTCCAGCTTGACACGCTGCGCATTGGCATCCTTTCAAATACAGCCCTTGCCGTCTCAGCATCTCCACACTTACCATACATATTGAGCACCGAGTTTGCAACGGACACAAAACCACCAAGTCCGAGCTTGATGACGAAGGAGTGAACCTTCCTCCCGATCCTGCCAGCCTCCGCTGTTGCGCACAATGAGAGCATGTTTGTGAGTGTGTACTGTGTCGGCGCCAGCCCCTCACCGATCATGTCCAAGAACGTCCTGATGGCCTCCCTGAAGCGTCCAGCGCGGTTGAGCCCGACGACCATGACGGTCCAGGCGACGGCGTCCCGGTCGGGCATTTCGGCGAACACAGCACGGGCGTCACCGAGGCGGCCGGATTTGGCATACATTGACAGCAACGTGTTCCAGGTGAACGCGTTCCGCCGCGCCGCCGGTATCTCGTTGAAAAGGCAGTGCGCTTCCTGGAAGGGTGCACCCTTGGTGCCGGTGCCCGTGCCGGCGCCGGCGTAGTAGGAGAGGAGGTTGTTGCAGAGGTAAGTGCTGAGTAGGAGGCCGGCCTTGACGGCATGCGCGTGTATTGCGCGGCCACAAGAAGGGTTCGCTGCATTCTGGCAGAGCTGCAGGAGCCGCGCGTAGTGGTCGACGGCTGCGGCCACGGCCGGCCGCGCCGCCGCCGAGGCCCCGGCCTCTAAGGCAGCATTTTGCATGTCGTGGAAGAGGAGCCAACAGCTACTTCGTAAATGGGTCGAGGACAATCCTTACGGTTCTCAGTCTCAGCCTTTCAGGGATAAAGCCCATGGGCCGCATGATTATTTTCTAGATTAGAGAATCTTGGGCCCATTGATCCATGTAACGCTTCCCCGCAAGGTCGCAACTCGCAACCGCAACTCAGGGAAAGGAACCAATGATTAGGATCCACCAGTACAATATTTTTCTCCCCTTCGTCTTCGTCGTCTTCTCTTCTCTTCCATTTTGCTCGCCCAAATCAATTCGCAGAGAGGAAGATGACGGTGGGCATGATCAACGCGAACCCGGTGGTGCACGAGCGGCCGGAGCGCCCCGCGCACCCCCACGCTGCCGATGCTCTGGACGCGCTCGACGTCTTCGGTACGGAGCTCCGGGATCCCTTGCTTGTTTCCTTCACTCCCCACCTCGCTCGGTATTCAGCTTCCCCGGCTGATGCTGACCTGTGCACCGCTATCACGTATTCCAGATACGGTGCGGGACATCAAGGACCCAGAGCACCCCTACTCGCTGGAGCAGCTCAGCGTGCTCTCGGAGGAGTCCGTGTCGGTCGACGAGAAGCTCGGACAAATCCAGTACGTATACTGTGCGCATCTCCTCGCGCTCCATTTCGCCCTTACGCTGTCCTAGAAAATATTGTCGCTGTGGAATGAGCTGATGAAATCTTGTGACTGAATAGGGTAGTGTGACAACTGACAATAGTTGTCAGGGACTGGGAGGCCATGCTTAATATCTTCTGTTGTATGTTGTGACTACTACATCTTGGTTCCGTTCCATGTTGTTCTGCCTCTGGGATTTCTTTAAATTCTCAGAATCCTTGTACTACCTTCTTGGTGGTTGGACTATGTAACATGTTCACGATCTGGCTAGCTGGATCTGGACTGGAATTGCGTTCTCTTCTGTGTCCTTGTTTGAGATTGGAGTACTTGCTAGTGAGTCTTTAAAAAGATATATAGCCCCTAAGTGTGAAGATGCTTTAGCCAGTTTGTCTGAAGTTATCTATTAATGGACTAATAGTACATGGATGTGAGGATGCATTTGCTTATTTGGGCGCATCCTCTGTTACCGTCAGCCTGACCTGAAAAAAAGAAAGGGAGGATGTACAAATAAGGAGGATTAAATCTAGCTTTCGCTTTTGACAATTACTTAATTCCTACAATTCTCTGCAGGATAACCTTCACTCCAACTGTGCAACACTGTAGCATGGCTACAGTCATTGGTTTGTGCCTTCGACTTAAGTTGATGCAGAACTTCCCTCCTCATTTCAAGGTGCCTCATATGTAAACTTCAAGAACACTTGCTATGATCATCACCAGTTGGGATGCTTACATCATGTTATGCAGCATGCATGTCATAGTATGAGATATATGGAGTTATTGGATTTGATAATGTTAGTTTCATTAATTAAGAAGCCACAACTTGTGCATATTTGAAATTCCATGAACATGGTGTCGACCTGCAGTACCAAACAAACTAAACTCTGCAAGGCTACAATATAACATTCATGATCTTAAAAGCACATATTCTAGTTCGTTTAGTAATATTCTGATGCTACTATCAGGACATGATAAATCTGTACTTTTGAGTCTAAATTATTTTATATTGTTAAAGGATGACCGGTGATCGGCAAAATTTAATTTGGCATGGTATAGACCGGTGATCGGCAAAATTTGTGTAATATAAAAACTGCACCGTACTGTCCTCCTTACATGTGTTTTGGCTGTTCCATGGAACTCTATTGACTGCAATTGCATGGTTTCCATGCGCCTATAGTTCATAGATATTTGAGTTCAAGAAAAAAATAGTTCATAGATTTTAACAAGTCATTTCGTGCTTACCATTGTCAGTATGCGATGATAGCTATGTTGCAACCTTGTACGTCAGATATAATACTAACACAGACTAGCCTTATGGCTTTTTGGAATGTGTCTGTCACAGCTATTTCATAATAGCACCGCTTGCACTTAGTTATTCCAAATTTGTATTGAATTCAGCTATCAAGCATTGGTTTAATCCTTTACTGTTATACTAATTTAATTTGTAGGTTGACATCAAAGTTGCTCCAGGATCTCTTGCTAATGAAGAATCAGGTGTGTACAATGCAAAGTCTTAACTGATGTATCAGATAATATCTAGAACTAAAATATTACTCCCTCCGTTCTTTTATACATGTCGTTCAGACAACTCAATTGAACTAGAAAAGAACTTTTGGATAATGTCCGAACGACATCATTTCAAAAACAGAGTAGTATGCAGTTCCGTCTCTCTTTACTGGCTGGCATAATTGCATTATTATTAGTGTAAAATATGCTTTGTCCAAATATCCATTTCATGCGTCGTCAAAATGTAATAGGTACTCATTGTTACTTTTATACAATATCAATTAGAGCATATTCGGTAGAAGTAAAAAGAAATTGAAATAATGATCATGAAATATCTAAAGATTGACGATGTGTGCCATATTCCAGCCAGTCTATCAACATAAATTTCACCTCCATACTATCATGTAAACTGTGACAAATAGTTTCTTTAGTTACGTTTCTTCTTTCATTCTCTTGTTTTACTATCAATTGTCCCGTACTTTTCTTATACCATCTTATCAAAGTATAACACTGATCTGTGTGAAACTATGACATTTGTTTCGTCCATGTTTTTGTGGCACTGCCTATGCGTTGTTAGTGTGGTGGGTTGCCATGGTTGCTATGAGGGGGGGGTGGGTTGCTAGTTGCTACAGGACACCACAAAACCATGTTTTTTGTACTTTTGGTTGTTGCATATACTGCTGAGTAATTGCAAAAGAATATTACATTCTGCCATAGTAGGCTAGCCTTAGCCGAACACCAGCAGGGTAGAACAAAATGGCACTGTCTTACTTTAGTATCTGTTATATTAACATGTCATGGGTTTTAAATGATAGTAAACAAGCAGCTGAATGACAAGGAGAGAGTTGCTGCAGCCTTGGAAAACCCCAACTTGCGCCAGTTGGTCGATGAATGTCTATACTCCAATGATCATTGATCCGTACTCAGATCAAGTAATCTATGCGGCATCACAATCTGCCTACTGTACAGTAATAATCATGCATGTTGTTTTTGCCCCTGTATGCTGACAATATGTAGTACCTGGTCATGTATTCGACAGCCGGGAGCCATTGTTTTTGCCTTGTAAGATGTGCGCTACCCAGAAAGCCTGCTTGTGTAAGATTACTATCGAAAACAAGGGACAGTAGCATTTAAAAATGTTGTAAAACTCTAATCTACTGGATTTTTGTTCATTTGTGGTGAAGCCAATTATGTAATCGACATTTAGTTATGGTGTACCAGAACTCTGCTTTTTTGTTGATCACGTAGTGTAGTTGTTTTGTTTGTGTCATGTCTTTTAATGTGCTTCGCCATTGTTTGATATCCTCTGAGTAACTCAGCGGTGGAACCGTATGGTACTCTCTGCAGCCTCTTTTTTAGAATTCAAGGGCCGAAACCCCGGCCCCACTTGCATTGCAAAAGGCCAATTCAGTTTACAGTGCGCAGGTTCCAAATCAAACAAGTTCCAGCATCTCCCCAGAACTCTCAAACTCCAACTATCCTATTACATCAGTGTAACATCAGCTTTCGCCAAGCGAAGATCATTCTCATCCCATGGTGATCCTCGGTGGTCTTCTCAGCTTGGTACTCTCTGCAGCCTCTTAACAGTGTCAAGAGAAGAAAACTGT
Organism: Chloris gayana; assembly: GCA_031894775.1. Taxonomy (NCBI): domain Eukaryota; kingdom Viridiplantae; phylum Streptophyta; class Magnoliopsida; order Poales; family Poaceae; genus Chloris; species Chloris gayana. Next base: position 271,645 of record JAUNZO010005071.1, on the reverse strand, counting down.
GGTTTGATGTTTGCTATTGTCCAAATACGCCTCTGACCTTTGTCGCCTTGCTGAATGCTGATTGTCTATTTCTTTATCCGACAAAATTTCCATCAAAGTACTCATGTTAGCTATTGCCCCGGTCGAAAGGGAAGAAGCCTCTTGTTAAGTAGGCAACTACTATTGTTAAGTAGCCGGAATAGTTAGGTTTGAGTTGCCATCAGATTGTACTTTTTTCTAACATGTGCGTGATGATATTTTTCCTCTTGGAAATCAGATCGAAATTAGGCACGAGTTGCAAAAGAGACAAAGCACAACCAGCATCTGATACCTTTTCCTCTTGGAAATCAGATCGAAATTAGGCACGAATTGCAAACGAGACAAAGCACAACCAACATCTGTCATAATTTTCAATGACTAAAAATGGTCACAACACTTTATCAGCATGGCTCATAACACGTACACGAGAGGCGATCACTGATCAGCGTTTTTCATTCACACGTGCGAAAAGAAACAACTCGTGCCATTCTTTATTTGTTTTATATGTTGGACATTGGTGGCCTCGTTCGTGCTGAAAAACGGAAAAGATGTGACTTCTCAGTTAACGCATTGAGCCTTTGATACATCTCCATTATGTAAGAAAAAAGGCGTTTTATAGCATTGATGCTACCTTCTGCGGTGTAAAACATCACCAGTAAAAGTGGTCCGAACTCCAAACATGGAATAATCAGAAAATTATATTGCCAGGAAAACAATTAGCCTTCTTTTTGGGTCTGAGTTTTTTTTTAAAAAAAAATATGAATAGGTATTCATTTTACTTGTTACTCCCTCTATCCATCCGTAGGGAGTAATTTAAGTACCAATAGATAAATACACAATAACTTTTGGACTGCTCGTGAAGCCGTGGACAGGATAAATCCAGCAAAGCTTGTGGCCGCAAGCTTGAAGACCTGGCTCAAACCAATCCATTTGCCTCAACCAGTCACAGTCTGGGACGTTGATGTGCCGCGCCGCGAGAGATATTTTGGAGCGAGACGATGGATTGAGCCGGAACCGTAGCACCCCGGCCGGCAACCGCCCATCCCAGCACCGGTCCACGTGTGCGCGGTTCTTGTTCCCAAAGATCTGGTACGTTGGACTTGGATTATTGTGCACATCTTCTGCAGCTGTTAAGCTACTTTGCATTGTTCCGTTGTGAATCAGAGTTCTATGCTATGCCCTCGTCAGCTATTGTTGCCGTTCGTCCTTGAAGTTGTAGAACAATATTTTGGGTGATAAAATGAACCAAGAAAAAATGAACGCATTTTCCTGCAAAGGATAAATAATTTCTACAAAATCTATCCACATCAACAATTGCCGTCCCCCGACCTGGTGTTTTTTCTTTTGTGAACACGACCTCCCTCTCATCCGCGTGCGCTCCCTGCCTTCGCATCCCTTCTTCCGCCACGGTCCAACGATCCGAGTCCTTTCTTCCTCACCGCGCCGCCGCCTGACGTCTCCAGGCATCCTCCAACCGCAGCACTGGCAGCCGTTGGCCTTCGCCCTTGCCTCCTCCTCTCTCCGCTTCGGCCACCGGATGTGCCGATCCATCGGGACGTTGATTGATTAGGTAAGGAAGCTCTGGCTTGCTAGGATGGATTGCTCTAGATGTTGATTTTGCACTGGTATTTCTTTCGGTTGATGTAAGAGATAAGGCCAAACCGTCCTTCTCGTTCTGGATTGGATACGCCAATTTGGGATTCGTTTGTTTCGTGGGGGATTGCTGTCTGAAGCCATCGGGAGTTCAACTCAATCCCCCTGCTCGCACGTCGGGTCCGCCCTTTTAGAGTTGGAATTGGGAGAACTGATATTTGTATGGTCATTTCGGCGCGATAGCGATGGTCTTCTCATAATTTTTGTTTTCCAATTTGATTGCTGTTATCTTCTGCTTACTCGCGGTTATTCGAACTAGAATCCGATCTGATATATGTATGAAATCATTGGTGTAATTTGGGTTCGCGGAAGCAGTGTTGCCAAAATTTGTGACCAAAGCCCATGCTTTGAGATTGGCTCGCTTAAAATCCAACTAAAATTCTCTTAAATTCTGATGAATATATATTTATTAAAAGTTTTGTCTGATTCCTCTGCAGATGTTGGAGTTCCAACTGTTCTTGTGGCTGCAGTAAAAGTTTTGGAGGTGTAATCTGCATATTGATGTGCTTATCAATGCAATAAGGTTTTGTGTTCATTTGGTACTGAAAGATGGCCGATGGGGTGGCTTTCGAGGCTGCCAGGAAGATCATCATGCACCCGCTTTATGCGCCAAGGTCTTCACCTTGGCTTGACTTGAAGGTGTTCTATGTTAGAATAAGCAATTGTGTGGTTAATGAGTCTGCACCAGAACATCTCACGCTTAACCACATCCCTCTGTCACCGGATACTGTTATTGAGGTGAATGGACAGCGAAGTAGCATGCACACTGAGTTCATCTCGTCCTCACTAAGGAGGGACAGAGTTGACACAAGGACTGAGGAAGCTACATTCGTGAGCACAGATAATATAAGGATGACAGGGAGTGTGAGGTTTCAGGTGTTTGATAAGAGTGATCTCTTGCTCACAGGAGACCTAGAGTTATGCAATGCCAATGGAGTAGTTGGGGAGTCAAAGAACACCTGCAAGAAATGGAATATGAAGTGTCATTCAGCAGCATCAGGCAATAGCTTTTTGAAGGGAAAGTTGTCCACAGGCTCAGAATCTGTACATCCTGTGATTGAGGTTTATATTGCCGGCACTTTCTCAGGCACTCCTATTATATTAACAAAGACAATCCAGATTATATCACGGAGGAAGTCTGAAATGAAACTAAAGCTTGATTCCATCCCTGAAAATGAAGCAACTGAAGAACAGAAAGAAGAGTCACATGAAGAGTCTTTGAAGGTACTTCCCACTCTCATCTTTTTGTACCCAACTTCTCACATGCACACCTTTAGCCTAACTATGGGGAACTCTTTGATTAACACTCATTGGGGGGTGCTGAACTATATTTTGCCTCTAAGGTACTTCTCCACCTGACAGCCACAAAACAATTGCTGTTAATTGCCTGTTGGTTTAGTGAACCACAAAAGAACCATTCCTGCAAATGTGTACAATTAAATTTCAACTTAAAAAGCATAGATTCCTGTTTTTGATATGTATGTGTTTTTATTTCAATTCAGTATTTATTGTACCATTTCACATGTTGATGCCCAAGCAGACCTGTTTCTACATTATTTGCTTCATGGCCAGATACTGTTGGTGTTACTCTCATTTAGAAGCTTAAATAATGTTGTACCATACTGATATTTTGGTATCATGGTTGATTGTTGCATTTGCTTTTAGACTGTACTATTTTCTTCAACAAAAGAAGAAATCTGAGTGTTATTCCTGACTTGCTGCATGGTTGCACTTTTATGAGAATGATTAGGAGATGTCAATGAGCCTGATAACAGCCATTGCATAAGCTAAGTACCTCATATTCCTTGATGGGACCTTCTGAGGTGCACATGTGGCACAGGTCCTTAGCCTGACAGGATTGCTGGTGTCCATTCCCATCTGTTGAGATAGGATATAGAAGCGGTTTATCATTCGGAGGCAGACATGTCTCTATCGGGCTAACAGATATATGCTGATTGGAACTGGGAGCTTAGATAGTTGATTTTATTGTACCACAAGATACGGTGTACTATCGCATGTTACACCTGTGCTTATAGTTTGGCAATCCATCAACTGATCCTTTAATCTGATTGATCATATACATCTGTGTGCATCTCGACTTCAGTTTGTAGACATTTTCTCATTTTATGACAACACCCTTTCCTTTCCTGTTACTCATTCAGGTATCAGAATTCCCGGATTCCAAAGCTGAGACAGATGTGGATGTTGACTATAACAGTTTGTACTCAAGGCAGGAGTTTATAGAGGGTGAGGATGGTGAGCTTTCGTGGTTTAATGCTGGTGTCCGTGTTGGTGTTGGAATCGGCCTTGGTGTTTGTGTGGGTATAGGTTTGGGTGTTGGCCTGCTGGTCCGTACATACCAAAGCACCAGTAGAAACTTTAGGCGGCGGCTGCCCTAATGGACAATGGTCTCGTGAATGTAGATGTGTATTTACCTTGCTATTGTAGGAAGCTAACTGTCAAGTTCACCTTACCTGTCCATACTAGATGAGTGCGTTTTTTTTTCCCTTTTCTTTCCTTTCTGTGGCCGTCTGGGTATCTGATGCTTTCTTGTTTGCAATGCCAATCATTTTTGCCTCTTGAGATGTAAATACAAGTCTGTAAGTCAGAATAATAGTAGAGTCACTTGCTGTTACTGTGAGCATCACCAAATGGTTCTCTGGATTTCAGGCTCTAAAATTTAATGTGTCAATGAAGTAAGTTAAGTGACCGACAATCCTTTATGTGGTGTGAGGGTGATGTTACACCTAAACATTGTTGAGAATCATGTGCCATCATGTTCACAGAACTCGATTAGGTAACCAGCTATCTATGTCATGTTATTTTTTTGGAGCCTTTTAGATTTTGTGCGCATATAGTGTAATCACCTTTTAGGTGTCCTCAGAATAGATCTAATGTTATTTTCTTCTTATCATATCTTTAATATGCAAGTTGTTTAGAGACCTGGTGTTCCTTTTTGTTCACTAATACCAGGGGCTGTTCAGAAGCTTGCATAACTGCATAAGTAACTTGGAGAATTGTTTTTAAATGAATTTTGAGGTCTCTTGGTACTAAAGTGGTGTAACTGCTTTGGAGTTTGGATCATGGTGTAATAAGTAACATCAAAACCTCAATTAAAAGAAATGTACTAAACAAATGTAAAGTATCTTGCCAAACTTTTGCCGCACCGCGAATGCCTGTTTAACTACAGACACTTCATTTAACAACTATCTTTAATCCAAATTTCCAGTGTTTTTCATTAAAAGAAAAAAATTCGTGACTTGCACTTGCTACCACTACGTCATAGCGAAGACCTTTACGTTTTCCACAAATCTCCATCATGGTCAAAAAGAGATCGGCACCTAACCAAAAGCTAAAGACAATCCAAATGCAAATGCTGCGTCTCTGTTTCTGCGTTGCTTGTGAAGGGGTGAACTGGGGATGCAACACTGCGGCCGGGTCTTGTCGCGGATCCGATGTGTGACGTCCAAGGCAATCTTCCCACTCATCTCACCCGAAAGCAACCAGTGCAAGAGATCCGTCTCTCATGTTGACATGGCTGCTCCCCAGACGAGACACCTTACCCTCCCTCTTCCCGGACTCATTGAAGAAGAAGAAGGCAAAACAGGTTGACGACAACGAAAGCCTGAACACTCACGCGCACCCACTCCACTTGATTCATTTCTTCCTCGCACCATACCGAACAGCTGTGGTAGCTTCATGCTCATGGTCCGATAGAGTAGGGAGGGACCTCTCTTCCTCGTCGGTGAGAGAATATGGCCAAGGTGCCTGACCTTGGCTCCGACTTCGCCCAGAAGCTGCTCAAGGACCTCCGGCGGCGCAGGGAGCGGCTCGGATTCGAGTCGGCTGCAACGCAGCGCGGCACGGCCAACGTTGCACCTCGGGGTACGTTTCCTTGCTCGCCGGCGTTTGGCCTTGGCTCTTTGCTTCGCACCTGCAATGTGTTCTTTAGTTTCTGGAAGCAAAGCTGTCATTCAGATATTGCTTTTAATGAACTTTTCCCACTGAAAATAATGGTCTACAACATGTATATGCTTATATGATGAATGCAGTAGTAGTACTGTAAACTGGTCTAAATATAGTTATAAATTTGTATTTTGTCTGGAAAACAACAGTAAGTTTAGATGACAATACAATTTTTTTCTTTTTTTCTTTTTGTAAATTACATCATATTTCGTAGATGCCTATTCGAATTCTCAGAAGCCACTTCAAATTCGCAAACCACAGCAAGGCACAGCTCCTCGGGGTGGAAGAGCAGAATCAACAACAAACAGATCAGTAAGCAAAAAATCCCAAACTGCAGACTAGTACATTTTTCTATGCTCAAATTGACTTTTCGTTTCAAGATCTTTAGTGGTTACCTGTTTATTCTGCACTGGCAGTACAGACAAGGCAACAACTCCACTGTCGGCACCAGAAAGCCGCGCAACAACGGTTCGCCGCCCATTGCACATTCTCAGGCCATCGTGCCTTTCCAGGGAAGAGACAGCAAGCCGAAGCCTGCGGCCAATGTTGACATGCAGATGGCGCTGGCCCTCGCGCTCAGCAACAGCGGCAAGCTTCAGAACCTCCAGCTCGTGGAGAGCAATGGAGGGAACTACCTCCTTTCTCCCAGTGCACACGTCGGCAAGGTGGCCATTGGAGTTCAGAAGCTGAATGACATACTCATGGCATACACTTCAGGTGCCGGCGGCATGAGGGGCATCGACAAGAGGGGCTCGGTTGAGGTAGGGAAGCAGCTTCTCAGAGGTGCCATGGACCTCGAGGAGTCCTTGAACATGCTTATGATGCTGCAAGACGCCTCTGATTACATGGGATCCTCGGGGAATGGCAAGGTGCTACTATTGGAGAGCAATGAGAGCCGGAGAAGCTCACCGCGCTCCGCGAGGCTGGTAGAGATCGTTGATGAAGATTCAGATGCTGAGCTAGGCAGCGATGCAAAGAGCCGGTCAGATGCTTCTATGCAGATTGTTCCTATCAGAAAGTCTCAGGGTTCCAGTGTAAACTACAGATCAGCCTTGCAGCTTGCCACTGTCACAAACAGTTCCAAGAGCAATGTTACTAGTGGTGAAAGGGATGATTCAAAAGTGAGGGTGCCCAATCTTATAGCCAAGCTGATGGGGCTGGAGAATCTTCCATCAGCGAAGGCGGCCGCAGAGCGCAAGGCCACAGAGAGGTTTGTAAGACCTGATGCAGTGCCAAGAAAGGCGGTCACAACAAACGCGACCTTCAGTACATTACCCATACGGATAGTAGGTTCAGAACGAGTGACATCCAAAGGACAAATTAAGAACTTTCTGCCAAGAGAATGGAACATTAGCTTGACAAAGTCTGAAGAATCTGGGTTTGCAAATATACTGTCGAATAGATCTTCAGAGCTCACAGGTGACAAGCAAAGAAGGCAAACAATGAGACAGATGTTAAGCAAACAGGAAAACACAGATAGAAGAGTTAGTGTAATCGAAGCAGTTGATGAGAAAATTGTCCATCAGGGCATGAAGCTGACTGAAGAAAAAAAGCTGCAAAAGACAGTTGGCGTTGGATGCCGCAGTGATAGAAAGATGAACTTTCTTCAAAGGTTTACAAAAAATGTGAAGAGCAAACCGGTCACAGAAGAAAAGGGTATCACTCAAGGAAATGATATAAAACTTGGAAAGGTGCACGCCACAAGCATAAACCAGACGGGCATAGACAGGGAGGTGAAATCAAGGAGGACGAGAGAAAAGTTTAACAAGGAAAACCATTCGTCCGCTGAAAACAAGCCTGAAGTAAGGAACGGAAAGACATATCAACTGGGAAGGCAAGCGGAAAGCAAACAGACAAATAAGCAGATCGTGGACAAAAGGATGCAGAATTATCGTCAGAAGCAGAATGAAACGGCAAATCAGATCCTAGGACACAGGAGGTTACTGAAATCAGAAACAACATATACCAAAGAAAAGATTGAATATACTACACCGATACAACTGAATAATGGAGAGCTCACAAAAATGGAAGATACTGCGGGTCACAGACCATCATACAACACGTCCAGGGATGGTGCTATGTTCAGACAATCCGCAGAAGAAATGAATGATATGAGCACAACTTATGGAGTTTCCTCAGATCAATCACATGAAGAAATCAAGGATCCAACAACTGCTGTTGGACAGACCAGTGCAAGTTCAACTGCTGAGACAACTGTAAGTTTAACGAACTAGAACATTCTGCATCAGAAGTCTTGTACAAATATTAGAATATTATTTTACCGGTCCAAAATGCAGGTCAGCAGCGTTGATCAAATAGCCAGGAGGCTGCGCAGACGGTGGAAATATTTTCTGAGAAGCAACAACTGCAACAAACAAAAATTGTAGATGATCCATTACGAAATGGTATGCATAGTCCTGATCCTTACTAAGTCTCTGCTCATAGAACCCCTAGTCTCACTCACAAAAAATTGAAATAATTTGATTTCCAGACTATATTTTACTCGTTGCCGAGGCCATGACCTTATGCTTGTACTGCAGATTTCGATCATATCTTGAAGTCTGATAACCTGCCAAATTTGAAAAGCCACAAGATTGATGTTGTGTCATATGATTCATTCACAGAGACTCAACTGTTGCTCAAAGAAATGTTGTTGAAGGATCACTACTTACTGGAAACTGCAAAGTCGATTGCCCGAATCCATGTTCCTGTCAGCGTTGTCCATGTTAACACAGGGAAGTGGTTGGATAAAGGCAACAGGGTTCTTTCAGACATAGGACGGGAAGTAATCAGAAGGAAAGGTAAACGAGCTGAAGCGATGGCAGATGTTAGCCCTCCTATGCTAAGATTGCAAAGTTTAGATGATCTTATCAGAGAATTGGATGCTGATATTCAGTCGTTGGACATCCCCAACATGAAACCTCGTCAACAAAGCGCCAATAACCCAGCTGAGAATTTAAAAATGGTGCTTCACAGCGACATCGATAACGCACATCCAGATGCTAACTCAGTGTGGGACTTTGGTTGGAACCGCATACGGAACCTGCCAATAGAGAAAAATGAAGTGATAAAGGATTTGGAGAAGAACATATTGGGCGGTATCATCACGGATGTAGCAAGGGAGCTTATAGATGTATCGAGATGCCATGGTTGGTGTGCCTGTGAGGCTTGATTAACTGTAAAACACTGTAAAATTAGGCTAGTTTTGTGTAGGTAACAATGTTCTTATGGTTCTCTGTATATAAAGGGCCGGGTTGCCTAAGTGCGTGTTCTTTGGTGATCTTCAAATAAAAGTGTGTGTGTTAAATTTTGCAGTTATAATATGATTAAGATTCTATTGTCTCAATTGATATTAATAGTTTCTTGGTCATGTGCCTCTAAACATTGTTAAAATAATGTCCTAGTAATAAAATAACTAGATGTGCGGCGATATGAGATCGAGAAGACCTCCAAACTTCCCTCCCAGTCGTGCACACAGATCCAGCTGATTGTATGACTTATGGTGTGAGTCTTTACACTGTGCGTTAGCATAGGGAAGGGCGGGTGGAGCAAAAGTCCACCCTCGATGAGAAATGTAACTGGTGAAAATCTACACCCACACCCTCATCCACCGCGTTTCAGGTGGGTGACGAGTCCCCCATGTGTTTTTAGTGTACATATTAAAATGGCTAACAAAACAATAAATATATATTTGTAATTAAACTTAGTAACAATAATACAACATGGCATTTTATTCCAAACAAGTTAAGGATAGGCTAGTTATCACTGAAATTAACATATAACTAGAATATTTATCTTTATTTAATATAGAAAAAAATTCAACAAGCAAAGAAATTAGACAAAAATAATATCCATAGTCTAATGTGTATCTAGATTTGGAACCCGGTGAGTCACCCGTGGGTGGGAAAGAAAACACGCACCTGCCCCATCATTTTACAGGGCGAGTACGGGTCAGACACGTGGGTGGGAAATTGCACCTGCACCGGGACCCGAATTTTCATCCCTAGATCGAGCCCTGGCCAGCCAGCACAACTCCCATGTCTTACTGCCTCACTACTCGTGTATTTGCTAATGTTCTAATAATGATTGTTCGCGCTAGCTTCAGTTCACTAATGTTTTTCCCGAAGGACATTTCTTTATCACATAGCTATTGGTTGCAGAGGGTGACACTTGTGTTTTTCTAACAGGGAACAGTAGTCAAATTTTGCAGGTAGTAATTTAAAAATATTCCCATAATTAAAATTTTCAGCTAGTGATTTGAAACTAGTCTCAAAATGGACCACCGGTACATTCAACTTAACTAAGCGGTTAACAGAACTGTGAATGCACTTCGCCTTATTTTATTATTCTCTAAAATCATGCTTTGCCATTTTCTCATAGTGATTCCTTTCTATTAAAACTCAATTAGTTTTACTCGTTATATATTTTACTCTAGGCTCATACACATAGTAGCAATCGTACACGTGAATATTTCCTCTTCGGAGAAGTTGGACCTCGGTGATTCATATTTACATGCGAGTTTCGTCCACCAACGAGAATGTTTAAGTATGTAGGTCCCAGTCGGTGGCGAGCAACTAGAAGGCATGGTCATTGCTGTTGTGGTAACCAACCGTGAACAAGGCATGTGGGTAGCCATCGACCGTGGCCACGGACACCATACATCATACACCTCCATGGTTTTGGACTATGAAGACTTTGTTCTCAAAAACTTCAACAACATGGACCCTATATTGCTCTTTTGTACTGCAATTATGCGTAAGAAGTAGTACGGTGCCTATTCTGTCCTAAATTCTATGCTTGAAGAGGGCAAAAGGGAATTAATCTTCTTGTTCAAAGAGGCCCCCGAGCAAGAATATGCCACCCACTTTCTCTTTGTCACATTTCCCTATAGGATCTCACAAGTTCTGGACGTCCGAAATTGTGTGTTGGAGCCTTGGAGGAGGCCCTTGAGTTTATTTACGGTAGTCGTTTCCTATCCTTGACTTTCCGAGAAGGCTTCTATCGCTATAGACTACTGCAGCGATCTTGTCCTTGTTAAGGTTAGTAATGCACTTGCAATACGCCACTCACTTCACCAAAAGTCCTCAATGCTCTAACCCCTCTTACCTCTTCCATATTGAAGCTTATTCCTAGCTTTCACTATGCAGAGACAATTAAAAGATTGTGATCTTAATAAATAACTTTAGTTATTCTTTTATTATAATAATTTCCTTTTATGTCATTGCTAAAACACTCCTAATCGTTGATATACTATGGATGTGCATTTGGAACACATGTCCATCCGCTAGCGCTATAACTAGCAATGCCATACATAAGATTTATGTTTCTTAATCATCCAATAGCATGTAATAAGGTTTATTATTTTTTAATCCATATATATATATATATATATATTCTAATTTTAAGTTAACTAAAATTTCACAACTTTTCGAGTCACATTTTTAGAACAAGAGCTATATAAATGTGGATTGTGAAGCTAGAACATACTCTAATTGAAGCTAGAACATTCAGTTTTTGATTGACTAAAATCTTGTATATTTCTTGATCACACTCTAATGGAACAAATAAAATGCATGCACATAACACTATTTTTTTGTAGTTGCAACAAAGTTTTACTAAAGCTGGAAAAAGACACCTGAGATGGAAACAAACCTGTTATTCAACAAATGTTTTTTGCACTACTAAAAATGTAAAAAGCTAGTGTTCTTGATGTGCCAACATTTTAATTATTTTATCTCCCAAAATAAAATATCCATAAGTTATAACCAAGTGTGGTTGCATCATTGCCATATGTCGACACTCATCAACATTTTTCTCTTTTTGCACACCAACAATCTAGTGATTCCTTCAAATTACAAACGAAGTTACTACTATTGTATAATTTATACAATTGATGGTAAATAATAATTATTATTAGTTTTTGGAGAACTAACATGGGTATGTTTAATTATCTGAAACTGCATGCTTTTTTTGGAGAGAGAAATCTTGTGTTTTCGTTTCTCTATAATAGTCTGACCGTTTTGACCATTCCATGCTTTGACGCGTTCCCTGAAAAGGAACTGCTAATTTATGCATTCTACTACTTAAACAAGTTGTCCCCGCGGATAGAATGCATGTCGGCCAAGCGAACGGTGGCACATCCGGCGTCGCACGAGATCGAGAGCGTGCGCTTAGGCCCGGAGCACGTATGCTGGCAGCCGCCTCAAACGACGCCACGCAGGCGGCCGCCAGAGCTCACACGAATGGCGTCATATTGTTCCGAGTCCGAGTACTCGTAGCTATGGATTTTCTGGTTGTGACATGTACTGAAACGGCTCATATTGTCGCAGAGGTCCCATTGCTTGGAGCAGGGACGACAAGTTTATCTCGCGCAAGCACATTTGAAGCTGCCAGTTTCCTTACTGATCTCATCGCTGAGTACGACCGCATCCTTTGATCCCAGGTTGAGTTGTACTAGCTAGGCCAACTTCATCCATTTCCAGAAGCACTGCGCCGCTCCTCTGCCCAAAGCCCAAGAACCAGATGTGATGGGTTATCGGGCCAGGCACCATCCGGATGGCCTGCCTCTTGATCACCACCTGCCGCCACGCGGGCGTCGTCGGTGACATCTGGTTCGAGTCCTGTGCTTCTGGCAGCGTCCACATCGATATCACGAGTATTTTCATAACGAGAACGGCCAGGCTTCCGGTCGGCGAGGTTGCAAGCTGAAGTCCGCCGCCGGCGTTCTGGACCAACCTCATCCTGCTTACGCAATCCGGCGGCAGGTCGATACGCGTAGCTCGTGCGGAGCGGACGTCCAGAGCGATGACATGTGGGTCATCACGGTACCCGAACCCCGTCGTGCGTAGGCGAAGCCACTGGATATGGTGCTGCTTCCCAGGACGATGGGGCGAGAGGTGTACTCGGGGTGAGCGTAGTACGGTTGCTGCGAGTCTGCGACACGTAGCGAGTCCGGACGACGGGGCCCGACCTGCCTTCCGCCGACGAGAACGTTTGCGTGCGCAGGTCCCGGTCGGCGGCGAGCAGCTGGAAGGCGCGGCCGCCGCCGTCGCAGTAATAACCAACCGTGAGCAAGGCGTGTGGGTAGCCGTCGGCGAGAGCCGCGGGAGGGAGGCGGTACGTTTCGCCCGTCAAGCTGTCGCAGACGCGCAGCTCCCCGTATCGACCCAGCTCCGCCGCTTCTGGAGGACGACGAAAACCGTCCCGGGAATCCACCAGTTTGTGCGAGAGAAAGAGGCCGGCGTCGAAGCGGAGGTGATCCCAGCGAACGGATGTGCTGTCCGTAAGGAGCAGGTAGGAGACGCCGAAGCGGAGCGCGGGGTCGAAGCCGCCGCCGGCCTCTGCGCGGAGCGCGAGGCGTCTGCGGAAGTCCGGGCCCAGGACGACGCGGCCGTCGGCGCGCGAAGTGGCGGCGCAGCGGAGGAGTGTTGGGGCGTCGCAGCGCGCCGGATCTCGAGGAGGATGTCCAGCGGTACGGGCAGCGGCAGAGGCTGGGTCGTCTCGCCGTCGCTGCCGGGGCAAGCCCCTCGGCAGCGCTTGGGCATCGGCATTGCTCGTCCGATTTGGGATTGCCCGGCATTGTGAGCGAGCGTCCCTTTGCATACGCACATGATTCCGAGGTCACCACGTATGGCGTCATATTGCTCCGAGTCCGAATGGCCGGGGAATCTGATACGCACACGGGCTCCGTGGACCTCGATAACTAATGCGTGACCGTCCATGAACGCTTCATGACGACAGTGCATAGGAGGACCTCATGTCGTCTACCAAGCACCAACGCGCCTGCCCGTGCAACGTGATCGCGACCGAGCCCCGACCGCCGTCCATCCCGGTGGATCTCCTCCTCGAGATCCTCGCGCGCTCCGACGTGGCAACCGTCGTCCGCTGCGCCGCCACGGCCAAGCCCGTCCGCCGCGCCGTCCTCGACCCGGGTTTCAAACGCCGCGTCGCACGCACCCGCGCCAACCACCACGCTCTCCTCCTCGGCGTGTCCTACGCGTTCCACATCCTCCGGTACAGCGCGTCGTCGGCCACCTGCGTCGGGCACGCACCATCCCAGTCCCAGCAGCAGATCAGCCTCGGCTTCGATGCGGGCCTCCTGGACTCGCTCGAGCCCGTGGCGTGCCGCGGCGGCCTCGTCGTCCTCCAACAACGCTGGCCGGCGGAGGATGGCCACGTCCCCCCTTCAGATTTTCGCGTCTGCAACACGCTCACCGGCGACACGTCCACCGTCCCGTACCCGGAGCGCGTCAGCGCGGACTACCCGCTCGCCCTGCTGGACATCCGCGACGCCGGCCGCTCGTTCAAGCTGCTCGCCGTTGACCGAGGCCTGCGAACGCAGACGTTCTCGACGGACGACGGTAAGTGGGGCCCCGTCGTGCGAACCCGCCTCCCTCCTCAGTTCACGGGGGCCGCTCCCGACCGCGATTCCGCCTGCCACCCCGTCGTCCTTGGCGGCGGCACCACCGTCCACTGGATGTACAACGTCAAGGCAGTCGTTGCTCTCCACGTCAGCACAGCCAGCACGACGTGGATCGCGCTGCCGCCGTGGCTCAAAACTCTGAGCTGGACGCAGCGTGTCGGCAGGGCGTGCCAGTTGGCGGCAACGGCGGACGGGAGGCTGGGCCTGGTCGTCGCAGAGTCCCTCGTGATATCGTTGTGGACGCTGTCGTCGGAGGAAGGGGCGACGACGACGGCGTGGAGCAGGCAGGTGGTGATCAGGAAGGAGGCCGTCGACAGGGCGGCCGCCCCGGAAGGTCTGTTCGGCTACTCGGTCCGGTTCCTCGGGTTCGGGGACACAACCGGCGCCGTGATACTGCAGATGGACGGAGTCGGGCTCGTCCACATCGACCTGGGGTCCAAACAGGCGGTCGTCCTGAGGCGCGGCGAGTTCACGAAACTGAACGTCTCCGACTTCGTGCAGCTGTGCTTGCACGAGGTCGACGTGTCCTCTGCGCTCCAAGCCATGACACGTTTCTGATGCGCGACTTCTTTGTTCATTACCAGAACTAGGACTTTCACTGGGGTACAAAAGCTTTTCTTCGAAAAATGTCTGGGGCACAATAATTAATTAGCATATTGGTTTAGGATTGTTTTCTCTGTTTTCTGACAGTGACAAAGAGCCGCCACACTAACTTACTTTGCGACGGGACTTGGTATAGTGAATGATCTTGGTATAGTTTTGTCATTTGCAACCTTTTTTCCATTATCTAAAAAAATTATATCATTTACAAATTGTCTGTACCTTTCTTAATTTTATTTTCAGAGAAAAAAAGAGAGGGTCAATAAGTTTAGTGTCAGGGGGCATCTGGAATTCTGGATCGTATAGAAGTTTGCACCGACTCGGATTTGTGGAATTTTGCACATACGAACTGGCAGAAGTACTGGCTATTTTTGTTGTCGCCGTAGCCAACTTCTTACTAGTAGACAGCAGCGCGGCGTACCGACTCCGAAGCGAACATGGAACCCAGGGAACCATGCGACAGCGTGCATATAATGGCAACGCCAGCTAGCAACTCCATGCCCCCGGTGAGAACGAACACAGCCCGAACGGGAACGTCATGTGTTCGTCGACCAAGATCCGACGACTTGTGCACGCACGCGACGGAACAATGATGGAACCACCGCCGCCGCCGATCCCACTCGATCTCCTCCTTGAGATCGCCGCGCGCGCGGGCGCCGCGACCATCATCCGCTGCGCCGCCACCTGCAAGGCCATCCGCCGCGCCATCCAAGACGCGTCCTTCCGCCGCCGCATCGCGCTCCGGGACGCCGCCGTGCTAGTCGGCGTGTCCTACGCGTTCCTTGCCGTAGATAAGTTCGGCTACTCCTCTACCGTCACCGGCGTCGGTCAGGATTCAGGAACCGCAACAGTGCCACCTGCCCCTCGACGCCGGCCTCCTCAAGTCATTCGAGCCCATGGCCTCGCGGCGCGGCCTCGTCGTCCTCCGCCGGCGACGCGGCCACTACTACCACGACCTGCGCGTATGCAACACCCTCACCGGGCACGCGTCCAACCTCCCTCCCTCGAAGCTCACGGGCCCATACACGTTGCTCACCGTCGACGACGCAGGTGGCTCCTTCCAGCTGGTCGTTGCACGCGAGGACCTGCGAAGGATCCAGGCTTTCTCCACGGAGGATGACAGGTGGGGCCCCGTCGTCGAAACCCAGCTCCCTCCACGCTTCTGGCGACGCTCCGTTCACCCCCACCGTCTCTCCAACCCCGTTGTCCTCGGAGGCACAACCATTCACTGGCTATACCAAGACGATGAAATCATCGCTCTAGACTGCAACACGGCGCTGGCGACACTGATCGAGCTGCCGTCGGGATGGTGCGACAGGCTCACGTGTGTCCAGAAATTTTTCAGAGACTTCGCCGGCGCATTGCAACTGGCGTCGTCGGCGGACGGAAGGCTCAGCCTGCTCGTGGCGGAGACTTGCGTGATATCCATGTGGACTCTGTCGGCCACGTCGGGGGAGAAGGGAGGCTTGATGAGCTCGAGTTGGACCAGGCAGGTGGTGATTAAGAGGCAGGCCATCGGCCGGGAGCGGGTCGACTTCACGGTACGGTTCTTGGGGTTCGGGGAGCTGAGCAGCACCGTGATACTTCGGATGGAAGAAATTGGACTCGTCCAGATCAACCTGAAAACTAAAGAGGCACTTGTCCTCGGTCATGGATTCAAGGAGGTTGCCTCTGAAAGACTACAGATTTGCCTGCAAGAGACACATCTGTCGTCTTTGCTCCTAACCATGAGAGTTTTCTGATCATCTGACGCACGAAGACGAAGGTGTCGTCGAGCTAGCTTGATGTTGGTCGTGAAATCTTGATGATAGCATTGTATTCACCTTTTTTTATGTGAATTGTGTAATGTGTAATCTAGGACAAAGATAATGGCCTTTTGTCCTTGACAACTTTGACGTGCAAGATAACTGCTCGAATGCTTTTCCATTGATTTGAAAAATTACTTAATTTGTGGTAAGATAAATTGAAATATTTATTTTCAGCGAAGTGCCCTCCAATACCCCTCCCAACCTGGTTTCCATTTTGATTCTCGTTTAGAAAAATGGCAGCCAAGAGCCAATGGCTGTGAATTGTGATAGGATCAGATTTTTTTTTTGGCTGCAGATGTTGCTGTTGCTACGTATGGTCTTGCTGCTACAGTGCTCGCAGCAAAAAAAGCCATAGCAAAATCTGTTCCGATTAGGCCCAATACTCCTCCATTTAAGAAACAGTATGTGTGCCCTAGTTATTATTATTTTGAAAATAGTATGATGTCATGTGTATTGTAGTCAATATCTATTTGCACGGAAGCAAAATTTTAGCCATGCATGGTTCATGCCACACAACATGTAATTCACTTTCTAGGTATCATATAGCCAAGGTGTTGTGTCAGGGGACTGTGGTTAGAAGAGGGGACCATATGAACTCACATACTTCAGCACCTTTATCATTTTCATGGATGCCTCTTTAGTCATATGGTTTGGAAATATTGTGTCGTCTGCAATTCAAGGAATTGATAATATAGCACAAATACAGGTAACTCATTGTTTTATAAAATAACAGTTTCGATTAATAATATATATAAGAGAAATAAATATTCCAAAAGCATCTCATAAGTGCGCTTACAACATTCTCCCTAAAAAGAGCATGGGGTTCACTCGCACGAATCACAGTGAAGGGGCATTTAATAGACGCATGCAGCATGACACATGTCATGCATGGTTATTTTTAGGAAAATGCTTCACATACATCCCATTTGTATGACTTCATATTACGACCAAAGATCTTATGGTTCAAAATTTAAAGGTATCACAATCAAAATCAATTAAACCATTAAATTTCATGTTGTAACACGCAGTCATACATAATAGGTGAGATGTACTTTTATTTTTACTTTTCCTCATTTGCACCGACCGTAACTCAGACTCAGTTGTCTCCTTTTGTCACAATATGACTTGACACCAAGGGATGCAATGTGCATGCATTGCTCTCCATGAGCACCTGCGGACGCAGTCTCGATTCCGAGTCGTCCCAAATATAAATCCGACTCTGAGTGCGTTCACGAGTACTACGGATACCTGCTTTGCATATAAGGACTTGAAACGCCAACGCAGCACGGTTTCATTAATCACCGGGATGGCCATGTCGAGCAAACGGCAGCGCCCTTGGTCAAGAAACGGGACGCCGGCCCGGCCACCCCTGCCGTCGATCCCGTTCGATATCCTCCTCGAGATACTCAAGCGTGCGGACACGGCAACCTTCGTCCGCGCTGCTGCCACCTCCAAGCCCATCCGCCGCGCGGTCCTCAAGCCGGACTTCCTCAGCGACATGCGCGCGCTCCGCGCCGACGCCAACCGCTTCGACCCGGGCCTCCTCATCGGCGTCAGCCTGGCGTTCATCGGAGATTTCTGCAGCTACAAGTACAAGGCAACTCCCATCATGTCCCGCCCCAGCCTCCGCTTCGACGCCGGCCTGCTCGAGACGTTCGAGCCCGTGGCCTCACGCGGCGAACTCGTCGTCCTCCGCAAGCGGCGGCCGAGCTATGACAACCCCGCCTGTCTTAGCGTCTGTCACAGCCTTACCGGACGCGCGCGCCCCTCCCTCCCGCGAACGTCTACGCAGCATACCCGCCCGGCCGCCTTGCTCGACGTCAAAGATTCCGGCCGCTCGTTCCGGCTGCTCGTGGCCGACCACAAGCTGCGAACGCAAATCTTCTCGTCGGAGCACGGTGAGTGGGGCTGGGGCGCCGTCGAACAGGCCGTCGTCGTCCAAACCCACGCCTCGCAGCGATCAGTATCCCCCTTCCTAGTGATTTTGCGCCTCACCCTGTTGTCCTTGGACACAGCACCGTCGTCCACTGGCTCTGCGATTTCCGGACGATCGTCGCTCTGGACGTCCGCACTGCGCAGGCCACGGTGATCGACGTGCCGCAGGATTGCTTCGGTAGGATGTCGGAGCCCCAGCGGAAACGGCCAGACATGGGAACCCTCCTTGTACCCTCGCCGGACGGGAAGCTGGGCCTGCTCGTCGCCGAGTACTTGCTGATATCCATGTGGACGATGTCGTCGGCAGCGGTGGAGGAGGAAACAGGGGGTCAGGCCCGGCCGTGAGGTGGACGCGGCAGGTGGTGATCGCGAGGCACGCCATCGATTGGCGGCGCCCGGGATGGCCGGTCCGGTTCTTGGGGTTCGGGGACCGGAGCGGCGCCGTGATCGTGCTGATGCCTGAAGTGGGGCTCGTCGAGATCAACCTGCGGTCGAAAGAGTCGCGAGTCATAAGCCAGGAATTCAGAGACGTTGACGGTTCCCGGCACTTCCAGCTGTGCTTCCACGAGACGGATTTCTCCACTGTCATCCGTAAAATGAAGTACTTCTGACCACAATTAACATTACTTTTTATCAGATTCTTTGCCGTTTTGAATTTCGTATTTGTCAATTGTGCAACAGATCCATTGCAGTTCCTACACTACTCATTGTATCGAGACAGCATTGGCGACCTGATAGGCAGGAATCTCCAGTTCAACATGTGATCCTGACACGTCCGAAAATTGAGTATTGTACTTATTTTTAATGGAGTGTCCTAAATAATTATTTGAATAACATATTTCGTAGATTTCAAGCGGCTTGAAAGTTCAGCAAAGTTTTAGTGGATAATGAAATTATTTGTTTTGTTATTTTTTTGTAGGATTATATGTTATGTGATGGTTTAATTGTAGAAATAAATTATCAATGTATTAACTATAGAAAATTTGTTATTTTGTAGGCTGTTGGATCTAGATCCAATGGTTGTAGCGTCGATTCAAACGACTGAAAATTAGCAACCGCTATCTTAATATAAAGTTTTCCATTGAAAATTAGCAAGCTGTTGTGCTCAAGCAAGGAACACATGGAACTGAAAATGTCGTAGTGAGTAAATTGTAGATTCCTTTGTTTTGATTGTCAATCGTCCCTAGCCAACCAGTCAAATATGAGAAATACTAAGAGGTTGAGGGATACCCAAAGCAATATAAATAATGTGCCAAGTGGTTTTTTGCAAAATGACAATCCAAAGAAAAAGATGTTTTATAGTCTCATTATGGTTAAAAAACTACACTTTTGACTCCTCTTCCAGTTTTTTCTTGCCAAGTTATCCGTAGTGAGAGTCACCTGTCACCCCAACCAAGGTACCATAAGAAAATTTTAATTTTAATTTTTTTAAAAAATCTACCCTTGACTTTCTGTTCGTTGGCTTGACGAACCTACACGGCTGGAGCGACATCAGATGTGCTTGCACGAGACAAGTTTCTCCACTGTCATCCATAGAATGAAGCACTTTTGATCATCAGTGATCAGGTCGAACTTCTATAGGATTCGCCATCTTGAATTCCGAACTTGTTAATCATTGTCGTTACACTTACGATTTCCAGTTGACATGCCGTCTCAAATAATAATAATAATAATAATAATAATAATAATAATAATAATAAACAGTTCAAAAAGTTTCTGTTAATTCTGTCTTGAATAAATCCCTTTGTTAAGTTTCAAAATAAACCCAAGCTGAAGCAAGCGAACTTTTGAAGTCTATATGCTTCTGACCGGTTTTCCCTTTGCCATCTTTTGATAGTACTCCAGGTAAGATGTGCTCTATGAAGATTAATGACGCTGGTTGTTGCGAGCACACGGTGCTACGTGTTCGAGGATGACTGCAATCCCTGGAAGAAGAGGCAGTTCGCCAGAGACGTCGCCACCCAGGAACAACGCTAGTACGCTACGCCAGGCGCTTCACCGAACAATGTGACTATCGATCGATCGGCCGTGTGCACGAGCGTGCGCTTGCTCCTGGAGAACGTTGGCCCGTCGTCATCAGGTGCGTGTCCCGTGTCCTTTGGGGCTAATTCTAGTTCCAATGGTCGAGAGAATTCGTCGCGGTCACGACGGACCTGGCCGCGCCCCGGGGACACGCGTCGTGTGCCATGTGCGTGTGTATAAATTAACAAGCCTGCCGGGCAAAATCCATCGTGACATCGAACTTGGGCAACGCAGACTATCAGCAGCATCAGGCGCGCACGAACCATCCTGCCCTCAACAACGTTGTCGACCGTGTGGACGCTCGTCGGCACGGAAGGAATGGAGCAGGCAGGTGGTGATCCGTAGGCAGGACATCGGCGCGGGGGACGTGATGGGCTCGGCGGTCCGGTTCCTGAGGTTCGGGGAGCGAAGCGGCACCGTGATTCTGCAGATGGAACAGGTGGGTCTTGTTCAGATCAACTTGGGATCAAGGAAGCCCTCGTCGTCAGTCACGACTCGAAGTTGAAGGAAATCGACACGCGGCTGAACTTGTGCCTGCATGAGACAGACTTGCCCACTTTGGGTGTGTTCGTTTCCTGAGGTCTAAATTTTAGAGCTGTTGTCGGTGTAGGGGGATCGGGGTCCCCCTAACCGCGCGTGGGCCGCTTTCGGCCCACGAACGAAGACGAAGGCCGCAGGGCGGGGAAGTCCACGAAGCCACGGAGTCCACGAAGCCACGAAGTCCACGAGTCCGCGAAAGCCGGAGGGCGGGAGCGCCGGAGGGAGAACGAAGCTCGCGGTAGTTTCCTCCGGCGACCCAACCACCCGGAGTTAATGCGGCACTCGAGTGCCCGTGGCGACGCCGCAGCCCGACAGGACGTGCGCGCGTCTTCCCCGTGCGCCGCGTCTCGGGAAGCCACGCGGCTACGGTGCCGGGAGGGTTCTCGGCCAATGAGAAGGGAGAGATTGGGAACGCGAACCAAGGGACGAGAGACCGCAACGGATTTGTGTCGGGATCGTGTCGGAACGTTCCAGGAGGGACCGGACCCCACCGGGTGCCCGGGTACCTCTCCGGGTACTTGTACAGTACTCCCCTCCTGGCCCTATAAAAGGAGGGGGTACCCCCATGTAATAGAGGGTTCTTCTTTTTCGAATACACACACAGCAGGACGTAGGGTGTTACGCATCTTGCGGCCCGAACCTGGATAACTCTCGGTGTTCTTACTCACTTGAATCATCCACGCTAACGCGCGAGCAGATCCGTTCTTCCCCGAGCCTATCCCAAGGGAGCCTTGGCAGGCCCCCATTTGGAGGTGTACTCACACACCGACATTTGGCGCGCCGGTAGGGGAAGACGCGTAGATTTCGCTTTGCGCTGCGAAACCTCGCTTTGCTACCATGCGAGAGATCTTCGGGCACGCCCGGACGGAGGATAGCGTCTCCAGCCGAGGCGTCCACAGGGCGCCGTCGCCGCGACCGTCATCGCGCGGGCCGCTCCGCCCACGACAATCGTCCCGGCACCTCGGCTGCCGGACATGTAACAGAGGACCAGCGCGGCGCCGACCGCCACGCCCAAGCCGTCACGCCGCCTGCGTCCGAGCGTGCCAGCTGCGCGTCGCCTCTTCCGAGGAAGAGGAGGGGACGACCCACGACCGCCGTGAAGACCATGCTCAACAACCCGCCGGCGGGACTGGCGGGGGAGAGCAAGCAAGGGAGTGGCTCACCGGAGTAGGCAAGCTCCCGGACACGGCGCGAGCCAAGCGCCGAGCG
The DNA here is from genome assembly GCA_031894775.1 of Chloris gayana. Taxonomy (NCBI): domain Eukaryota; kingdom Viridiplantae; phylum Streptophyta; class Magnoliopsida; order Poales; family Poaceae; genus Chloris; species Chloris gayana. The sequence goes on along the minus strand of JAUNZO010005071.1, from coordinate 249,472 downwards.
GGACCGTCACGCCGGCCGCAGCAGCCACCGACCGACAACAACCGTCGCGCCAACCGCGCCAAGGACGCGCGCCCGCCGGCGGCTTCGCTCTCCGTCCACTCCCCGCGAGGCGAGGGGGCACCGCGACCTGCGCAACGACCTCGGCGAGACGCCGCCGCGAGGGGAGGATGCACGCGTCATCATCGAGCGCTCGCGCGAGCGGGGACGCGAACGTGAGCGCACCTCCGCCCACAACCTCGACGGCTGTGAGGGACCCGAATTTCACCAACGTGAAATCCGAACCCTTTGTACCTCATTGCCACTCCCGGGAGTGTGGCACGTACATCCAACACAAGTTAGTACAGTAAAACCATAAATTAGAGGAAATAACAAGGCAAGATAATAGATTCTCCAAGTACATTATTATTATGCATAAATCTCAATCTCAAGAGTACAAGAGCGTGGCACGCAGGCCATCGCGAAACCATAGTAGAAGTCTAGCGAAGCGGAAGCAAAGCGGAAGCAAAGCGGAAGCATCTCTCGGTGAAGATCCGTAGTGAAGTCCATACCCACAAGCAACTCGAGTGTAGGCGAGACCGTCACTCCTCCTCGTCGGCTCTCTCAATTGGCTCGGCCGGCTCCTCGAGCAACGGCGTCGAAAAACAAAGTGATAAAGCCGTGAGTACATAACGTACTCGGCAAGCCGCAAACTACCTAGCAACAATGTATGCATGTTGGGATAGTTCAAGGAAAGGCAAGGGCTAGCACCTAAAGCATTATTCCTCAAGTCTATGTGAATCATACTTTATTAATAGTCAAATTTTATAAGTGGCCTTGCAGGAAACAACACAATCCTGCAAGGGTCAAGTTTTATGTCCCGCACACCTCCACGGGACCACAGCTCGAGGCCGGAAGTAAAACATCTATCGGAGGGGAGAAGTAGTAAATGCTAATCAAGTGGATTTCTCTCGGTAGTGCCCATACTTTGGGCTAGACTATACGTATAGATTTATATATCTCTGCAGAGAGTAAGCAAGCTGTACCCACGTGAAGAGGTACTCAAACAAAAGACCACCGTCGTGGCCCAAGCAAAGCAACACTCACAAGATCACTCCACAAAGCATCGATCGGTAGGCGCCCGTCCCTCGGGTCCGGGATCCTCTAACCACAACATAGGAAAAGAAGGTCCTGAAGGGTGTGACAAGGCGTACCACGGGCCAGGTGGGATATCCTCTCGCTCGTGGGTTGAGACAACAGCTCCAACACCCACTACCACTATTCTCTACACCACGGCGGGCCACCCGGTCCTCCGCTAAGTATCATGATCCAGCCCGCCCATACAAGTCACGTGGTATGCTAGTAAAGCCAAGAGAGGTATACGCACAAGAACCGGTCCTTAAGGCTGCCGGGCGAGTCACCATCCCTCTCCTCAACAACAACGATCTCAACAGGTGTCACCACAACAGGGGTCCCATAGCCCAAGACCCCTACACAAGCTGTACCCGCAACAGGTACTCTCCAAATAGAGACCCCCGAAGTCTCCCAGCACCTAACCACCTACACACTCGCCCCCGCAAAAGGTCCTACAGGGTATCTAGTACGAAACTCGACACCTAAGAAACACCTACAATTTATTTTACACAAAAACATGTATAGTCATCATGGGGTTCAATTAAGCAACTAAGCAACATACTAAGCATGCGAGTAACGAGTAGAACAACCTATGGCAAACAGTGGCAAGGATAGCATAGTATGGCATAGGTAAACTACAAGTGCAAGTAACCATTAATCATGCATGGTCCAATTTAATGCAAGTACTAAATAGGATCAAGAGTGGTCAAGGATTGCGGCTTGCACTGGATAGGGCTGCTCCCGAGGCTGGGTCGGGGTACTCGTACGGCTGCTCCGGCGGAAACTCCTCAAGCTGCGGCTCGGACGGGAACTCCTCGGCACCCTCGACGGACGGATCGTGAAACAGGGGTTAGGCACGCTTATCGAGACAAAAGGAAAAAGTACGAAACGGACGACGGAAACTACGGTACTAGAACATGACCAAAAGTTACACTAACGCGTAGAGAACGTCGCTACGAGTCTAACGCAACCGACCGCGTATTTTTCCGAGTCTCCAGGAAAAAGATATGAATTTCCAAAGATTAAAGGAATTATGGAAATTCAGGAAAATCCAATTAATAGAAATGGAATATTCCCTGGAATATTCTTTGCCACGTGGGCGCCACGTCACGACCACGTAGACGCCACGTGGGTTAAATACCCTACGAGATCGGCGCCACGTGGTAACTCTTCCGCCACGTTGCTGCCACGCGGCGGCCACGTCGGACGACGGCCAGGAGCCACGTCAATAGAAATTCAGCACACGTGGCGCCATGTCGGCAGAAAACCTGCCACGTTGAATGCCACGCCGGCATCACCGGAGAGGGCGGCGCCGCCGTGCTCCGCCACGGGGCTGCCGGAATTCAAGCGCACCGGCGCTACGGCTCGCCGGTGACCCTTCCGCGACCACCGGGGACTCGCCACGGCCGCGCGCATCGCCCGGTGCCCCTCACGAGCACTAGCTCCCGGCTCATCGGCGGTGAGGCCTCGCCGGAGATGGCTCGGCGGCGCGGGAAAGAGGGGAAGCCCTACGGCGACCAAAACCCCCACAAATCTAATACCAAAAGGTAGCCCATGGTCCCGCGAATACAACCGGACCAAACCCGGACGATGAATTCCACCGGAGCATCGCCGGCGGCGAGAACCGCGGCGGCGGCCATGGCGGCTCACGCGCGGGCTACCAGCGGTAGCCTTTCCTTCGAAGCTACGCGCGCGACGCTACCGCAGACGACCACGAAGCTTCCCGCACAGGAAAAGGAACATGAGCTCCGCCCTAGACTACACCTCACCGTCGCCCATGCCGGTGCGGTGGCGGAGCTCGACGGGGAGTACCAATTCACGTACAATCCGAGGGGGAAACAAGGGGGAAAGAGGCGGGAGCTCACCGGCTCGCTCCCGACGGTCACGAGAGAGGATGGGGAGGCGTTGGCGACGGCCGGCGACGTTGAGCGGCGGTGGCGGACGACGCGAACGCGACGGGAAGAGGCGGTGACCACGCGTTTCTTCGCTCTGCTGCGACCAAGCACCAAGAATGAGGCGGTTAGCGCCCGGAGAAAGAGTGCACGACGGAGGACATGGAACAGGGCATGGGCTCACCGGAGGGGCCTTAACGGCGACGAGCGACGACGACGGAGTTGCCGTCTCCGTGCCTCAAGTGGCCCGAACCTCCGCTCCCTTGCATGAAACCACGGACCATCACCACCACGCGAACGAGCGTTGCATGCCGTGCAAGAAAAACGGGACGAGACTCACCAGCTCGGATCTTCTCCGATGGCAGCGATGAAAACCGCGCCCCGGCGGCGGCTAGGGTTTGGTGCGGCCGAGGAGGAAGGGAGGCGGCGCATGGGTTTTGAAGAGCAAAAAAGGTGGAGGGGGTGGTTGGACGCGGGCCCGGGTCGGTTGCGGCGGCAGAAGACGCCAAGCGTCCGAGGTGGCAGCCGCTGCGCGCGCCGTGCTCTCGGGTGAGCTGGAAAGCGAAGGAAGGTGGAAGAAGACCGTTCAACGCGGGCTCGGGCCGGACCGGGCCGAGGGAGAAAAAGAGAAGTGGGCCGGCGGGGTGAGATTCGGCCCAAGCGCCGGTTTTCAAACTAAAAACGTTTGCGAATTGTTCCGTTCGATTTTCCTTCGATTTGAATTCAAACTTTCACCAAATTCCCTTGAATTACTTCCAAACTTTGCTTTTATTAACACACGAATATTCGTTACAGTTTGGGATGTTACGGACTCCCCCTTACAAGAATCTCGTCCTCGAGATTTCACTCCTCATCCTCGAACAAGTGAGGGAAGTCCTTCCTCAAGTTATCCTCCATCTCCCAAGTGGCCTCTCGCTCGGTGTGGTTACTCCACAACACCTTGCGGAACTTGATCTTGCGGCTTCTTGTTTCCTTGAAAGCCACATCCAAGATCTTGACGGGATACTCCAAGTACTCAAGACTGTCCTGTAGATCCAACACCTGCTGGTGCAACCTGCTCCTACGGCACACGAAGACACTTCTTGAGCTGCGAAACATGGAACACATCATGCACTCCGGCAAGGTGTCCCGGCAACTCAAGGCTGATAGGCGAGATCTCCAATCCTCCTCACCACACGGAAAGGTCCAACAAACCTTGGTGCCAACTTGCCACGCACGTGGAATCTGCGTGTCCCACGAAGTGGAGAGACCTTGAGATAGACATAGTCCTCAACAAAGAACTCCAAAGGTCTCCTCCTCTTATCCGCATAGCTCTTACTGCTGCTCCGAGCAACTCGGATATGCTCTCTCACTTGCTCAACCTTCTCCTCAGCCTCTCTCACAAGATCCGGTCCATAGAAAGACCTCTCTCCAACCTCTGCCCACATGAGAGGTGTCCTGCACTTCCTCCCGTACAAGAGCTCATTGGGTGACATCTTGATGCTTGCACGATAGAAGATAGGGAACGTAAGGAAACGAGAATGAAGGAAGTTAAAAGATAGAAACGAAGAAGACATCTAGAGACTTGCACGGTAGCTGTTGTTGTAAGAGAACTCGGCAAACGACGAGGCTTTCCTCCCAATTCTTGCTGTAAGTGAGCACACAAGCTCTCAACATATCCTCCAAGGTCTGATTCGGTCGCTCTGTCCGACCATCCGTCCGAGGGTGATAAGCTGTGCTAAAGTCCAAGTGAGTGCCCATAGCTGCATGCAAACTCCTCCAGAACTTAGACACAAGCGAGAACCACGATCGGATACTATAGTGAGGGGTGCTCCATGTAACCTCGAGAATGTTATCAATGTACGGCTTCGCAAGGGCACCCACATGGTAGTACTGTCCTGACGGCTATAAAGTGAGCGGCCTTGGAGAACCGATCCACAATCACCCGGATGGAATCATGACCCTTCGGCGTGCGAGGTAGTCCAACAATGAAATCCATGCTGATGTTCTCCCATTTCCACATAGGAATCTCAAGAGGCTTGAGCAAACCGGCTGGCTTACGATGCTCTGCCTTGACTCTCCTGCAAATGTCACACATCCCCACAAACCGAGCAATATCCCTCTTCATGCCTTCCCACCAGAACTCGGTACGGAGATCCTCATACATCTTTGTGTTCCCTGGGTGGATCGAGTAGCGAGAACAGTGAGCCTCTCGCAAGATCTCATCTCGAATCCCTGCACCTCCGGGAACCACAATCCGATCCTTGTACCAAAGTACACCATCACCATCCACTCGAACCCAGGTGCCTTATCCTCCTTTATCTTTCCCTTGATCGACTCCACAAGGCTGTCAACCTTTTGCTTTTCCTTGATCCGATCTCCAAGAAGACTCGTGATCCTCAACTCATAGAGATAGCCCTCGGGAATGAGCTCCACTCCATCCCTCATCATCTCCTCAAACACCTCCGACTGACTCGTCATGAGAGAAGTGCAATAGGCCTTGCGACTCGAGCGCATCCGCAACAACATTGGCCTTGCCGGGATGGTAGTTGATGCTCAAATCATAATCCTTGATCAACTCAAGCCATCTCCTCTGCCTCATGTTCAGCTCGATCTGCGTGAAGATATACTTGAGGCTCTTATGATCCGTGAAAATCTCACATCTGCCACTGATGAGATAGTGCCTCCAAATCTTCAAAGCATGAACAAGCTGCTGCAAGCTCAAGATCATGAGTGGGATAGTGCTTCTCATGTGTCTTCAAGCTGCCTCGAAGCATAAGCCACAACCTTCCTGTTCTGCATGAGCACACAACCAATCCCATGAGTGGAAGCATCACAATACACACTGGAAGTCCTGACTAAGATCCGGCAAGGTGAGCACGGGTGCGGTGGTCAACCTAGTCTTGAGCTCCTGAAAGCTCCTCTCACGCTCCGGGGTCCACTCAAAGGTAACCTTATCCTGCAAGAGCTCCGTCATGGGACGAGCTATCCGAGAGAAATCCTCAACAAAGCGACGGTAGTATCCAGCCATCCCCAAGAATTTCCTCACATCCTTGACACACTGCGGTGACGGCCAACTCACAAGCTGTCCGAACCTTCCCCGGATCCACACACACTCCCTTGGCATTGATGACATGCCCTAGGAAAGCCACCTCCTCAAGCCAGAACCTGCACTTGCTGAACTTGGCATACAAGCGATGCTCCTTCGACCTCTCCAAGACAACCCTCAAGTGATGTGCATGCTCTTCGGCGGACTTTGAGTACACAAGAATGTCATCAATGAAAACCACCACAAACTTATCCAACTCTGCCATGAAGACCTTGTTCATCATGTTCATGAAGTAGGGAGGGGCATTGGTCAAGCCAAAGGAAGCAACGGTGAACTCGAACTGCCCATACCTGTCCGGGAATAGATAAGAAGCAAAATTCAAGGAAGGAGCGATCATGCAAGAAAGATAACAACGGAATTGACAAAGCGGTAACAAAGATCCATACCTACTCACGAAGGCAGTCTTAGGAATGTCACACTCGCGGATTTTCATTTGATGATAGCCGGATCTCAAATCAATGGAGGAGAAATACTTTGCACCCTTCGGCTGATCAAACAAATCATCAATCCGCGGCAAGGGGTACTTATTCTTGATGGTGACCTCGTTCAAAGAACGATAATCAACACACATCCTGTCGGTACCATCCTTCTTCTTCACAAACAGAACGGGGGATCCCCAAGGTGAGGCACTTGGGCGAATGAACCCCTTACTCAACAAATCATCAATCTCCTGCTTAAGCAACACCAACTCATCGGAAGACATGCGATACGGCCTCTTAGCAATAGGGGCCGTGCCGGAAGAAGATCAATCACAAACTCAACATCCCTATCTGGTGGATGCCCTGGCAAATCATCGGGAAAGACCTCGGGATACTCACAAACCACGGGTATCTGCTCAAGTGACAAACCACCGCAAGTGACAAAGGCTGTGCTGGCAACTTGGGAGCAACCGGTGTGAAACACACAGCCACTCCTCGGTGGTTCACCAAGGTCACAATCCGCTCATCACAATAAATCACCCCCTTGTTCTTGGTCAACCAATCCATCCCAAGAATCACCTCAATCCCGGAAGACGGCAAGAGAGCCAAATCAGCCAAGAAGCGAACACCCTCAATCAAGATCTGAACTCGACGGCAACCCGTCACACACTTTGAAGTACCAAGTGGAGAGATAGCGAGCACGGGAAAATCGAGCAAGTCGAGAGGAATCTTAAGCTTCGCAACGAACGCGAGAAGACACGAACGATCTAGTCGCACCGGTATCGAAAAGAACAGAAGCTAAACGGGAGTTAACCGAGAAACTCACCAAGGACGACGTCCGGCGCCTGCTGTGCATCCTCAACCGTGAGGTGGTGAAGTCTAGCACGAGAGGCACTCTGCTGCGGCTGCTGTCTGGCTGCTGACTGCACAGGGCGTGGGGCAGCTGCGGAACTGCTGCTGCTGCGGCGGCTGTGCTGCTGGCTCGGGGGTAGTGTAGGTAGTAGGAGCTCTCGACCCATGTTGGGACACGCGTAGTACTTGTGTCCCGGCTGACCGCACTGGAAGCACCTGTTGGCGAAGGGCATCCCACTGCTCGGGGGCCTCCACCCGGACTGCTGTGGTGCTTTGGAGCACGCTGGTACTGCTGACCATGCGGTGCGAACTGCCTCTGCCCTGAGCTGCCAAACTGCCCCTGTGGTGGGCGAGTGAACTGCTGCTGCTGCCCGGCAAACCTCGGCCTCTGCTGACCTCCGGAACGGTCTAGCTGTCCTCCTGTCCTCTTGTGTGCCTCAACCCTCCTGATCCTCTCGATGCTGTCCTCAACCTCAATAGCCTTGTCCACTAGCTCCTTCGGGGTAGAGCACCCTGCCACGTGGGGACCAATCTCGGCCTTGAGACCCTGCTTGAAGTAGTATATCTTGTCTGCTCGGTGGAAAGATAGAAAACCACGAAGGGAAATGAGATGAAGAGATAGCAACATAGAACGTGTTAAGCATGAAACCATTGGGAAAAGTAGATAGTGATTATTTGAGATGAAAAACTGAATAAGAGTTTTTGACCTGCTCGGTGGATACGTCACGAGGTGAGTAGCGGGACAGCTCGGTCCACCTGTGGTAGTACTCGAGGCACTCCCATGGATCCCATCCTCAAGTTACGGAACTCGGCCGCCTTCCTGTCCATCACTCCCTTGGGGATGTGCTTGAGCTACGAACTCCTGCTCAAACTCATCCCAAGAGATACTGTATCGGGTCCTGGTGGTTGGTCACGTAAGTGTCCCACCACGCGCCGGCTGCACCTCCGAGCAAGTAGGTAGCAAGTGACACGCACTCGGCGTCGGTGCAGTCCATCATCACCAGCTGCTTGGACACCGTCCTGAGCCAGCTGTCGGCGTCCAAGGGGTCGGTGCGGTGAGAGAACGTCTGCGGCTGCAGCCTGCGGAAGGCCTCCTTCCTCAAGTCGGACTGGCTGCGGCCTGCGTGCTGTGGCTGCTGCTGCTGCTGCAAGATCTGCTCGTGGTGCTCCTGCTGCTGCTGCTGCTGCTGCTGCAGCATCTGCATCAGAACCTCCAAGGATGTGGGTCTGGTTCGCCATCACGTCGGCGAGAGTCGAGCAGGGGAGGTGGTGGTGGTACCTCCTGCTGCTCGGCGCCCTCCTGCTGCCCGGGAGCCTCCTGCTGTCCTGGTGCCTCCTGCTCGGCACCCTCCGCCTCTCCAGCTGCGGGATCCGGTGGTGCCTCTCCACCGCGACCACGTCCTCTGCCGCGAGCACCCACAGCTCCTCCTCCACGGCCACGGCCTCTCGCACCGCGGCCTCGCGCAGCTGCTGCGGGCGCGGCACGACCTCTGCCACGACCACGACCACGCCCACGACCTGCGGGGGCTGGTCGTCCACCTCCATCGCAGCCTGGTCAAACTGCACGTGTAGACCCCTTCCTCTCGGCATCCGTTAACAAGGCACAATTCCAACGATTAGTACGGGTTATCCAACACTTTCTTCAAATCTTGAAAGAATCTTCATGAGTAACAGATTAGTATGCAAATCATCTATCCATGCAAACACAACAAAGGCATCATCCATTCGGTCATATCTTACTTTGAGAGCTTTAAACGATGAGACAGATTTCAAAGTTTGATGAAAGACGAATAGCAGATTAGAGAGCTAGATATTGTCCTTATGGTTACGTCCGGTTTCTACGGGTCTCGTTCCTACGAGTCAAGTATGGCTACGATACCAGCTGTGAGGGACCCGAATTTCACCAACGTGAAATCCGAACCCTTTGTACCTCATTGCCACTCCCGGGAGTGTGGCACGTACATCCAACACAAGTTAGTACGGTAAAACCATAAATTAGAGGAAATAACAAGGCAAGATAATAGATTCTCCAAGTACATTATTATTATGCATAAATCTCAATCTCAAGAGTACAAGAGCGTGGCACGCGGGCCATCGCGAAACCATAGTAGAAGTCTAGCGAAGCGGAAGCAAAGCGGAAGCAAAGCGGAAGCATCTCTGGTGAAGATCCGTAGTGAAGTCCATACCCACAAGCAACTCGAGTGTAGGCGAGACCGTCACTCCTCCTCGTCGGCTCTCTCAATTGGCTCGGCCGGCTCCTCGGCAACGGCGTACGAAAAACAAAGTGATAAAGCCGTGAGTACATAACGTACTCGGCAAGCCGCAAACTACCTAGCAACAATGTATGCATGTTGGGATAGTTCAAGGAAAGGCAAGGGCTAGCACCTAAAGCATTATTCCTCAAGTCTATGTGAATCATATTTTATTATTAGTCAAATTTTATAAGTGGCCTTGCAGGAAACAACACAATCCTGCAAGGGTCAAGTTTTATGTCCCGCACACCTCCACGGGACCACGGCTCGAGGCCGGAAGTAAAACACCTATCGGAGGGGAGAAGTAGTAAATGCTAATCAAGTGGATTTCTCTCGGTAGTGCCCATACTTTGGGCTAGACTATACGTATAGATTTATATATCTCTGCGAGAGAGTAAGCAAGCTGTACCCACGTGAAGAGGTACTCAAACAAAAGACCACCGTCGTGGCCCAAGCAAAGCAACACTCACAAGATCACTCCACAAAGCATCGACTGGTAGGCGCCCGTCCCTCGGGTCCGGGATCCTCTAACCACAACATAGGAAAAGAAGGTCCTGAAGGGTGTGACAAGGCGTACCACGGGCCGGGTGGGATATCCTCTGCTCGTGGGTTGAGACAACAGCTCCAACACCCACTACCACTATTCTCTACACCACGGCGGGCCACCCGGTCCTCCGCTAAGTATCATGATCCAGCCCGCCCATACAAGTCACGTGGTATGCTAGTAAAGCCAAGAGAGGTATACGCACAAGAACCGGTCCTTAAGCTGCCGGGGCGAGTCACCATCCCTCTCCTCAACAACAACGATCTCAACGGTGTCACCACAACAGGGGTCCCATAGCCCAAGACCCCTACACAAGCTGTACCCGCAACAGGTACTCTCCAAATAGAGACCCCCGGAAGTCTCCCGAGCACCTAACCACCTACACACTCGCCCCCGCAAAAGGTCCTACGGGGTATCTAGTACGAAACTCGACACCTAAGAAACACCTACAATTTATTTTACACAAAAACATGTATAGTCATCATGGGGTTCAATTAAGCAACTAAGCAACATACTAAGCATGCGAGTAACGAGTAGAACAACCTATGGCAAACGGTGGCAAGGATAGCATAGTATGGCATAGGTAAACTACAAGTGCAAGTAACCATTAATCATGCATGGTCCAATTTAATGCAAGTACTAAATAGGATCAAGAGTGGTCAAGGATTGCGGCTTGCCTGGATAGGGCTGCTCCCGGGCTGGGTCGGGGTACTCGTACGGCTGCTCTGGCGGAAACTCCTCAAGCTGCGGCTCGAGACGGGAACTCCTCGGCACCCTCGACGGACGGATCGTGAAACGAGGGGTTAGGCACGCTTATCGAGACAAAAGGAAAAAGTACGAAACGGACGACGGAAACTACGGTACTAGAACATGACCAAAAGTTACACTAACGCGTAGAGAACGTCGCTACGAGTCCAACGCATAGCTGACCGCGTATTTTTCGAGTCTCCGGGAAAAAGATATGAATTTCCAAAGATTAAAGGAATTATGGAAATTCAGGAAAATCCAATTAATAGAAATGGAATATTCCCTGGAATATTCTTTGCCACGTGGGCGCCACGTCACGACCACGTAGACGCCACGTGGGTTAAATACCCTACAGATCAGCGCCACGTGGTAACTCTTCCGCCACGTTGTCGCCACGCGGCGGCCACGTCGGACGACGGCCAGGAGCCACGTCAATAGAAATTCAGCACACGTGGCGCCATGTCGGCAGAAAACCTGCCACGTTGAATGCCACGCCGGCATCACCGGAGAGGGCGGCGCCGCCCGTGCTCCGCCACGGGGGCTGCCGGAATTCAAGCGCACCGGCGCTACGGCTCGCCGGTGACCCTTCCGCGACCACCGGGGACTCGCCACGGCCGCGCGCATCGCCCGGTGCCCCTCACGAGCACTAGCTCCCGGCTCATCGGCGGTGAGGCCTCGCCGGAGATGGCTCGGCGGCGCGGGAAAGAGGGGAAGCCCTACGGCGACCAAAACCCCCACAAATCTAATACCAAAAGGTAGCCCATGGTCCCGCGAATACAACCGGACCAAACCCGGACGATGAATTCCACCGGAGCATCGCCGGCGGCGAGAACCGCGGCGGCGGCCATGGCGGCTCACGCGCGGGCTACCAAGCGGTAGCCTTTCCTTCGAAGCTACGCGCGCGAGACGCTACCGCAGACGACCACGAAGCTTCCCGCACGGAAAAGGAACATGAGCTCCGCCCTAGACTACACCTCACCGTCGCCCATGCCGGTGCGGTGGCGGAGCTCGACGGGGAGTACCAATTCACGTACAATCCGAGGGGGAAACAAGGGGGAAAGAGGCGGGAGCTCACCGGCTCGCTCCGACGGTCACGAGAGAGGATGGGGAGGCGTTGGCGACGGCCGGCGACGTTGAGCGGCGGTGGCGGACGACGCGAACGCGACGGGAAGAGGCGGTGACCACGCGTTTCTTCGCTCTGCTGCGACCAAGCACCAAGAATGAGGCGGTTAGCGCCCGGAGAAAGAGTGCACGACGGAGGACATGGAACAGGGCATGGGCTCACCGGAGGGGCCTTAACGGCGACGAGCGACGACGACGGAGTTGCCGTCTCCGTGCCTCAAGTGGCCCGAACCTCCGCTCCCTTGCATGAAACCACAGACCATCACCACCACGCGAACGAGCGTTGCATGCCGTGCAAGAAAAACGGGACGAGACTCACCGGCTCGGATCTTCTCCGATGGCGGCGATGAAAACCGCGCCCGGCGGCGGCTAGGGTTTGGTGCGGGCGAGGAGGAAGGGAGGCGGCGCATGGGTTTTGAAGAGCAAAAAAGGTGGAGGGGGTGGTTGGACGCGGGCCCGGGTCGGTTGCGGCGGCGAAGACGCCAAGCGTCCGAGGTGGCAGCCGCTGCGCGCGCCGTGCTCTCGGGTGAGCTGGAAAGCGAAGGAAGGTGGAAGAAGACCGTTCAACGCGGGCTCGGGCAGACCGGGCTGAGGGAGAAAAAGAGAAGTGGGCCGGCGGGGTGAGATTCGGCCCAAGCGCCGGTTTTCAAACTAAAAATGTTTGCGAATTGTTCCGTTCGATTTTCCTTCGATTTGAATTCAAACTTTCACCAAATTCCCTTGAATTACTTCCAAACTTTGCTTTTATTAACACACGAATATTCGTTACGGTTTGGGATGTTACAACGGCCGGGAGGCGGAGACGTCCCGAACGCCACCCCAAGCGTAAGAGAAAGGAGCTCGACCCCTCGTTCCTCGGGGGCTGCGCGGCCCTCTCAAAGCGCACGCGCGACGTCACGTGGCCCGGTAAGTTCCGCCGGACCTTCCGAGAAGGTACGACGGCACTGCTCCCCCGACGAGTTCTTACGAGATCTACTCCACCGCCGTCAAAGCCGGCGGCGGCTCGGAGGACATCATGGCCAACTACTTCCACTGGCTCTCAAGGACTCGGCTCGGTCATGGTTCATGAACCCGGCGCCGAGTCTATCGGCTCCTGGAAGAGCCTGTGCCGGGAGTTCATGGCCAACTTTCAAGGAACGGCGAAGCGTCCGGGAAGCGGATCGACCTGGACCGCATCGTCCGGAAGCCGGGCGAGACGGCTGCGAGCGTTCATGCAGCGCTTCGATCAAGTCCGCAACACCATCCCGCGCATCGACCCCTCCCGGGTGCTCTCCGCCTCTGCGCACGGCGTTCGAGACAAGGATATCCTGGGCGAGCCGGGCGTACACCGGCCGGAGACGGTCACGGACCTCTTCCGGTTGGCCGACGGATGCGCCCGTCGCCGGGAAGCCCAAGCGTGGCACGACCCGCCGGCAAAATCCAACCCGGGTACCTCCTCTCCCAAGTCCGGGGGCACCCTCTCCAAGAAGCGAGAAGAAGAACCTTGCGCGCAAGCGTAAGGCGGAAGAAGTGGCCGCGGGCGGAGGCCCGTCCCCCGGGGGCGCGACGCCCACCTCCCGCGGGTGCCGGCAAGTCGCCGGCTAAATCTCCGGGAACCTTCGCGTGCTACTTCCACCGCACCAACGACCACGACCGGTCGGAGTGCCGCTACATCCGAGCGAGCATCAAACGGCGCGACGAGCGGCGGGCGGCCGAGAAGGCCGAGAAGGAGAAAGAGGAGGAGAAAGAGGAAGTCGAGGCGTACCGGAGCGCGGACGACTCCATCGCCGTCATCGGCGGGGGCTCATCGAGCTTCGCGTCCAAAGGCGAGGCCAAGCGTTTCCGCCGCGAGGTCCTCGCAATCACCGAGGGCAAGGCCGCGGCTCCCCTGCTGAAGTGGGCGGATATTCCCATCACCTTCGACAAGAGCGACATGGTGGGCCCGGACAACACCAAGGGGAAGATCCCCCTGGTCGTGTCGCCCACCATCCGCAACAAGAAGGTGGGGCGCACCCTCATCGACGGAGGCGCGAGCCTCAGCCTCATCACCCCGAAAGTCTACGACTCTCGCGGTGGGCGCGTGCCGAGCTGCGGCCCTCGCGTCCGTTCGTTGGCGTGCTCCCGGGTAGCTCCCGCCCCTTGGGTAGGGTTGAGCTCCGGTCACCTTCGGCACCGGGACAATTTCCGCACGGAGAAGCTCCTCTTCGACGTCGCGGACATCGGCCTCCCCTACAACGCCATCATTGGGAGACCCGGCATCAACCGGTTCATGGCTATCCCGCATCACGCGTTCCTCACGGCGAAGATGCCGGGCCCGAAGGGTGTCATCGTGGAGAGGGCGGATGCTTGTCAAGGCGATGGCTTGCCTCGAGGACATCTTGGCGGCCGAAATGGCAGCGAGAGGAGGACACCGGCATGAAGAGAGCGCGCGACACCCCGGAGAAGCCTGCGGCGCAGTCCGGCCCCAAGCGGGCGAAGCTTTCGGCTCCTGGGGAGGTGTCTACCAAGAAGATCTCACTCGGGGGCTCGGAGGACAAGACCACCACCATCGGTGGTGACCTCGACCCGAAATAGGAACTCGCGCTCATCACCTTCCTCCAAGCAAACAGCGACATCTTTGCCTGGCATCCTTCGGACATGCGGGCATACCCGAGAAGGTGATTGAGCACCAACTCAAGGTCGACCCCGCCGCAAGACCCGTGAAGCGGCGGGCGAGGCGCCAAGCCCACGAGCGCGAGGACTTCATCCGGGCCGAAGTCAAGAGGCTACTGGAGGCCAAGTTCATCGGGAAGTCACGCACCCGACATGGCTCGCCAACCCGGTGGTCGTGCCCAAGAGCAACGGCAAGATGCGAATGTGCGTGGACTACACCGACACTGAACAAGGCTTGCCCGAAGGACCCGTTTCCGTTGCCCGGATAGATTACGTAGTAGACTCCACCGCAGGCTGCGACACTGCTTGGCATGTTGGACGCGTACTCCGGGTACCACCAAATCTGTATGGCTAAGGAGGATGAGGAGAAGACTGCTTCTATGACTCCCGCGAGGGAGCTTTGCTACGTAAGCATGCCTTTCGGCCTCAAAACGCAGGCCCCACGTTCCAACGAGCCATGCGCCTAACCCTGGACTCGCAAATCGGGAGGAACGTGGAGGCGTACGTCGACGACTTGGTCATTAAGAGCCGCAAGGCACCATCTCTCTGTTCGACTTAGAGGAGACCTTCTCCAATCTGCGCCGCAACCGGGTGAAGCTCAACGCGGAGAAGTGCGTCTTCGGCGTACCGGCGGGGAAGCTACTCGGCTTCCTGGTCTCGCGCCGCGGGATCGAAGCAAACCACTGAGAAGATCCGGGCCATCGAAGAAATCCGCCCCCAAGGCGGCTCAGGGACGTGCAACGCCTGGCCGGGAGCATGGCGGCCCTTGGCCGATTCATTTCACGCTTAGGCGAGCGCGCTCTCCCGCTCTTCAAGGCGATGAAGAGGACGGACAAGTTCGAGTGGACCGGGAAGCCGATGAAGCCTTGCAAGACCTCAAGCGCTACCTGTCTTCTGCGCCGTTCTAGTCGCCCGGAACCGGGTGAACCGCTGCTCCTGTACATAGCGGCTAACCCGCAAGTGGTCGGTGCGGCCCTGGTGGTCGAGCGGCTAGAGCGGGCACCTCGTGGTTCTCGGCGAACCAGCAAGCGCGGGTGCCTTGACGGCTCGAAGGCGGCGGGCCAAGCGGACCGGGGGCTCCGCCGCAACCAGCTCGCGGCGCTGGAGCACCGGGGGCTACGGACGCTCTCGCTCACGAAATGGCGCGCGACGCGGCCGCTCCGGCCTGCCGGGTGGGGCACCGGGGCGGTCCCCGGCGCAACGACCCCTGCGGGCGGCGTGGCTCCCCGGCTTCACCGGGGGCTCCGGCTCCGAGCCTCGTCGCATGGTTTGGGCGAAGCGGGGACCACGGCCAGGAAAGACAAGGATGGACGCGTTGATCCCACCCCACCGGGGGCTCCGGCTCCGACCACGTCTCATGTTGTGGGCGGGGCGGGATCCGCTCCAACTACCATCGACGACGACACGGCGTCACCACCGCGTCACCGGGGGCTTCGGCCCCGACTACTACGACGAGCGAGAGCGAGCTGGGGCCTGCACCCTCGGAGGCCGAGCCTCGCACTCGGCGCATCCGGCGCCGGTGTATTTCATCGGCGAGGTTTTGCGGGACGCCAAGACCCGGTACCCACGGTACCAGAAGATGCTCTACACGGTACTCATCGCGTCCGGAAGGCTGCGACACTACTTTCAAGGCCATCCTGTCCGGGTGGTAACTACGGCACCGGCGGAGACCATACTTGCGCAACGAGGAAGCGGCCGGGCGAGTGGCCAAGTGGGCCGTGGAGCTAGGGGAGTTCGACTTGTCCTTCCTCGGCACACACATCATCAAGAGCCGGGCTCTTGCTGAGTTCATCGGCGAGTGGACGCCCACCCCGAGAGATCGAGCGGGAAGAGCTTAGCACCGGGTGCAGCGATGCGACGCGCTCGGCGACTGCTGGACGATGTTCTTCGACGGTTCCCTCACCCTCAACGGTGCGGGAGCGAGGGTGCTGCTGCTATCACCAACCGGCGACGAGCTGCGCTACGCGGTCCAGCTACACTTCCGGTGCACCAACAACATGGCAGAATACGAAGCTCTCCTGGCGGGGTTGCGGATCGCGGCCGATCTCGGGGTCACGCGCCTCCTCGCCCGGGAGACTCGCAACTTGTCGTCAACCGGGTATCCAAGGAGTACCAATGCAACGACCCGCGAGATGGCTGCATACCTTGCGGCGGTTAGGCGGATGGAAAAGAAGTTCAACGGCCTCGAGGTGCTTCACGTACCTCGGGCGACAATCACATTGCCGACGAGCTATCCCGGGTGGCCTCCACTCGAGCTCCAACCCCACCGGGACGTTCATGGAGATCCTGTCATCCCCTTCGGCCTCGACGCCGACCGAGCTCCGAGACAGCAACAACAAAGCGCGAGCGCACCCGCGGGATCTGCGGCACACGCGAGAATAGCGAAGAAGCGCTTGCCACCGAGCCGCGGGACGCCTGCTGGATGGACGACATCCTCGGGTACCTGCGTGACGACATCCTTCCGGAAGACGACACGGAAGCGGAACGCCTAGCCCGCCAAGCCAAGCGATACGCCATCGTCGATGGCGGAGCGTACAAGCGCGGCGCCAATGGCGTTCTGCTGAAGTGCGTAAAGATGGAAGAAGGCAACGACATACTCGTTGAGATCCACGAGGGCGAGTGCGGCAGCCACCACGCTCCCCGCACGCTGGTCGGGAAAGCCTTTCGGCGGGGGTTACTGCGGCCGACGGCCCTCCGAGGACGCCACCGGGCTGGTGCAACAATGCAAGGCATGCCGGTTTCACGCCAAGCGGACGCACCTGCCCGCTCAAGCCCTTCAAACAATTCCCTTATCTTGGCCGTTCGCGGTTTGGGGTCCGGACATTGTAGGGCCATTTCCGAGCTGCCCGGGTGGGTACGGGTGGCTATATGTGGCCATCGACAAGTTCACGAAGTGGGTAGAAGCGGAGGCCGTGACAAAGATAGACCAAAACTCGGCGGTCAAATTCATGAAGAATGTCATTGCAAGATTCGGGGTGCCGCGGCGGATTATCACGGACAACGGGACCCGGTTCACGAGCCACGCATTCGCAGCATACTGCGACTCCCTCGGCACCGGATCTGCTTTGCCTCAAGAGCCCACCCACAAAGTAACGGCCAAGTCGAACGCGCCAACGGAGAAATCCTCAAGGGTTTGAAAACAAGATCATTTGACCCGTTGAAAAAGAAAGGCTCCAAGTGGGTAGCTGAGATCCAATCCGTGCTCCGGTCCCTGCGCACCACGGCGAGTCGAGCCACGGGCGAAACGCCTTTTTCCTCGTGTACGGTGCGGAGGCGGTGCTGCCCACGGAGATCCGGTTCAATAGCCCCCGAGTCGCCGCATTCGACGAAGCCGACCAAAGCACCCGGCGGCACGACGACATTGACCTCCTCGAGGAGGCAAGACGGCGAGTACTACTGCGAGCGCGAGGTACCTCCGGGGCTTGCGCCGCTATCACCGGCGGCGCGTGCGCCCGGGAGTTGCAAACGGGAGACCTCGTCCTCCGACGGGCTCGGACGCGTGAAGGCAAGGATAAGCTAACTCCCATGTGGGAAGGGCCCTTCCTCGTCACTGCCGTCACCCGCCGGGATCCGTTCGGCTGGAGTCGGAGGACGGGTACCGGAACCAAGCGCTTGGAACATTGAGCACCTAAAGAAATTCTACCCTTAGAATATTCCGTAGCCAATGGTCCTGGGTAGTACCGGAAGTCCTATCGCCACGGCCACGATCGCCACGGCACTTGTACTAACGTGTTTTAAATGAAAAACGAGCGCCCGGTCGCTTCTTTTCCCACTTCTCGCGGGACCGCGGTCGTGCATATTTAAGACCTTGTTTTCCTCCGACGGGCAAGGCAGGTCAACGACTTAGTCGAAAGCCGGCGGGCGTTTTGGCTAGTTGCGGCTCGGGCGGCTGCGAATCGTGCTCTTAGCGCAACTACGAAGTACCAAACGGTCTACGACTACACGACGCACGCGGACAATCGCACGGAACGGAAGGAACAACGAGTTTAAACTCTTCATTGACAACGACAAGTTTGAGTTTAAATTTCTAACTAACACGGAAGAACGGAGTTCATTACAAACAAAAGGCACGGGCGCCAAGAAACCACTCGCAGGTGGGGGAAGCAAGCACTTAGCCGCGCTTGAAGCTTTCCGCGAAGGCGCGAGCGACGGCACGAGCCTGCGCCTTAGCCGTGGCGTGCTCACCCGCGGGGACATCGCCGTTCACCACGGCTAGGAGTGGGAACCGGGCACCGGCACCGGCGCGTTCGCCGGCACCTCCTCCGGGGCCGCGGCTATGGTTTGCCGCCCCTCATCCTCCGGGACCTCCGCCACCGGGTGTTCGGGCTGCTCGAGAGAGTCAACCACCCCCGCATGGCGAAGGCATACCCGGTCGCGCCGCGGTCAAGGGGCTCCGGAAGACGAGGCAAACCCGCCTGGAATAGCGGCGACGAAACGGCCCGGTGCACCTCGGCGGCGATCTCCGCATGCGTCCGCGCCGCCGTGGCCGGCTACGTCGCCCGCTCGCTCGGCTCAACGCGGCCGAAGCTCGGATTCCTCAGGCGGGACCGCGCCTCGGCGAGCTGCCGTCGGAGGTCATCGCCATCGAGCTGCGGCGGAAGAGCCGCGACCCGACTTCTTCGGCCGGGCCTCCAACCGCTCGACCTGCCGGCGGTACTCATCCCGGCTTTTCTCCATCGCCTTAAGCTCGACGGCGAAGGCCTTCGGGCCCTGCGAGAGTTTCCTCGCGGATGCGGTGCGCCAACCCGTCGGCGATGCCGCGGACCTGCTCCTCGGCCCGAGCGAGACGGGCCGCCTCCGTCTCCAAGGCTTCCTTACGGACGGCGGCCTCGTTCTCACGAAGCCGGACCTGCTCCTCCCGGGAAGCCGGGGCGCCCTCGCGTCCCCTAAGCGCCGCCTCCTGGGAGGCCAAGGAGTCAGCGACGCGCTGCACCCTCGCCTCGGCCGCTCCGACGGCCCGCTCCCGCTCGCCCGGCGCGGCCTCCCGAAGGGCAAGCGCGGCGGCACGCTCC
This sequence comes from Chloris gayana, assembly GCA_031894775.1. Taxonomy (NCBI): domain Eukaryota; kingdom Viridiplantae; phylum Streptophyta; class Magnoliopsida; order Poales; family Poaceae; genus Chloris; species Chloris gayana. The sequence goes on along the minus strand of JAUNZO010005071.1, from coordinate 229,803 downwards.
TTCGGCTCCTCCTCGCGAGCCGCCGCGGTCACCTCGCGACGGGTCACGGCCGCCTCGCGGAGGTCCATGTGGGCCTCCGCCTCCTCCAGCTGCGCGCCGCGAAGCTGCACGGCACGCTCCCGCTCCGGGACGCTATGGAGGCGGTTCACGCTTTCGGCCTCGCGGGCCTTCGCGTCACGCGGCTTCTCGGCGGCACGGTCGCCGATCCCGGCGACTTGGTCCAGCTCACGCTGGATTTCCTCCATGCGGCGGCGATACTGCTGTCGGGCCGGCTTCACCGCCGTCTCCAAGGCCCGCCGTGCCTCCGCCACCTCCGCCTCGCGCTCGGCCGGCGCGGCCTCCCGGTCCTCCGGGGACGCATCCGCCTCCTCCACGGCCGCCTTCATGGCAAGAAGCGACCGGGTGGCCTCCCCGAGCACATCGCCAATCTTCGGCGACCCATGCCGCCGGAGCGACCCGAAGGTGACCCGCTCCGGCCGCGTCCGGCGCGCCCACGGCCCCTACCGGCGGCGGCGGTCGACGACGTGTCTCCGCCGGCCACCGTTCCGGCTCCGACCGAACGCGCGGAGGGAGTCATTCCCCTCCGGCACTATAGGGCGGCGGCGGCGGCACCCGGCCGCGGAGTGGAAGATCGGGGTGGACGCCTGGCAGCGTGTTGACGTCAAAAGTCGCCGACACACCGTCGTCCGGAGAGTCCACCGAAACCCCGGGCGACGCAGGGCCTGTGCTCCCAACGGACCGGCTCGGCTCGCCGATGTTCGTGTGCGCTGGTGCGTGCCGGATGGTTTTCCTGCAAACCAACAAAGACAATAAAAGAGTGTAAAATTCCAGGTCATCGGCCCGGATAGACCGATGTACGGCCGTAGCCGATTACGGCGTAAGATAGACAAAATCGGCCATCGGCTGAGAGCAGCACGGCCTATCCATTTATGTATTAAATGCCAGGCAAACGAACTGCGATACAAACGATACGAAATCGGCCGACGCTATAACATGCGATCGGTATCTAGCAGCCGATTCCGTCGGTAAACGATCACATCATTAAGGCTTTGCGGGGATGCATTATCGGATAAAATGTAAACAAGGTAATTATTAATGGGATGTGATTAATTTGGTAGTAAGAAGATGGTTTAATCATCAATCAGATCGATAAATCGGCCGATCGGGCATCCGGCCGATTTTGCCATTGATTATAGTAGTGAATTACTTAGATCTATCTAAATGTATAATGATGATCAATGAAATCCTACTAATAACTCGGGTCCAAAAGCAGCTTTAACGGATTTAATTAATTAAACATAAAACAGCTTAATGAACGTGATAAGCAATCGGCTAAACACTCCGAAAGAACGAGTAAGACAAATGCAACCACACGGATCCCAAATCGACCGGTCGCTCCAACGGGACAAGTCAGCGATGGCACGCGGGTGGACCGAGTCTAACGGCCGCGCACGCCCGGCCGATTCGGGACAAGCACAATCATAAACGTCTTAACTATGAAAGTAAGTCTACACCCTAGCCAATCGGCTGCATGCGCCTAGGACAAGTCAACTATCGCAAAGGCAAACACGGGACACGTCAAGCTGAATCTGCACGGTCGAATCGGCCAAGATGTAAAAGAATTCTCATAGCGGCCTACGTGACTCGAACGACCGAGATCCGAGCCAATCGGCGCCGTGAGCAAAGGCTGGAACGGGGAGGCGGGACAAGTCAAACTACCTCCACCACGAGCCCGGACCGAGGTCAACTTGACTCATCCGGCCGATACTCACTACGCCGATCGAAAACAGATCCGGTCGCCGGATAACTAGCAATTAAGCCATCTAATTACGAACAATGCGCCGAGAATTAGACAACATAATTACCTTGTCAAGCCAACGTGTCGTCGGCCGGAGCCCGAAGATCCCGCGCGAAAACGGTAAAGACTTGACGAGAAAATTAGGGTTTGGCGATGCGCCGAAAGTTGTATTGGATGTGAATCGAGTTTACATGTTACATACGAGTATGTATTTATACTCGGCAAAAAGAATCCTATTCGGACCCTCCTCGAGGCCGATTTCCTAAGCTGACTAGAATCCTTTTTCCAAAACTAACTATTATTTCTAATTTTATAACGTGGGCCGGGCCCATCAATGTTGTGCTCTTACGTTGGCGTCCGCGCACGATTCCGGGAGAGACGCGCCTTTTACTCGCCCAAGCGGCCGTCGGCCTTACGCCCACCGGCCCCTTTTTACCTATAGTCGGCGACAATGGGTCCCTTGGTCAAAAACCGGCGTCAACACATGTCCCCCGGTGCGGGGTATGCAACGCATGCGTCGGACTGATTTATCCTCTTTTCTTGCGCCGGTTTTACTGCCCGTCACCTCTTCATAAAAGCCGGGGTGACCCCTGGTCATTTCCCATCTGTTTCCTCTCCTTTGGCTTTCATCTTCCCCTGCTCTAGCGACCTTTGCCCTTTTCGAGCCTTTTCAACTTCCCACCGCGCCGCCGTCGTTTTCTCTCCCGGTGACCATGAATCCCACTTTGTTGCTGCTGCTGCGGCCGCCGCCGCCGGCCGAGTCGTCGCCACCACCAACGCCGTTCCGGAGGTAATGTACATTCGGGCATCCCTCTTCTCTACTTTTGCAATTTTCTTTGTGTTCTTGTTCTTGTTCATTTTCACAATCTATCTTCTTTCCGTCTTGTTTCTCATTTTAGCCCTATTCCTTGTTTTTAGGAGATCCGGAACCAAATCGTCATCCCTTCTAACATCCCGACCCATTTCTTCTTGGGCCCCATGGGCGATCCGGACCCCACGGATCTCATACGTGCCGAAACGAACCGGGTCCCGTTTCGGCAACAATCTCCATTATCGGCCGAGTGGTCCGGTAGCTTTAGGTCATGGCCGACTCTGTCGCGGGGGTGGCGGGATTGGTATAACCGGGTATCGGCCGCCCATCGGCAAGGTTGGGCCAATATCGGCATCGCCCATGCCATCAAACTCTCTCTAGCCGATCACCACAAGAACGAACCATTGCTAGCGGCCGCTTCTTATCTACGGTCGGATGCCCTGAGCTGCTTCATGTTCGGGCACGGCCGGCTACCATGACCCTCCTGGACACGGTCATGTTGGCCGATTTGAATATCACGGCGGAGGCCACCCCGGACGCCATCCGCATCAAGTCCACCCACCGGATCAATCCCAAGGACACCGGGGGTTGGAAGGTCTATATCCGAGACCTACAACAAAGGGCACGGCTCGGTCGATCGCCGCGAGCACGTTGCTTTCCTCAACATGTGGCTTGACCACTTTTTCTTACGTGGGGTCGGCGTAAGCCCCACAAACAACTTCTGCCGATGGCCGATGTGCTTGGCCGACAGCTATGCCCTTCCTATGGGCAAGTATCTTACGGGATCGGCCTACCTCCTCCTTCACCGAGGTCTCGGTGGAGTTGCGCTCCGGCCGATCGGTCAAGAACACAGGGAGGCCCTTGGTGGTTCATCCAAATGTGGTTGTCCCTTCATACCACCAAGGCCATCGATACTGGACCTCGGTGTCCTCACCTTCCCCGGCAATCATGCCGAATCGGCCACGCCTCGATCCGGCCGATGTATCTCTTTCGGGAAGCGTTGTCCATGGCACCGGGGCGGCCATGTCGGATGACACCTTGGCATATTGGTTCGCCGCCCTCTACAAGGGCCTCAACAACGAAAGTACGGATTGGTACCCGTACATTGATTTCTTCGAGAAGGGGTATGACACTCCTTTCTGATCGACCCTACCTTCCCGACGGCCGACGCGGAAGCGGTCAAGATCTTTACCACCTGCCTCCGCCCTGTCTGCTGCCGACGGGACTCATTGCCGGGAGCAAGGCTTTCTGCTCCTATGAGTTCTACCACCCGTCGGTGGCGGCCCGCCAACTCGGTTTCGGCCGGTTGCCCCCGGTCTCTTCTATGTGGGGCAAATAAAGGCGCGATACGTCGTCGACAACGCCATCCGGTGGAATTGGCTCGTCGGCCGCACCGCCGATGTCATCACCGGTGACTTAACCGGATTTTCCCCGGTGCCTCGGAGTACCCGCCTTTTCGACCGTTGGTGGGGCGAATGGAACCGGCACCTCCGCGGCCGGAACACCGCCTCCTTCTTCTCCGGCTTAGTCTGACGGAAGCTTTCGCCGAGGTACGTGTAGCCGATTTATTTTTATAAGGCCGATTTTGTTGACGAAATCGGCCGCTCCAAATGCTCACTCTTGTATATTCCTTTTCGGTCGGACACGGAGGAACCGCCGACCCGGAGTATCGGTGGCCGGCCAATTGCATACTTGATGCCGAGCCCAATTGTTCCAAATATCGGCTTCACCGATCGCACTCCCGCCCAAGCTTTTGCGGCGATGAGTCGAGGGCACCGGCTGCCCGCAAGGCCAAGACCAAAACGGCCGCCATCGAGAAGAGGAAGGCTAATGTGCCGGCCGCAAGGCCGGCCCAAGCCCGAAGCGCCACCGCGCGCTGTTAAAGCAGCACTGCGCGCCCGTCCGACCCGGACTACTTCGGCGAACCATCTCCGCCGCGTCGGGTTATTATTGCATGATCGCCGATTCCCTCTTTACTTTACATAGTCTAACTATGAGTTCTTTGCGGGAATCGGCGGTTCTTCCTCCTCGTGCCCGGACACCGACGCTCGATAGGCCGATCTGCCTATCAACTCCCCCGGGCCGGGACGCCGACACCCGAAAGGCCGAGCCCCGTAGCTCCGGAATCGGCGGTTGTACCAAGCCGGGCCGATCCAAATCTTGCGGAGAGCTCAACTCGCTTGGATCGGCCTGCGTCTTCGAGGTCGCCGCTGAAACCGAACAAGGCGGCCGCGTGTCACTGCGGCTTCTCCCAAAGGCACCGCTGCTAACGAAGAATCGGTCGGCCGGGAGCCGCCCGCGGCTTCTCCTGTAGGCACTGCTGCCGATGAACCCGCCGATGAGCCCGCCGAAGTTGAACAAGCTGGCCATGTGCACGATGCTGCCTCCGAGGATGCTGTCTGGTGAAGGGGAATCGGCCGGCCGAGAGCTGATTGAAACATACGAACCTGTAGGTTCAATGGCCCGGCCGATAGACGTCCGGCCGCTTCGCATCGGCGCTTCACGGGTTTGTTTTTACTATCTCCCTTTTATTTTCTTGATTGCTTCGATTATTAACTTCATCTTATTCTTCTTGGTATTTCGGGCACTCGGCTTCCCTCGTCTGCGCCGATTTTAATATCTTCCTACTGGTCTTACCACCATGAACGAAATCGCGCGCAGGCTCGAGGCCTCTTCGGTCGGCTGCTTGGTGGCCGATGCACAACCCATAAGGGCCCGGTACTTGGAGGTCCGGCACTGAGCTCCGGAGGATGTGCGCGATGCTGCGCATCGCGTGGCATACATGGAGTATTGGCAAATGGACTTCACTCGTGCCCGGCGGCGTTTGGCTCGCCATGCGGAGCAGCGGCAAGCTGCGCTACTCGCCGATAACTCTATCAAGCGCTACGAGGAGGAGGTCCGGAAGACCCGGGAGATGCAAGAGCAACTCTCAAATCGGCGGGATGAGCTGCAAGCAATCAACCGGGAGATTGCCGATTTGAGAGCATCGGCGGCTCTCAAGGAGGAGGCGGCGGCGGCCTTGGAAGCTACTATTGCACGGTTGTCGGCCGATGTGGCGGCTCAGCGAGAAGACGACGGACGAAGCCATTCAAACGGCCGAGAAGATGGTCGCCGCGGCGCAGGCTGATATCGGCCCCATCGAGGATGACCTATTGGTCATGGCCAAACTCGACTCCACGCTGGCCCGCGCACTATCTGCTGTCCAAGACTTCTGTCCCGCGGCGAGGCCGTTGACTATGCTTAGGTGTAATAGGATTTTGAACAAAGTTTTGGTTGTAAACATTTTTTTGCACTAAGGGCGATATACAATCATATCGGCCATCCGAAGGCGATGTTCAAACATCGGCTAATTTATCGGTGACTCCCTCTGTTTTACTTTCATATATTTTTTGGGCTAAGGGCGATACTCTCGGTATCGGCCGTCTCAAGCGATGTGCATCGACATCGGCTATAGTCTCTTTTAGGCCGAACACTATGAGTTAATCCAAATGCTAGGATAATACTTGCTTCAAATACTTTCCATTAAGTGCTCGGCCGAATTCTTCCCCTTCTAACTCTTTCAAAATATATGCATTACCCGGTGCCGATCGGCTAATCAAATAAGGTCCTTCCCAATTAGGCGACCATTTGCCAAACCGATTGTCCTTCACACCGATCGGCATCCTAAGCTTCCGGACCAAATCGCCCTCTTTAAACTGTTTATGCACAACCTTCTTATCATAATGGCGGGCGACCCTTGCTTTATTCTGCTCTATTTTCTCCAATGCATCCAGCCGATTTTGTACTACATCTTCTAATTCATCCATCATCAATCCGTAGTACTTGATCGGCCGAAAGCTTTTGTTGCAACTCAATCCTTACGGAGCCGATAGCTGTCTCCCATGGCGATGCGGCTTCGTGCCCATATACCAGTCGATACGGCGCAACTTGCATAGCTCCATGCCGTGACATACGATAAGCCCACAAAGCGTCCATCAATTTCATGTGCCACTTACGAGGATACTCTTGTATTTTCCGCTTGATTAACTTGATCAGACTCTTATTCGCCGCTTCGACTTGTCCATTGGCTTGGGCATAATACGGCGATGAATTAATCAACTTAATTCCCATCTCATCGACAAAAGATTGAAATTCGTCCGACGTGAATACTGATCCCTGATCTGTTGTGATTGTCTCCGGAATCCCAAACCTATAAATAATATGCTCTTTAACAAACGTTATCACATCGGCCGTCGAAACTTTACGATAGGGCGCTGCTTCAACCCATTTTGTGAAGTAATCTGTAGCTACCAATATGTACTGATGCCCTTTGCTCGACGCTGGATTTATCCGGCCGATCATATCCATGGCCCAACCTACGAATGGCCAAGGTTTGATTCTTGGATTCATAGCCGATGCGGGCGCCCTCTGTATAGGCCCGAATTTACGGCGAGTCTTGGCAACTTTTGTAATATTTGAAACAATCGGCCAACATTGTCGGCCGGTAATAACCCGTGACACCCCTACCTCGCGAAGCGAGAGGGATTGTCGAACAGGATCGTATCGGGAGACATTCGACGAAGCGAACGTTCATTGCACATACATCGGGAATACATTCATCATTTTATGACATAGAGAACATTACTTAAGTAACAAGTTTCTTACATGATCTCTTAATTATTACAACCATTGTTCAATTTCAGATTTACAATACATAGGTGGAGTGTAATTTTACAATACTTGATATTTTCTTGCGGAAGCGTAACATCTCGACGATACATAATATATAGTTTAACCTAGGAGAACCACACCAGCCCATACGGCATGGTCTCACTCTTGAGCCGGTGAAGCGGGAACCCACTCCAAGGTCCACTCCCGAGGTTCCTCGCCTGGACACACATACTTCCCGCAGCAATCACAATCATCGGGCTGCGGGAATCCTGAAAATGGTTTCAACACAAACCCTGAGTATCTAACATACTCGCAAGGCTTACCCGTCAAGATGGTTCTAAGAACCGACTCTAACATGCGGGGGCTTGACCTGGCTTGCGGAAACTTGCAAAATCAGCACTTAGAATATTTGTCTAACTCATGTTTTAGCCAAATTAAGAGGGTTGGAACATGAATATAAATTTAGTGAGCATTTCTAACAAATCATGGTTGCAATACATGAAGTAACTCTTCAAAAATCAGCAAGCTTAATTATCGTATTCACTTGTTACTACGATGCGATCTGCTCGAGACAAGTGGTACTCATCACCGCGAGGGACGGCGATATATATCGATTGACACCCTGCAGGGAAAACCCAAATGCACGACATACGCATCATTTAAGAACACGTATGGCCACCTTTCACAAGATTATCATAGATATGAGCCGGGTCCACCCTCCGAGTGTGCATTCCACATGCAACCACGGTAGCGTCGGGTCCAAGGGTAATAACACACCCTCCAACTACTCACAAACCCGTGCATCCACCGTGACCAACACTTTGCACAAAGGGTGGAGTGGCCGTCCAACACTACGACTCTCAAGTTACATCAGTTTACCAACTCCCATACGAAGGTATGCATTTGGTACACAACTCAATACTTGCTCGCGGAGTCACACGGTCCTCAACCGACACGCACGGGGCTATGGCGAACATAGGCAAACCTTGCCACCGCATCCTATACATGCATTCCCCGTACGGTCTCAATTTCATCAATATCATGTGAGGGGGTAACCAAAATTTACTTCCTAGACCGGGTGATCTCCAAATCACTCGGTGTTGCTACCGATGGCTCCTTACTAAGCATAGCATTTCTAACGAAAAAGGATTTTACCTATCCAATGAGACCATAGGCATAAAGGGATAATAATGCAACTATGGTTACGAACAACTCCTGAACTTAAATGCACAATACATGACCTCATCACATGTGAAGTAAAGCAAAACTTTTAAAAGCGTGGGTTATGCACCGGGGCTTGCCTTGGTTTTGCTCGTAGTTAGCACACTCGAACTCGCTCACTTCAAGCTGGTGCCCTTCTCGATCTTCGGCTCCGGTCGGGGTTCCTATGTGAGTGCACATGAAGTGTATGAGTAATGGATGACTTCGTATTTTTATAGTTCATGGAACTTTCTCAATAAGATAATGTAATGAAACTTTTGCATGAATTAAACACGTTCTTGAGTGGTGATGATATGGCCATGATGATGGTAAGTGTGGTTTGTTTCATGGGGACAACCTTCTAATTAGGTAAACTCTCCATTATTTAGTGTATATGTTCAAATTGGTTCTCGCAGATCAAGAAGATATGGTATAGTTCCTTGTTACTTAGTGTACAAGAAGTTTATGTTTATTCCTTAGGACGAAGTTTTACTATTTTGCTAAACATCGAGCACATAAGTACTCGTCATTTCATGTGGTTTGTTACGATTAATCTACGTCATATATGACCGTTCTTGCCCAAAAAGATAGGTGTGATTATAACCTATTTAATTGAACCATGTAAGTGTGAAAAATTATCTAGTTCAACTCATAAAGTATGAAGGTCAATTGAGCTTAGCCAAATTTTTCAGCTAATGGTTTAGCTAAGTCTGGACTGCCAGACTGGCTGTGAAGCCTTCTTAAGGTATCCAAAACTTATTATTTTCCTATAGAACTTAGGTGATTCATGCTGGTTAATGTAAAGTACACAACTCAAGGTTTCCAACGAGCTTATAGCCGTTTCATTTGGAGCTGTGTTCAAAAAGTTATTGAATTTCCAAAACGGTAAGTTGTCACGCAGGCATAACGGTTTAGCATCTTAGAGTGCTTAAATCTTTACTTTTCTATACATGAGGTACTGAGTTTATGTTACCACGTTAAAGTACAAGTTATCTACTTTCCAAAGCGCCCTTGCTCATGTAATTTGGGTCTGGGGTCCAGAAGTTCTATCATTTTTAAAATGCAATCTTGTTAAGCAGTTTGGTTGCGATAGCATGTTCATCGCGTTCAAAAATTAAATTTTGCTATACAACCATAGGAGTTTATGTTCACCATGTTGTAGTATATGTTACAAACTTTCGACTGTGCTTTGAATCGTTCAAGTCCGTGGCGTAAATCTCGCGTTATGAGTTTTCTCAGATCCTTAAGCGTTACGAAATTTCAGCACGTTCCAAATATTTCTAAGTGTCGGAGCGCGGCCGAGGCGATCGTGGCGTGCACGGCGTGCGCCGAGCGCGGGCGTGCGGCGAGGCCGCCGGCGGTGAGTGAAGGCGAGAAAAAAGGGGCGAGCGGGCCGGTAAGCATCGGTGAGCTCCCGCACATGCGCCGCGAGACCCAAAAGCCGAGGAGGCTCACGCGTGGTGGCGGGTCGTCGGGGAGGTGGCGGACGAGCTGCGGGTGACGCGACGGCTCGACGGCGTTCCGGCGGCGGCTGCGTCAAACACCGAACCAAGCTTACACGAAGTAGATTGGAACCAAAGAATGCTACTAGCGAGAGGAATCGAAGACTAGCTCACCGGAGAAGGAATGCGACCAACAATGGCGGCGGCGGAGTTGAGGGGAAACCGGTGATTGCTCACGAACGGGCTGCGGGGTTGAGGGGCTCGTGCTCCGGAGAGCTCGCTAGGGTTAGGGCGAAGGTTCGACGCGCTCGGAGTGGGTGGAGTTGGTCCGGACGGGTGGGGCGGCGGGCTAGGGTCGGGCACGGCGGCGGCGACGGGCTCTTTTTATGGCGGCCGTGAACGGTGGAGGTTCTGCGTGAGAACAACGCAACTAGGGCGATCGGCGACGCGTGGGGCGGCGCTGTGCAGGCGGGCGGCGCCTCGACCGGCCGGGATGGGCACGAACGCCGGAGCGCTCTACGGCGGTGGCCACGGCTCTTGTGCCGTTCTCTGTTCAATTGATATTCCTTCTATTTACAGTTTTGCCACTGCTGTCCCTCTCTGTAATTTGCTCATAGATTTCGATCCTTTTGACATTTTTGCAAACCAAAATTTCTGCTGGTCCTGTGTATTATATGTAACAACTTTCTTAAAAGGCCAAAGTTCAAATTCGAAATGCAAAAATTTATAAAAATTGTTGAACAAGTGCTGTTTCTGCTTAGAGTTGGATTTTTCTATGGATTTGTGCTGTTCCAAAAATTCAAGAAAAATGTCCTAAATTCATGTCTTGATATGTTCTACCAGATTGTGCAAAAATTTGGGGTTACTACTTTGGAGAAAAATGAGATCTCAAGAGCTAGGGTTTTGGAGTATTAAAAACCCTAATAGGACTTTAGATTATTATTTCATGTGCCTGGGAAATTGATTTTTGCTTTGCACATGCAACTCTCCTGTTAGCACAGTAACATGGTGAAATTGTGACACGGGGTGTCACAGCCCTCCCCCTTAAAGAAATCTCGTCCCGAGATTAGGATTGATAAAAGAGTGGTCGAAGGGAGGTGCGTCGTTACCTCGATTGTGATGCCATGAACTCGGGGAAATGATTATTCAGGAATTCCTCCTGCTCCCAAGTAGCTTCATCCTCAGTGTGATTACTCCATTGCACCTTATAGAATGTGATAGTGCGGTTGCGAGTAACACGATCCTTTTATCGAGGATCGGACGGGAGTTTACGGATAAGATAGATCATCTTGCAATTGCTCGGTGTCGGAGATGACCACATCGATGGGTGGTTTCAAACACTTCTTGAGTTGTGACACATGGAACACGTTGTGCACACGTTCCAAGTTTGTCGGCAATTGCAACCGGTATGCCACGGGGCTAAACTTCTCCACAATTGGAAATGGTCCAATATAGCGGGGAGCAAGTTTTCCTTTTATACCAAAACGTGACACACCTTTATTTGGAGAGACACGAAGATAAACATGATCGTTTACCTCGAATTCCAGCGGGCGTCTCCTTTTGTTTGCATAACTTATTTGGCGGGATTGAGCAGCCTTCATGTTAGCTTGTATTTCTCTCACTTTTTCCTCGGCCTGCTCAACAATATCCGGACCAAATATTATCCTTTCGCCCGACTCGGACCAGTTTAACGGCGTACGGCAAGAATGTCCGTATAACGCCTCAAAAGGAGTGACTCCAGAGCTTTCTTGATAGCTGTTGTTATAGGAAAATTCAATGAATGGTAACTGATCATCCCAACTTCCCTTTTGCGTCAAAGCACACGCTCTCAACATATCCTCCAGGATATTGAATTAATCTTTCCGATTGTCCATACTGTTTGAGGATGATATGCGAGCTCCGGATAAGGGTAGTACCAAGACTAGCATGCAATTGTTCCCAAAATCGAGACACAAATTGCGGACCACGATCTGAAATGATGGTCTTTGGTACACCATGCAAACATAGCACACGGGCAATATACAATTCAGTATACTTCTTAGCACTGTATGTGGTGTGTACCGGAATAAAGTGTGCTGATTTCGTCGATCCGTCGACGATTACCCATATGGAATCATGTTTCTTGGAGGTGGGAGGTAATCCAACAACAAAATCCATGGCTATGTCTTCCCATTTCCAAGCGGGAATTTTTAATGGGTGCAATAGTCCGGCTTTCTTTAGATGATCAGCCTTGACTCGTTGGCAAGTGTCGCACTCGGCAACGTAACGAGCCACTTCTCGCTTCATGCGAGTCCACCAAAATTTCTCTCTCAACCCACGGTACATTTTGTTACTACCGGGGTGTATGGAGTATTTAGAGAGATGGGCTTCATCAAGAATTTTCTTCCGTAGTTCCAGGTTCTTAGGAACAACGAGACGGTTATTGAACCATAGAACTCCCTCCTCATCTTGACGGAAGCACTTAGCTTTTTCGGTACCCAACTTCTGTCGGATGTGTTCCATACCTTCATCCGTTTTCTGGGCAGCAATGATTTCTTCTCGGAGAGTAGGAGCGAGAGCCAAATTATGCAATGCACCATAAGGAATGATATGAAGGCAAGGATTACTCTCATTTTCAGATTTACTGCAGTTTTCCATAGAGCAGATTTCAACTTGGTGGCATTGGTGCTTGCGGCTTAATGCATCGGCAACCACATTAGCCTTTCCGGGGTGGTAATGAATTTCCAATTCATAATCTTTTATCAATTCCAGCCATCTCCGTTGTCTCATATTTAATTCTTGCTGCGTGAAAATATATTTGAGGCTTTTATGATCGGTATAGAGATGCACCAGATTTCCTAAGAGGTAATGTCTCCAAGTTTTGAGAGCAAGAACTACTGATGCCAATTCAAGATCATGAGTGGGATAGTGCTTCTCATGTTTGCGGAGTTGACGGGAGGCATAGGCAATGACTCGGCCTTCTTGCATGAGAACACAACCCAATCCAATGCCGGACGCATCACAATACACGTCAAACGGCTTGTCGATGTCGGGTTGAGCTAGAACGGGAGCGGTGGTTAAATGCTTCTTCAAGGTTTGAAAGGCATTTTCGCACTCCGGGCTCCACTTGAAGGTAGAGTCCTTCTCCAACAATTTGGTCATTGGCTTGGAGATGATAGAAAAATTTGGAATGAATTTCCGATAATATCCCGCAAGTCCGAGAAAACTACGGATGTGCTTGACGGTTTTGGGAGTCTTCCATTTTAGCACGTCAACAACTTTACTTGGATCGACGGAAATTCCTTCAGCTGAAATGATATGACCCAAGAATGGAACTCGATCCAACCAAAATTCACACTTGCTGAATTTGGCATAAAGTTGATGATCTCGTAGTCGTTGAAGTACAATGCGGAGGTGTTCGGCATGTTCTTCCTCCGACTTGGAATAAATGAGGATATCATCAATGAATACCACCACGAACTTGTCCAGCTCCGGCATAAATACCGAGTTCATGAGGTACATGAAATGAGCCGGTGCATTAGTCGATCCAAAAGACATTACGAGATATTCAAAAAGTCCATATCTCGTAGAGAAAGCGGTTTTAGGAATGTCTTACGGCCGAATTTTTATTTGGTGATAGCCGGAGCGAAGATCGACTTTTGAGAATACTTTTGCACCGACTAATTGATCAAATAGCATATCAATGCGTGGGAGGGGGTATTTATTTTTGGTGGTCACCGCATTGAGGGGTCGATAATCAACACACAACCTTAATGATTTATCTTTCTTTTTCACAAAAAGAGCGGGGCAGCCCCAAGGCGAAGCACTTGGGCGTATGTACCCCTTGTCTAGAAGTTCGTTGAGTTGCTCCTTAAGTTCAGCTAATTCATTTGGAGCCATTTTATATGGTCTTCTAGATATCGGTGCGGTTCCGGGTTGAAGTTCAATTTTAAATTCTACATCCCGATCGGGTGGCATTCCTGGCAAATCATCCGGGAACACATCGGGAAACTCGCATACTACCGGTATGTCTTCTAGTTTCTTTCCTTCTAGGTGCTGAATTTGATTTCTTAAAATTTTTGGACACGGCGGTGAGAGCATAGACGGGCCGTATAGAGGCGAATTTAAATGTACTTCCCGGTTATCTATGTGTAAAACAGCTTTATGACGCCTCATCCATTTCATTCCTAATATCACATCTATTCCTTGACCGTTTAAAATGATTAGTCTAGAGGGATATATTTTTCCAGCCAATTCAAGAGAGACATTTCTTGCCTCCCGGTTTGTGTGAATAAGGCCTCCGGGAGACGTGATAGTGTATGGGGTTTGCAAAATGGCGGATGATAGATGCAACCTATCCACACATGCTTGACTGATGAAATCATGTGTGGCGCCGGAATCGAAAAGAATGAGAGCGGAGTGTCCGGATATAGAAAACATACCCGAGAGGACCGGTTCTCCGGCTTGCACATCTTCGACCGTAGTAAAATTCACACGGCCGGTCTTGGTGGGGGTTTTGTTGTGATTGTTGTTGTTGTTGTTGTTGCCGCGGCTATTATTGTTGCCATTATTGCCGCGGTGGTGCTGATGCTGATTATTCCCACCGTTGTTGCCATTGTTGCGGCGAGGATGTGGGCAGTCTCGGATGAAATGACCAATGCCGCCGCAGTTAAAGCATGGCTGCTGCGAGGATGGTCCGGCACCTTGGTTATGCTGCGACGGAGTGTGTTGGTGACCACGGTGCTGATAGGAGTGATGGGGCGCACGATAGGGCTGCTGGAAGGTAGTGCGTTGCCCACCCATTGGAGGCACGGGACACGGAATTTCTGACCGGTGGGGCTAGTCACTGCAAGCTTGAACTTGTGAGGTGGCGCACCGGATGAACTTCCCGCGGTGCGCTTCCTCTTCTTATCATCCTGATTGACGCGGATGGCGTCTTCTTGCACAATGGCGGCACTCACCAATTCATTGAATGTGCCATTCAAGAGAGCAAGGCGGTCTTGTAGTTTCGGATTTAGACCCTTCCGAAAGCACTCACGCTTCTTAGCATCCGTGTCAGCGTGGTAGGAAGCATGCTGAGCAAGATAATTGAATTTCCGAGCGTACTCTTGCACGGTGCTTGGAGCCTTGCTTCAGGTCAACAAATTCCTGAAGCTTCCTTCTCATGACACCGTCGGGAATGTGGTGTGCACGGAAGGCTGCCGAGAATTCCGGCCAGAGCACTTGGTGATCCGCGGGGAGTGCAGCGGTGTAGTTTGCCCACCACGCACTAGCCGACCCACGGAGCTGCTGTGCTGCAAACAGAGTCTTCGATGCTCGGTGCAATTCAGAAGAGCAAACTTGGACTCCACGATACGCAGAAAATTATCTGCTTCCAGGGGGTCCTTTGCTTCAGAAAAAGATGGCGGCTGAGTCGCCCAGAAATCCCCATAAGAGGTGGGACGGGGCTGCGGTGGAGGAGCTGCTGCCTGGGCATTGTTGTTCTGACTTGCCAGGAACAGCCGAAACATCTCGTTCTGATTATGAACAAGTTGCTCCACAGCAGTCAACGGTGGTGGAGGAGGTGGCTGCGACGAAGCACCCTCCCCTGAAGGATCCACCGTGCGACGAGTGTTCACCATCTGCCACACAATTTAATTACACCATTAGTCTCAGCATTTCCGAGCCACGAGACAATGATAGTAATTAATGGACATGATATGAATATAAATTTCAGCATGCAATCCATAGAAAGAAAATCTCATTAGATGCTGAAATTGATGGAGTAGAAGTGTTCGGTATGAAATTTTCAGATTGCATGACCTGGGGATTTAATTTCCATGATCTGAAATTGATGAACCAGAAAATTTCCCTCACAATTTCAGACCCTTTAACTTAGTGTAATCTTCTTAGGATTCTGAAATTTTTAAAGAACGAGACATATATTTATTAAACACAAGCTTGGTGGTTCATATATGTTTCAAGGTGCAACCCATGTGTACACAAAAGCGCGTGATACCAACACTTCTTAGCGCGAGGTTATACGTCCAGGATTTCTTTCCTAGCTAGTCATCCGTACCTCCTATGCTGTCAGCCTACCCAAAACACAGCAACCACTACGTCCTTACGTACGTACAAGCCACTAGTCCTTGTTCTTTAGTACACTACCATTAATTTTACAAGTTCCTTTCTTAACACTAGCTAGTAGCCTAAGCATCGCTGTCGGTGTCTTCCGGGTTGTTCACATCGGAAGCATCGCTAGCGGCGTCGTCACCATTGTCCTCCGGTGGTGGTGGCTGTAACAGGTTCCAATGAGCTGCCAGCAACACCTGGTGGTGCTGCTGTAACGCGGCCAACTGGGTGCTGGAGATTCCCTATCTCTGTGAACAGCTGGTCCATGTTGGTCTGTGCAGTCTGAAGCTGTCCATGCAGGAACTGCATGGTGGCCTGCTGGGAGTAGATGGTCTCATCCTTCTGAGTGATAGATGTCTTAGCTGCATTCAGCTCATTTAGCGCCTCAATCCGTTCCTCATCACAGAACGTAGCCATCTGCTCATGTTCTGCCCTTTCCTGCTCAGCTCTTTCCTTTGCCCTATCTGCGACGACACGAAGGTTGTCGCTGAAGATCAGATCATCCTGCACTTCCTTGATACGTGCAGTCAGAGCAGCATTTTCCTGCTCTAGCTCGGTGATACGGGCGGTCAGCTGCTTGTTCTCCTCTTTCGCCGAGTAGTAGTCGTCCGTGACGTCGGTGAGGCGATCAGTGAGGTCTTCCACCTCAGATCTCAGCTGATTCCTTTCAGTCAGGAGTTGTCTTGCATCCATCTATAGACCATGGTTAGGAACATATTTTAAGCAGCATTACTATCAATAATTTTAGGAAATAAAAGCTCAGTTGACATGCTGAAAGATAACAGAAAGAAACGGACATTCTTTACACGTAACCGGTTCTGAACCCTCTCTGTTTTTCCCCATTTTTGTCTCTGTTTGTACAGTAAAATTTACCAAAATTTATAACTAGATGCTAGAGTATTTCCTAAGCTTTCCAACGCACCCTAGAACATGGAAAAATCTTAAGCGAATCAAAAGATATGGCGATTTCCGGCTCGACGGATTTTCTGCCAGATTTTCTGGAATACCGGGAACTAAAAATTTGCTCTCTGTTTTTACTTATTTGACCGACTTAACGAATTTTCCTTGCTGACCTGATATTAGATGAAATGTGGGGCATAATACGAGCTTTCCAGATTGGGGTAGATCATTTTATTTGGATAAGCACTCAAAAAGTTATCGCAATTTTCGTGAGACACCCGAATCTGCCAATCCGGCGACTCGGTGAAATCTGGCAACGTTTTGCCAGATTTCAGGTAAGTAATTTTGAGTAGGATTCCACTCCACTTTTACTTGGGTCATCATGCCAGGGTGATGGTACGTGTTATGAGCTTTCCGGATTGTGTTTAATCGTTTCGTTTGGGTGAACGATTTAAAAGTTGTGACCGTTTTCGTGAAAACGATAATCGGTTAGGGTTTAGTTCTCGATCGGGTGGGATTTTCTGCCCGATTTTTGGATATCGTGCACAACTTGTGTTAAAATTTTCGTGAGTTGTTCGAGACCGTGTTTTTGGCATTCTTGATAGATTATCTCATGCAATTTGTGATGCATGACATGAATGATGACATGAAATGCCGTCAACCTACGTCCTTTCCAAATGAAAATACGTGATCGGACTGTATATAGCCGACCACTCGCTTTTGTGGCAACACACACACGATCTCATCACGGAAACTACACGATCTAAGGTCCGTGGTTAGCGTACCTGCAAGAGACCATTTCAGAAACATTACATCAAATTCAAAAGAAACTATGAAAACAAAGGTTCCACAATCTTATCATCTTCCTCATCATCGCCTTTCATAGTAACGGTCCATAGAAAGAACCGCCCCGTGGATTGCCACGAGCCAGCATTGTCCCGTATTATTACTTCCGCGGGCACGGAGCGCTAATTTAAATTGCAAACATACCTGGGCCGGGCCGTAGTTGCAAAATTTTAAACAAGCATAACCCAGGGTTAGTTTGCCACATCTATTTCTACTGTAGACCTTACTTGGGCTTTCTATATCGTTCCTCACCGTATAAATGTGTTGGTGATTTTTAGTATGACCCGTAGTGTACGGCATATCCCGACACGGCTCCGATACCAGCTGTGACACCCCTACCTCGCGAAGCGAGAGGGATTGTCGAACAGGATCGTATCGGGAGACATTCGACGAAGCGAACGTTCATTGCACATACATCGGGAATACATTCATCATTTTATGACATAGAGAACATTACTTAAGTAACAAGTTTCTTACATGATCTCTTAATTATTACAACCATTGTTCAATTTCAGATTTACAATACATAGGTGGAGTGTAATTTTACAATACTTGATATTTTCTTGCGGAAGCGTAACATCTCGACGATACATAATATATAGTTTAACCTAGGAGAACCACACCAGCCCATACGGCATGGTCTCACTCTTGAGCCGGTGAAGCGGGAACCCACTCCAAGGTCCACTCCTGAGGTTCCTCGCCTGGACACACATACTTCCCGCAGCAATCACAATCATCGGGCTGCGGGAATCCTGAAAAATGGTTTCAACACAAACCCTGAGTATCTAACATACTCGCAAGGCTTACCCGTCAAGATGGTTCTAAGAACCGACTCTAACATGCAGGGGGCTTGACCTGGCTTGCGGAAACTTGCAAAATCAGCACTTAGAATATTTGTCTAACTCATGTTTTAGCCAAATTAAGAGGGTTGGAACATGAATATAAATTTAGTGAGCATTTCTAACAAATCATGGTTGCAATACATGAAGTAACTCTTCAAAAATCAGCAAGCTTAATTATCGTATTCACTTGTTACTACGATGCGATCTGCTCGAGACAAGTGGTACTCATCACCGCGAGGGACGGCGATATATATCGATTGACACCCTGCAGGGAAAACCCAAATGCACGACATACGCATCATTTAAGAACACGTATGGCCACCTTTCACAAGATTATCATAGATATGAGCCGGGTCCACCCTCCGAGTGTGCATTCCACATGCAACCACGGTAGCGTCGGGTCCAAGGGTAATAACACACCCTCCAACTACTCACAAACCCGTGCATCCACCGTGACCAACACTTTGCACAAAGGGTGGAGTGGCCGTCCAACACTACGACTCTCAAGTTACATCAGTTTACCAACTCCCATACGAAGGTATGCATTTGGTACACAACTCAATACTTGCTCGCGGAGTCACACGGTCCTCAACCGACACGCACGGGGCTATGGCGAACATAGGCAAACCTTGCCACCGCATCCTATACATGCATTCCCCGTACGGTCTCAATTTCATCAATATCATGTGAGGGGGTAACCAAAATTTACTTCCTAGACCGGGTGATCTCCAAATCACTCGGTGTTGCTACCGATGGCTCCTTACTAAGCATAGCATTTCTAACGAAAAAGGATTTTACCTATCCAATGAGACCATAGGCATAAAGGGATAATAATGCAACTATGGTTACGAACAACTCCTGAACTTAAATGCACAATACATGACCTCATCACATGTGAAGTAAAGCAAAACTTTTAAAAGCGTGGGTTATGCACCGGGGCTTGCCTTGGTTTTGCTCGTAGTTAGCACACTCGAACTCGCTCACTTCAAGCTGGTGCCCTTCTCGATCTTCAGCTCCGGTCGGGGTTCCTATGTGAGTGCACATGAAGTGTATGAGTAATGGATGACTTCGTATTTTTATAGTTCATGGAACTTTCTCAATAAGATAATGTAATGAAACTTTTGCATGAATTAAACACGTTCTTGAGTGGTGATGATATGGCCATGATGATGGTAAGTGTGGTTTGTTTCATGGGGACAACCTTCTAATTAGGTAAACTCTCCATTATTTAGTGTATATGTTCAAATTGGTTCTCGCAGATCAAGAAGATATGGTATAGTTCCTTGTTACTTAGTGTACAAGAAGTTTATGTTTATTCCTTAGGACGAAGTTTTACTATTTTGCTAAACATCGAGCACATAAGTACTCGTCATTTCATGTGGTTTGTTACGATTAATCTACGTCATATATGACCGTTCTTGCCCAAAAAGATAGGTGTGATTATAACCTATTTAATTGAACCATGTAAGTGTGAAAAATTATCTAGTTCAACTCATAAAGTATGAAGGTCAATTGAGCTTAGCCAAATTTTTCAGCTAATGGTTTAGCTAAGTCTGGACTGCCAGACTGGCTGTGAAGCCTTCTTAAGGTATCCAAAACTTATTATTTTCCTATAGAACTTAGGTGATTCATGCTGGTTAATGTAAAGTACACAACTCAAGGTTTCCAACGAGCTTATAGCCGTTTCATTTGGAGCTGTGTTCAAAAAGTTATTGAATTTCCAAAACGGTAAGTTGTCACGCAGGCATAACGGTTTAGCATCTTAGAGTGCTTAAATCTTTACTTTTCTATACATGAGGTACTGAGTTTATGTTACCACGTTAAAGTACAAGTTATCTACTTTCCAAAGCGCCCTTGCTCATGTAATTTGGGTCTGGGGTCCAGAAGTTCTATCATTTTTAAAATGCAATCTTGTTAAGCAGTTTGGTTGCGATAGCATGTTCATCGCGTTCAAAAATTAAATTTTGCTATACAACCATAGGAGTTTATGTTCACCATGTTGTAGTATATGTTACAAACTTTCGACTGTGCTTTGAATCGTTCAAGTCCGTGGCGTAAATCTCGCGTTATGAGTTTTCTCAGATCCTTAAGCGTTACGAAATTTCAGCACGTTCCAAATATTTCTAAGTGTCGGAGCGCGGCCGAGGCGATCGTGGCGTGCACGGCGTGCGCCGAGCGCGGGCGTGCGGCGAGGCCGCCGGCGGTGAGTGAAGGCGAGAAAAAGGGGCGAGCGGGCCGGTAAGCATCGGTGAGCTCCCGCACATGCGCCGCGAGACCCAAAAGCCGAGGAGGCTCACGCGTGGTGGCGGGTCGTCGGGGAGGTGGCGGACGAGCTGCGGGTGACGCGACGGCTCGACGGCGTTCCGGCGAGCGGCTGCGTCAAACACCGAACCAAGCTTACACGAAGTAGATTGGAACCAAAGAATGCTACTAGCGAGAGGAATCGAAGACTAGCTCACCGGAGAAGGAATGCGACCAACAATGGCGGCCGGCGGAGTTGAGGGGAAACCGGTGATTGCTCACGAACGGGCTGCGGGGTTGAGGGGCTCGTGCTCCGGAGAGCTCGCTAGGGTTAGGGCGAAGGTTCTGACGCGCTCGGAGTGGGTGGAGTTGGTCCGGACGGGTGGGGCGGCGGGCTAGGGTCCGGGCACGGCGGCGGCGACGGGCTCTTTTTATGGCGGCCGTGAACGGTGGAGGTTCTGCGTGAGAACAACGCAACTAGGGCGATCGGCGACGCGTGGGGCGGCGCTGTGCAGGCGGGCGGCGCCTCGACCGGCCGGGATGGGCACGAACGCCGGAGCGCTCTCCGGCGGTGGCCACGGCTCTTGTGCCGTTCTCTGTTCAATTGATATTCCTTCTATTTACAGTTTTGCCACTGCTGTCCCTCTCTGTAATTTGCTCATAGATTTCGATCCTTTTGACATTTTTGCAAACCAAAATTTCTGCTGGTCCTGTGTATTATATGTAACAACTTTCTTAAAAGGCCAAAGTTCAAATTCGAAATGCAAAAATTTATAAAAATTGTTGAACAAGTGCTGTTTCTGCTTAGAGTTGGATTTTTCTATGGATTTGTGCTGTTCCAAAAATTCAAGAAAAATGTCCTAAATTCATGTCTTGATATGTTCTACCAGATTGTGCAAAAAATTGGGGTTACTACTTTGGAGAAAAATGAGATCTCAAGAGCTAGGGTTTTGGAGTATTAAAAACCCTAATAGGACTTTAGATTATTATTTCATGTGCCTGGGAAATTGATTTTTGCTTTGCACATGCAACTCTCCTGTTAGCACAGTAACACGGTGAAATTGTGACACGGGGTGTCACATAACCAGCTCGCCTTAGCAGCCACTTCATCTTATGGGCCGATTGATGCGTTCGCAAATCCCATCATGTACTTCGCTCATTACCACTTTGGCTTCGGTGTCATCAATACACTTGAGAAGCACCCCATCAATTGTCTTGAAAAATAGTCGATCATCCAACAGAACATACTTCAAAGCTTTATATCTTATCTTCTTATCTGTAGGTTGGGATGGATTGCTCAAAAATTTTCGAATTTCCGTACGCTAATCGGCTTCTTCAATGTCGACTATCTCTAAGTCTGTTTTCGGCGAGCCGATATCCGGATGCTAGGTGAGCCAAGTTATTTGCTTCAAAATTCTGCTCTCTTGGTATATGGCTGACTTTAACACATTTGAACCTTTTCATCAACTTCGGCACTTCTCATAATACTGCAACAATATTTCATCTTTACACTCATACTCATTGGCAAGCTGACTTACAATCAATAAAGAATCGCCGAAAATTTCCACAAAATCAGCCCCGGCATCGACGAGTAATTCCAATCCTTTTAATACTGCTTCGTATTCGACTTGGTTGTTGGTGTACGCCTCCACTGTAATAGAGTATCCACGTACTGCCCCAGAGGCGACACAACAACCAAGCCGATTCCACTTCCTTCTTTGCAAATCGAACCATCAAAGAACACCGTCCATGGCACTGGTTCAACATATACGGCCGAGTGTTCACCGTGTTGCACTACTAAATCAGCCAATACTTGTGCTTTCACTGCTTTGGCCGATTCATAGCCTAAATCAAACTCCGCAATTGCCAACATCCATTTGCCCAACCGGCCTTTGGGGACCGGAGCCGATAGCATATACTTTACGACATCGGCACTGGCAAACGACAGTACACTCTTCGGCCAACAAATAATGCCTTAATTTCGTGCATGAAAAATACGAGACAGAGACATAATCTTTCCACTTACGGATACCGTGTTTCTGCATCAATCGGTTTGCGGGTGAGATAAAATATGACCCGCTCTTTTCCCCCTGCTCTTGAGTCAATGCTTGAGCCGATGCACCTATCATCGGTCGATAAATATAACTTAAAGGGTGTGCACGACTTTGGCGGAACCATCAGCGGTGGGGACACCAAATATTTCTTGATATCTTCTAAAGCCTTTTGATGGATCGGCTCCCACCGAAACTCTTGGTGGCCTTGAGCTTCAATAATGGCGTAAACACATCAAGTCGGCCGGACAAGTTTGAGATAAATCGCCTAATAAAATTAATCTTGCCGATCGGGAGTCGGAGCTTCGTCTTGTTCGTCGGCGGTTCCAACTTTACGATAGAATCAATACTCTTAGGGCCAACTTCAATTCCCTTTTCATGCACAATAAACCCCGAGAAATTGTCCAGTTGAGACACCAACGCACACTTAAGCGGGTTCATCTTCAATCCGAATTGTCTTGTCCTCTTCAACACTTCCCTAAGATCAGCCACATGACTTCCAACCGATCTTGATTTCACCATGACATCATCAATATAAATTTCCACCAATCGGCCGATCAAATCGTGATATATAAAATTCATGGCCCTACGATATGTAGCACCAGCATTTTTTAGTCCGAAGGTCATGACAACCCACTCATATAGTCCCAATGCTCAGGGGCATCCGAATGCCGTTTTCGATATATCTTCCTCGGCCATAAAAATCTGATTATACCCAGCATTTCCATCCATAAAGCTCAAAATTTTGTTGCCGGCGGCTGCATCAACCAACAAATCGGCGTTTGGCATTGGATACTCATCTTTCGGAGTTGCTTTATTCAAATTTCGAAGTCAATGCAAACTCGCATCTTTCCATTCTTCTTTTCCACCGGCACAATACTGGAAACCCACTCCGCATATCGGCATGGCCTAATGAAGCCGGCTTCATATAATCCGATAATCTCTTCTTTGACGGCTTCATAATACCTAGGGTCAATTTTCAGAGCCCCACAGCTTATATGGCCGATATCAGGGCTTGGTGGGCAACCGATGTTCAACGATCGATCGGGCTGAGTCCGAGCATCTCGCTATAATCCCAAGCAAAACAATCTTTATATTCTTTCAACAAGGCCACTAATTCATCTCTTACTTCTCTACACAATTTCTTGCTAATATATGTCGGCCGAGGCTTGTCTCCATCCCCTATATCGACTTCTTCTAACTCATCGGCCGACACAAAACCGTGGCCTAATTTCCCGTCTTCGATTCATCAATCGGCCGACTCACCATGTCTTCGGTGTGTATATCGATCGGCCGATTGTCCGTCAATTCTCCCGTGGGGCCCATCGGAGCAGCCGGGGAGTGCACGACCCCCGGTCACAATAACTCCATCATACGCGATGTTTATGGCCTCCGCATCCCAATACGTGCCCGATAAACAAGGCAAGCTCTCTAGACCGACAAACTCGAAATCGGCGGTTGCGATGGTTACTGAGACTTATCGGCCCGCACGATTTCGACCTTGTTGCCAACCCATTGAATCAAACAACTGGTGCATGGTTGAGGGGATGCAACAATTGGCATGAATCCGAGTCTCTTCCTAACAAAGTTGTGTATGCACCTTTCCCGTCAATGATGAAAAAAGTGGTGGGTATGGTTTTGCTGCCCACGGTGATCTCCATTATTGCGGCCCCACGCACATCTTGGCTTCTCCCGCTGTAATCCTTGAGCGTCAAATTAGCCCTCATCATTTCTTCGGCGTCTTCCCGAGCTTGCGGTATGTAGTAATCGGCATGACGTTGACCGCCGCTCCTCCGTCGACCAACATTTTCCTCATCGGCGACCCATTGACGTAGCCGCTAATGTATAATGCCTTGAGATGCAAATGATCCGAATTGACCGGCTTATCAAACACCGCTGATTCCGGCATCCACGAGTCTCCGAAATCTCCCCAAGCTGGTTCTTCTTCGGCCGAATTTTCATCGGCCGATCCAGACAATCCTGGGCATTAGTGACATCATATTCACCGCGGCTTCGGCCCGTACCACTGAGACTGTACTTTCGGCCTCCATTGCTTCTTGGGCTTGGGCTCATCATCTTGGTCATCTCCGTAATGCCGTCCACCCTTGATTTCCCGACAACGCATTCTTTGAAGCCTCCTCTTTTGGGTTTCTTTGAGCAACCCATTGGGGCACCACTTGTCCTTCGTTCTCGGTTTGATCACTTCTCGAATCCTCATGGTATTGGTAATCAAACTCTTCTTCATCATTGATGGCCCCGACCGATCGTGAACGAGAGGTTCTCTTTGGCACTACGTATCTTCGTTCATCATATCCATGATCGTAGTTGATTGCTCTTACGGGGGCCGATTGTCGAGATTCATAGTTGCGACCAATCGGCCGTCCCTGGTAATTTGACGACCCGACGTCACGATACTCTTCCCGGCCGGTGCACTGCGGACGGTTCTCGATAGATGGAAGCTTCATGTTTCGGTCCCAGCGATGCTTGAAAGAAAGGACAATCCCGGTGTGGGTCAAAATCTTCTCGGCGGATCACGCTTTGCATGTCTTGCTGACTTTGGTGATAGATTCCCGTTCACGTGCCACTTGATCTCCTTCTTCCCTCTCCCTCTTCCTCTCATAACGGCGTATGAAACCAGCTGATCCACCACCGATGGTATTGATGTACATTGTATTAGCGAGGGAAAGGGTGCCCATCAACTTTCATCTTCTTCTTCACATCGGCTGCTCGCAATATCCCATTGTCAAGCTGCCTTACGGATCTCATCTCTCATAGCATAACAATCAACGGTGTTATGATGTGAATTTCCATGCCATTTGCACCACTTAGCCATTTTCTTCAATTCCTCTGGTGTAGGAATTTTGTGATGAGGTGAAAGCTGGATTTTCTTTTCCCGCGACGGTGATCAAATATCTCGTCGGCCTTAGATAATTCAAAATCATACTTTCTCTCCTTAGGATTGACATGCGGAGAAAATATCGGCCGTTTATTATTAGTCCACTCAACGGCATTAATTCCCTCTTCATCATCTTCACTTGTCGAAATCAGCATAAGCTACGATACCGCCGATTCCTGGTGAGTGGAGATTTTCTTCTGGCCAAGCTGCCCTACGTGTCGGCTGCGCCGGCCCATCAAACTCATGTGGGGTAAACTTTTCTTTGATGTTGGAGAATAGCCCCGCATAAGCGATCTCGGCCAAGCTGTTGCTCTGTCGGGTTCGGATTGTAGCATCGTCCCCTCGAGTCCTAAACCTACGTATATAATCGGTCAACGATTCTCCCGATTTCTGTTTCACTGCCATTAAATCGGACAAACTAAGCTCGGTAATGCCCGTGAAGAAGTACGAGTGAAACCTTTTCTCCGAGATCGGCCCAACTACGAATAGAACCGGGCGGCAGTGAAGCAAACCATGAAAAGGCCGATCCAGGACAACGACGGTGGGAATAGCCTAACCCGTAAAGCTTCCTGAGTAGACGCCTCACCAAGCTGTGCGTCATACCGGCTGATGTGCTCCATAGTTGATGTGTTATCTTGCCCAGAAAACTTGGAAAACTCGGGAATTTTATACTTATTGGGTAAAGCCACGGAATCCATCCGGTCGGGGTAAGGTCGCCGATACAATGCACTTTTCTCTTTAGGCTTCAAATCGGACCGATCTTTCATCATATCGGCGATCTTAGCCATGAGGCTATTCATATCACTGGGTTCAGCGATCGCCGATCCGGTCCCCGTCATATAAGCTGCGTTGGGCTGTCCCCGAGTTGGGTGTACCAAGCCGGCCGTTCCCGGAAATCCCGGTGCTAGTAGCCGGGAATAATGTACGCGGAGCGATTCCATAACTCACGGCCGATTGGATCGGCCGTCCGATCATGAATCCATGTCCCCCGGCCGATGCGGTCGGTCGTGGAATACCGGATATCGGCCGTACTATAGTGGGTGAGTTCTCAATTCTACTCGGGCCGGTATTTGGTACGTAGAAGAAATTGGGCTGTTGTGCCATCTGCGGGACCGCTGCCACATTGGTTGGTGCCCCCAACTCGGAAGCCGGCTGTTGTACATCTTGCACTGTTGCCCTCTTCCGTTACCGACTTCTTGGGATCACTTGTTATCCTCTTTGCTTGGCTGGGTTGCCTTGGTACTTGCATTTGCATTATCCTTGCCAGGCCATAGGTTAGGTGGCATGCCATACATGGGCTGAAACCCCGTTGGCGGTGTAGTATTACGGATGCCGATTCCCTGAATCGGTCGTACGAGAGTGCCAACAGGCTGAGTGTATGCGGGTCCAGAATATCCTTCGATAAACGATCTGCCATCAACCGTGTCCTTGATCAAATTCCCGATGGTGTTGGTCAACACGCACGATTGATTGATTAGGGCACGATGAACGGATGAGTTGACCATATCAGCGAGTTGGTTGGCATCGGCGGTCTACGGGCTTTGATTTGGTCTAGTTCTTCCGGATGCGAGAATGCGAGGGATGTCTCCTTTTGTGGCCACTACGCCACGTGTCACTTTCGGGGCTTGAAAGTACTTTTTCATTGCTTCGGCCGGGTATTCTTGAGTACTGCAGCTTTTGTTACGTCGTCATCTTCCCCCGAGGCCGAAACCTCGTTGTCATCGAAACTTCTCCATGCCCTTTGCCATCCGTCCTAAGAGGAAGCTGGAACAAAAATCGGCCGATTCTCGGCATCGACCATTGGTGTTCCGTCCTCCCCGACTACTGCATGTACGACATCTTGATCTTGGTTGCTTCGGTCCCACTGGGCGTGCCAAAAAGTGTGTTGACGTCAAAAGTCGCCGACACACCGTCGTCCGGAGAGTCCACCGAAACCCCGGCGACGCGAGGCCCTGTGCTCCCAACGGACCGGCTCGGCTCGCCGATGTTCGTGTGCTGCTGGTGCGTGCCGGATGGTTTTCCTGCAAACCAACAAAGACAATAAAAGAGTGTAAAATTCCAGGTCATCGGCCCGGATAGACCGATGTACGGCCGTAGCCGATTCGGCGTAAGATAGACAAAATCGGCCATCGGCTGAGAGCAGCACGGCCTATCCATTTATTTATTAAATGCCAGGCAAACGAACTGCGATACAAACGATACTGAAATCGGCCGACGCTATAACGATGCGATCGGTATCTAGCAGCCGATTCCGTCGGTAAACGATCACATCATTAGGGCTTTGCGGGGATGCATTATCGGATAAAATGTAAACAAGGTAATTATTAAAGGGATGTGATTAATTTGGTAGTAAGAAGATGGTTTAATCATCAATCGAGATCGATAAATCGGCCGATCGGGCATCCGGCCGATTTTGCCATTGATTATAGTAGTGAATTACTTAGATCTATCTAAATGTATAATGGTGATCAATGAAATCCTACTAATAACTCGGGTCCAAAAGCAGCTTTAACGGATTTAATTAATTAAACATAAAACATCTTAATGAACGTGATAAGCAATCGGCTAAACACTCCGAAAGAACGAGTAAGACAAATGCAACCACACGGATCCTAAATCGACCGGTCGCTCCAACAGGACAAGTCAAGCGGTGGCACGCGGCTGGACCAGGTCTAACGGCCGCGCACGCCAGGCCGATTCGGGACAAGCATAATCATAAACGTCTTAGCTATGAAAGTAAGTCTACACCCTAGCCAATCGGCTGCATGCGCCTAGGACAAGTCAACTATCGCAAAGGCAAACACGGGACACGTCAAGCTGAATCTGCACGGTCGAATCGGCCAAGATGTAAAAGAATTCTCATAGCGGCTACGTGACTCGAACGACCAGATCCGAGCCAATCGGCGCCGTGAGCAAAGGCTGGAACGGGGAGGCGGGACAAGTCAAACTACCTCCACCACGAGCCCGGACCGGGTCAACTTGACTCATCCCGGCCGATACTCACTACGCCGATCGAAAACAGATCCGGTCGCCGGATAACTAGCAATTAAGCCATCTAATTACGAACAATGCGCCGAGAATTAGACAACATAATTACCTTGTCAAGCCAACGTGTCGTCGACCGGAGCCCCGAAGATCCCGCGCGAAAACGAGTAAAGACTTGACAGAAAATTAGGGTTTGGCGATGCGCGAAAATTGTATTGGATATGAATCGAGTTTACATGTTACATCCGAGTATGTATTTATACTCGGCAAAAGAATCCTATTCGGACCCTCCTCGGGCCGATTTCCTAACTAACTAGAATCCTTTTTTCCAAAACTAACTATTATTTCTAATTTTATAACGTGGGCCGGGCCCATCAATGTTGTGCTCTTACGTTGGCGTCCGCGCATGATTCCCGGGAGAAACGCGCCTTTTACTCGCCCAAGCGGCCGTCGGCCTTACGCCCACCGGCCCCTTTTTACCTATAGTCACCGACAATGGGTCCCTTGGTCAAAAACCGGCGTCAACACGGCGCCGATCGGGAAAGCACCCGGCACGTCCCCGGCCGGAGGAGGTGACACCCGGCCAAGGTCAGCCCCGGCGAGAGGCACCCGCGTCCTCCTCCCCGGCGGGGCGCCGTAACCTCCTCGCCGGCAGGGGCACCCGCGGCCTCTTCTTCGGCGACACCGGCGGCCACCCCCTCGGGAGTGCCCGCGGCCTCCTCTCCGGCGGCGCCTGCGACCACCTCCGCGGGACCGTCTGCGACCTCTTCCTCGGGGGCACCGGCAGCCACCCCTTCAAGGGCACTCGTTGCCCCTCCCGCGCCGTCCTCCGCTCCGGCCGCTAGAGCCGCACCGGCCGCCTTGGGGTCCAAAGGGACCAGGTCGGGTCCGATTCGATCCGGACGATCCTGCAAACAACGCAAATCAGAACACATTTCGCAACCATCGGCCTACGATGGGACGAAGTACAGCACACCGGGCACGCAGCTTAAGTAAAAAGAGAGGAAAGCTTCCTACACGTCGCGCGTCCACCCGGCCGCTTGCACCGGTGCGGCTGCGGGGACTTCTCTGTGGAGCGGCCCCGTCACCGGCGCCGGCGAAGCCTGCTGGGCCCGCTTTCGTGGAAGACGGGCGGGCCCGGAGGAGTCGGAGGAGGAGGGCGACGGAGACCTTTTGCCTTTGCCCTTGTCCCGCGTGCTCGGAGCGGGCCTCGCAGCGCCGGGGCTACCGCCGGAGCTTCGGAGGCGCCCCGAGGCGGCCGTCGCACCGGGCCGGAAGAAGGTGCAACCCCGGGTACCGGAGACCGGGGCGGGAGCCGGGATCGGGTCAAGAAACCCGAGCGGCCCGGTCGGGGCATGCTCGTCCAGGACGGCGTGCTTGTTCGCCGGCGATGAAGGGGCCCGGCACCTTCGGGTACGCGAAGGAGGCGGGCCACTTCTTCCCGGTCGGCGTGGAGTAGGCGTGTCGCTCGCGGCCTCGGGCAGGTCCGAGCCCGCCCCGTGCGAGTGCGGCCGGCGAAGTTGAAGTCCCGGTACATCCACGACGGGACCGACCTCCGGCGAAGGGCGCGATGTTACGCTCGAGGAAGTCGTGCACCACCCCGCGTGAAGTCGGGCAAGCCGCGGCGAGCGCCGCGATCCGGTTGACCACCGGCATCATGCCCTCGGGAAGGCGGGGCACGGCGTCCCGGACGGCCAAATGTTGGGCCGGGACCGGCGGGACGCGGAGGCGACGAAGGTCCTTTTCGTACGGCACCACGAACCGGGCCCTCTTCCACGCCTCCACCTTGTTGCTTGGGCGAGTACTCTATGTACCCGCTGTCGGGCCGGGCTGTCGGCCGGACGCATCCGATCACTTCCGAGGCGTTGGTGAGCGACATCTTGAAGTAGCGTTGGAATATGGGGAAGCACGGCTGCACCCCCACGAATCCTTCGCACAAATGGGCGAACACGGCCGGCGCCGCGACCGCGTTCGGCGTGAGGTGCGCCATGCGGATCCCATACTCCCGGAGCACCTCCGGGAAGAAGTCGGAGAAGGCGGGGGAACGGCGCCGGCGATGACGAAGGATACGAAGTGGAGGATCTCCGGCCCTCCGGTCGGCGGCGGCAAAGGCCCCCAACGCGAACTGCCCCATCACCGTCCACCGGCGGGAAGGGCGAAAGCCGCGACATGTCGACCTTGGCGTCGGGCAAGCTGCGCCGTTGGCGGGGCATCTGCCGACGGCCGGCGCGCGCGTGAACCGCTGCGGCGGGGGAGGACCTTCCGCGGGCCATCTTGACGGCAGGCGGCGACGGCGACGAAGCGGCGGCGCGGATCGGCGGAGGAGAAGGCGAAGGGAGCGCGGCGGCAAGAAGGAAGTTGAGAAGACGGAAGGCGAAGGGCGAAGTGGAAAACGTGCTGTGGGCAACCGGCCATCCCCCTACTTGAGCGCGAGACGCCGGCGGGCCCACCACACGCGAACCAAAGCGACGCGACGCCTCGGGGCGGTCGTGCCCCGGCAGCCCAAGCGGCTCCGATTCCTTCGAGAGCTACGCCCGGAGCAACCCAAACGGCGCCGGGCACGGCGGGTGGCCCCAATCCCTGCTCCAACCCCGCGGGTCGGCGGCGGGGCCGGGGGCTCCTGTCGGTGTAGGGGGATCGGGGGTCCCCCTAACCGCGCGTGGGCCGCTTCGGCCCACGAACGAAGACGAAGGCCGCAGGGCGGGGAAGTCCACGAAGCCACGGAGTCCACGAAGCCACGAAGTCCACGAGTCCGCGAAAGCCGGAGGAGGCGGGAGCGCCGGAGGGAGAACGAAGCTTCGCGGTAGTTTCCTCCGGCGACCCAACCACCCGGAGTTAATGCGGCACTCGAGTGCTCGTGGCGACGCCGCAGCCCGACGGGACGTGCGCGCGTCTTCCCCGTGCGCCGCGTCTCGGGAAGCCACGCGGCTACGGTGCCGGGAGGGTTCTCGACCAATGAGAAGGGAGAGATTGGGAACGCGAACCAAGGGACGGAGACCGCAACGGATTTGTGTCGGGATCGTGTCGGAATGTTCCGGGAGGGACCGGACCCCCACCGGGTGCCGGGTACCTCTCCGGGTACTTGTACGGTACTCCCCTCCTGGCCCTATAAAAGGAGGGGGTACCCCCATGTAATAGAGGGTTCTTCTTTTTCGAATACACACACAGCGGGACGTAGGGTGTTACGCATCTTGCGGCCCGAACCTGGATAACTCTCGGTGTTCTTACTCACTTGAATCATCCACGCTAACGCGCGAGCAGATCCGTTCTTCCCGAGCCTATCCTAAGGGAGCCTTGGCAGGCCCCCATTTGGAGGTGTACTCACACACCGACAGTTGTCACATCAAAAGAATCTTATTATTTAAGAGTATTAAATAAAGTTTAATTATAAAACAAATTACAGGCCCCTAGACTAATTTACGAGACGAATCTAATGAGGTTAATTAAGTCGTAATTAAAAGATGGTTACTGTAGCATCACTTTAGCAAAATATAGATTAATTAAGCTCATTAGATTCATCTCGAAAATTAGCACCAATCTGTCAATAGGGTTTTGTCATTAAATTGATCGAAATATTCATAAATAATAAGATTCTCTTTGATATGACAGTACTAAATTTTAGAGGGGAGGAAACCAACACACCCTTTGATCGAAAACAGGAAACGTTCGATCGGAGGAATCAAATTCCGACGAAGATTCCTTCCAGACAAGGCACACTGTCCTTTGCGTCGATTTTTTATCGTGATGCGTGCAACTAGGATCCATGTTTCGTGAAGGGAGTGGGAGATTGCAGAACTTTGGGATCCTGTGGTGTAGGTCGTGCCTTCCCAGGAAGGAAGGGTTGGACTCACAGATCGTTTATGATCACTATCGCATCCGTCTTCGTAGTTGTCTTTTGGGGAGCGAAGCGGCACAGTGATTCTGCAGATTGAACATGTAGGTCTTGTTCAGATCAACTATGGATCAACGGAGGCCCTCATCGTCAGTGACGACTTGAAGTCGAAGGAAATCGACGCACAGCTGAACCTGTGCCTGCATGATGCAGACTTGCCCGCTTTGATCGAAAACAGGAAACGTTCAGGGGAATCAAATTCAAATTCAGAAGGTGCCTTTCTGAGAAGGGGTTGATTTTTTTTTATCTTGATGCGTGCAAGTAGGATCCTTGTTCTGTGAAGGGAGTGGGAGATTGCAGAATGATGGGATCAACCTCGCGGTCGTGGACTCTCAAACGTTAATGATCATTGTCAGATCCGTCTCCTCCGTAGTTGTCTCTGTAATTAAATGTTCACTCTCTATGGCCAAAAAAAAATGCCCACTCTAACAAAATGGTAAGATGCCTAAGTAGATTGTGTAGGGTTAATATTAAGATGCCCAGATTATTAAACACGCAGTCGCAAAAAAAAAGATCATTAAACACGCGCGCCTTCGTGGACAAAGCGTGCAGCCGGTGGCGCGAACTATTAGAACCGACCAAACGGCCGCACGTCAGCGTTCCGAGCCCTTCCGCGCTAATCGTGCGTGCCCCGATGGTTTCAGAGTCGGACGCGGACCACCGGACTCGATAAAACGCAAAGCCTTCCCGCAAATCCGCGAAGCTCGGACAAACCATCATCAGCAAAATGTCGTCGCCGAAGCGCCGGCGCGTCATCAGCACAGGCGACGACGGGCCAGCGGTCGAGTCCATCTCCGTCGACGTCCTCCTCGATATCGCCGCGCGCCTGGACACCGCCACGATCATCCGCTTCGCCGCCACGTCCAAGCCCATCCGCCGCGCCATCCTCGGCCCGGACTTCCGCCGCTGCCTCGCGCTCCGGGCCGAGGCCGACGGCTTCAACCCCGCCCTCCTCCTCGGCCTCTCCTACGTGTACCAAGGCAGAAACA
This sequence comes from Chloris gayana, assembly GCA_031894775.1. Taxonomy (NCBI): domain Eukaryota; kingdom Viridiplantae; phylum Streptophyta; class Magnoliopsida; order Poales; family Poaceae; genus Chloris; species Chloris gayana. The sequence goes on along the minus strand of JAUNZO010005071.1, from coordinate 196,170 downwards.
ACTCCCACGTTGTCTCCCAGGTGCAACGCCATCGCCTTGGCTTCGACGCGGAGCGCCTCCTGAGGTCGCACGAGCCCATAGCGTCCCGCGGTTGTCTCGTCCTCCTCTACAGACCAAGCGGTGACAACGTAATCCCCGGTGAGCTGCGCGTCGTCAACAGCCTCACCGGCCAGGTGTCCCGCATCCCTTCTCCGGAGATACCGGCCGTGTACCCGCGGACCTTCCTCGCGGTCGGCGACGGCGGCGGCTCATTCCAGCTGCTCGTCGCGGGCAAGAACCTCAGGATGAGAGTCTACACGTCGGAGCACGGCAAGTGGGGCGACGTCGTGGATCCGCACCTCCCGCCGGCCTTCATCCACACCGCCGTCCCGAACCGCAATTCCCCCGCCGTTGTGCTTGGAGGCACCACTGTCCATTGGCTGTGCAAGGACAAGATCCTCGCTCTGGACGGGGGCGCAGCGCGAGCCGCGACGATCGAGCTGCCGCCCAAGTGCTTCAGGCGGGTGAAGCACGTCAGGCACCACGACCAGGGGCTCCTGGCAGCCTCGCCGGACGGGAGGTTGAGCCTGCTCGTTGCCAAGCCGGCCGCGATATGCATGTGGACGCCGTCAGATGGAGGCTCGGCGTCGGGGGCGAGGTGGAGCCAGCAGGTGCTCATCCTGCGGCACGCGATCACGACATGGGAGTCGGCGCGTGGAAACGACTGCTTGGTCCGGTTCCTGGGGTTCGGGGAGCGGAGCGGCACCGTGGTTCTGCAGATGCAACACGTGGGGCTTGTCGAAATCAAGCTGGGATCGTCAGGAGAGGCACTCGTACTCAACGACGAGTTGAAGGAAATTGGAACCAGCCGACGATCCCAGATGCAGTTGTGCTTGCATGAGACAGATCTGACCACTTTGTTGAAAAACATGAAACCTCTCTGATAACAAACTCTAGCTCGGAACTTTCGAAAAACAAACTCTAGCTCGGCTCGGCTGTGTGCTTCCCCTGCTGGGGGAGGTAGAGACTGGAATAAACTCCGGGCATCTGATTCATCATCTTAAACAATGGCCAACTCCGATGGTGGAATTAAATACACTTGTTCTTATCGGAGAGAATATATGGCCCTTGTTTATTTTGAGATTTCGAACTAAAACTACCTGTCTTTCTGAGACAAGTGGGAGCATTAACAACCATGCCCAGATTAGTAAACACGTGCTTTCGGTGGGAAAGATTCCACTTCATCGTCCAAGGTATTCATGTGAACTGGCCTGTACGCCAGTCTAACCTTTTCCTTCTCCCAATACCTACACACATAAAGTTTGTAAATTTTCAGTTTATTAAATAAAATTAACCCCTCAGTTATACTTCCCAAGGACAGAGAGGACACTAACCCGAGCGAGTGTTTCATCCAGTTCTCATCATCTCTTGTCTGTACCATCAAGGGAAAATAAAATGTTACTACCATACAGGAGCATGGTATAGCATATATAAATAAGGAAAAGCAACGCACCGTGAAATCTTCACGAGCATGAGCTCCTCTGCTTTCTTTGCGCGCCTCTGCCGAATGCATGGTTATGCATGCATTAATTAACAAGTTCTCTAGTTCTATGGTTTCTATCAAGTCTGAGTTCCTGTCAAAACCGAAGAGAAACAAAATGTTGAGCCATTAGAAAAGTACAAACAGACGTGCAGTAAGGGAAAGTATATGCCGATGAGAACCCTACCATATGAGACTTCTGTCGCTGATCTTGACATCATGGAAACTTTCCCATGCTTTGCTGATCAGCTCACAACCTAAGCAGATTCAAATCAGTCAAAAGTTGTCAGCATGCAACATCATATTCCTTGTTATTGAATTCTACTGCATGAGTATGTTTGTTTGGTTTTTTTGGTAGCTAACTAGATGGCTATAATGTATATAGACAAAATTGTAAGGGCCGCTCTACAGTAAGTCAGATGCAGACCTTCCTCAAGAGTCTCCTGTGTGCGGAAAACTGTAGCATTGTTTTGCATAACACGTTGCATGTTGAGGCGGATCTTTGAAGTAGGCAATGATCCATTTGCATTTCTCAGCTTATCCAACCAAGCAATGGTCTTTTCTCCGGTACCTTTTTCAAGAGGCTTCTGCTTCTCTCCTATGATGTGGCACATCAAGGAAATTTAAGGTAAAAAGAGAAGCGAATAAAAAGAAATATTATTCAGCCCAAAATGAACTTGCCTGGTTTTGATATCTCAGCAACCCTGTTTGCACAAGCCCTACCAAATACAACTATATCAAGAAGTGAATTGGCACCAAGACGGTTGGCACCATGGACAGATGCACAAGCAGCTTCACCAGCAGCCATCAGACCAGGAACAACTGCATCTGGATCATCACTCTTGATATGCACCACCTAACATGGAAAAAGCAAGACATCCATTAGAACATAAACAAATACCTGATCAAGTTGATCACCGCAATTATATTAGTACTGTATATTCAAAGTGTACCTCCCCATGATAATTTGTTGGGATACCACCCATATTATAGTGTACAGTAGGCAAAACAGGAATGGGCTCTTTGGTGACATCAACGCCAGCAAAAATAGCAGCAGTTTCAGATATACCAGGAAGCCTTTCCTTGAGAACTTCTGGAGGAAGATGGTTGAGGTGCAAGTAGATATGGTCCTTCAGTGGTCCTGGGAAAAAGATCATGTGTTATGACAACCAAAAAAATAGGTTTCTATCTCAAGCACATAATGGGAGTAAATGCATACCTACACCACGGCCCTCCCTGATTTCCATAGTCATTGATCTTGAAACAACATCACGAGATGCAAGATCTTTAGCAGTTGGAGCATATCGTTCCATGAATCTCTCACCTTCACTGTTCCTAAGAATACCACCTTCACCCCGGGAACCTGAAAAACAAATGATGGGGCAATTAAAAATATGACTGAGAAAATAGAGCATGCATAAACCAGAGCTTGTAGGTAAGTGATTTCAGTGTTAAATCAAATTGCAGTATAATAAAACCTTCTGTTATTAGGCATCCAGCACCATAAATGCCTGTAGGATGGAACTGCACAAACTCAAGATCCTACAGTACAGGCCAATCGACAGGTATGATCAGAACAGGCTGTTGAAGTAAACAATCAAATTTAGGTAAGAAGATTTACCTGAAGGGGTAATCCAGCACGTGCAACCATAGCATTGCCGTCACCAGTACATGTGTGAGCTGAAGTTGCAGAGAAGTAGGCTCTACCATAACCCTGTTACAGATGAAAACAAAGATGAAGAAAATATTCACTAAATAAAAAACAATCAGTACTTAACATAGAGAAGTTCTTACGCCTGTAGCTAAAATTGTATTTGTAGCACGGAATCGATGAAGGGTACCATCCTCCATATTAAGTGCAATTACCCCTTGGCAAGTACCTGAAAAATGAGTCTGCATCAATAACAGAATTGTAACCATGCAGTGTAGGAAGCAACATTATGGGACTGCCAATACAAGTAACAGCAATTTTTCTACATAGTTTTTTTTTCTAGAATACGCAGGAGAGCTGCGCATCTTTGTATTAAGAAGAAAGAGGTCGATGACCTTACACAACGCGTGCCACTATTTGTCGGCCGCCGGTAGTCTTTACAAGTATGACAATAAGTACATGACTACCGTGAGTTCTATTACTGAAGCCTACTCTCGCGCTATCAGACTACCTAGGTTCCTAGCTCCTGCTAGTATCCACAGCCGCGCTTCCTCTTTGATAGTACAGGTCATTTGCTGCGTGGTGGAGGTCTTGTTGTTGAAAACTCTGGCATTCCTTTCTTTCCATAGTTGCCATGAGACCAGAATGAATAGAGAGTCCATTCCCCTTTTTTGGTCCTTAGGCAGTCCTGTTCGGAGACGTTCCCATGTGTCACAGATGTTTAATTGATCTATCTGGAATCGATGTGGCAGCTGAATGCAGTTTAGGGCCATCCACCATATTTCTCTGGCCACTGGACAGTGCAGCAGCAAGTGCTCGATTGTCTCTGGTTCTTGTCCGCAGAGTGCGCAGTCATCTGTGTCCTGCAGCCCGTGCCGGTGACGACGCTCCGCTGTCCAGATTCTTCGATGTATGGCTAGGTACATGAATAACTTGGTTTTTGGAGGCGCCCATGTTTTCCAAATGAGCTTGGCTCCGTTGAAGAAGGTGCTGCCGCAGAAAAACATTTGATAGGCTGACTTTGCCGTGTACTGGCCAGAGCTTGTCCATCGCCATCGAATGTTGTCCTTCCGGTCTTGTAATTCGATGCCCTGCAGGAGCTCCCAGATTTTGAGGTATTGCACAAGGACTAGGACGGTGATATGTCCTGTAATGTCCCTGATCCATTGGTTGTGCTGCATTGCTTGTTGCAATGTTCTGGTGATCTTGGTTTGAGATGTCACTGCCTGACAGAGGTCCGGTGCGAGCTCCAGAATTGATGCGGAGTGCAGCCAGCGGTCTGTCCAAAATTTTGTGCGCTCCCCATTCCCCGGCAGAATCTGGATAGACGCATCAAACATTGTTTGAACTACCTTGGAACACTCCACAGGTAGGCCTGTCCATGGTCTAGTTGTATCGGTTCTTTGTAACCATAACCATCTGATGTTTAGTGCATGCCCTTGTAATTGCAGGTCCGTGATTCCGAGCCCCCGTATTGCTTTGGCCGTGTGATGCGTTGCCATGCCATGGTGCACTGTCCTCCTGATACTGTCTGTTCCCCGGCCCAGAAGAAGCCTCTTCTAGCCTTGTCCACTGCAGTAGTCATCCAGTTTACTTGCTCGATTGTCATTAGGGTGTGTACCGGCATTGCAGATAATGTAGCTTTGACGTGAGCAAGTCTTCCGGCCTTGTTCATTAGCCCTGCTTTCCAAGATGGAAGCCTGCTCCGTACTTTATCAACAACTGGCTGCAAGTGTTCTTTCTTCAGTCTATTGGTAGACAGTGGGATGCCAAGGTACGTGATCGGGAAGTCAACGATTTGGCAAGGCAGATGTTCATGCACCCATTCTATTTCCTGGTCAGTGCAACAAATTGGCACAATTGCGCACTTATTCATGTTGGTGTGTAGCCCTGTTGCCGACCCGAAGATCTCTAAGATGGCCTTTGTCGTCAGAACGTCTTGCTCTGTTGGCGCAATGAATAGAACTGCATCATCAGCATAAAAGGAGCATTGGTGGGTGATTGCTCTATGCCCAATTTGCTGTAGCATCCCACCTGTTGCTGCGTATTTAACGAGTCTGTGCAGCACATCCATTACGAAGAGGAATAACATCGGCGAGAGGGGGTCTCCCTGTCTAAGGCCACGCCTCAATTGGATTGGCTTTCCCGGGTCTCCGTTCAGTAGTATTCTTGTGGATGCCGTGGCTAGCAGAATTGACAGCCAATTGCGCCATCTGTGCCCAAAGCCGATGAATTGCAGCACCTGCAGTAGGAATGGCCAGGAAACCGTATCGAAGGCCTTGGCTATGTCCAATTTTAGGAGTAACTTTGGGATTCTCCTCTGTTTGAACATTTTGGCTGAGGCTTGGACGAATCTGAAATTGTCGTGAATAGACCTTTGCTTCACAAAGGCGCTTTGATTTACATCGATTAGGGCGTGGAGCTCTGGTGTAAGACGCAGAGCCATCATCTTTGTCATTAATTTTGCAAAGCTGTGTATGAGACAAATTGGGCGATAGTCTCTAGCATGCGTTGCTTCGACCTTTTTGGGCAGGAGAGTGATCAGTGCATTGTTGAGCCCGTGGATGCCTCTACGGTCTAGTCTGTTGAAAGCATCAAGCGCCAGCAACAGATCTCTTTTGATGACCGGCCATGCCGATTTGTAGAACTCAGCGGTGAATCCGTCTGGTCCAGGTGCTTTGTCCGATGGCAAAGCTTTGATGGCGTTCCACAGTTCGTCCTCAGTGAATGGTGCGTCGAGGTGCGCAAGGTTGGATGTTGGAGTCCCAATGGCCGCCAGATTGAGTGAGCAGCCGCGTATCTCATCTGTTCCCATGATGCGCTGGAAATGTTGGAACATCACCTCAGCCTTGTCTTCATGCGCGTGCACTACACCGTCGTCTGTATGAAGACTGGCGATGTGGTTCTTCTTTTTCGGTAGCTAGATTGTAGCTGGAATAGCTTCGTGTTCGCGTCGCCATCACGAAGCCAGTCGATGCGCGATCGCAGTCTTGCAATTGTCCTCTCAAGGGATGCGAGGCCCAGGCTTTTTGCTTCAGTTCCTTTCTCAACTCGTGTTCATCGTCGGTTATCTGTCGCAACTCTTGTGCTTTGTCGAGTTGCAGGATGACCTCTCTAGCCGCCAAGATCTGTAGCTTGATGAAGCCCATTCGTTTCTGGCCCCAGCTTTGTAGTGCTTTCGCTACATTCCGTAGCAGCCCGTCGAGCCGCCGAAAAGGGTCGCTGATTGGAATGTTGCATTGCCATCCCCTTTGGACTGTTTGTAAGTAGTCAGGCAGCTTTGTCCAGAAACTTTCAAAATGGAATCTTGGTTTGCCTCTAAATCCAACGTTGGTCGAGAGCAAAAGGGGGAATGGTCGGATATGCTGGAGGATAAGGCTTGTAGGAAACAGTCCGGTGCCTGCACTTCCCAATCGACAGTGGTGAGCACCCTGTCTAGCTTCTCGAGTGTTGGGCTTCGTCTCTCGTTGCTCCAAGTGTAGCAACGTCCATGGAGGTGGATGTCTTTTATCTCCACTTCGTCCACAAAACGACGGAAACGACCCATGTTGCGCCTGTTCAAGTTCGTATTGTTCTTGTACGAGCCATCGAGGATTAAGTTGAAATCTCCGGCAACCATCCATGCGCCACCATGCGCTGCTCGGACTACTCTTAACTCGGCAAGAAATTCAATCTTGTCAACGTCGGCCTGAGGCCCATACACTGTTGTCAAGAACCAGGAAAATTCCCCAACGTTCACTTGCACTTGTGGCTGAGAACTGACCGATGTGGCTTGGTTGCATGGCAACGTTGGGGCTACGGCGAGCTACCGGGATGCCACCTGCGGTGTCCGAAGCGGGCAAGTAGGAGAAGCTGGAGAACTCGGTTCCCAGCATTTCATAAATTAGTCGATGGGAAATTACATCTAACTTGGTTTCTTGGATACATACTATGGAGACATTGTAGTCAGCTACGACGCCACGCAGGGCGTCTCGGCGGCCCTTCGCGTTTAAGCCCCGAACATTCCACACAAGCATATTGATGTTTTGATCCATTAAAACTTGACTCCCTTCGGTGCACCGGTTGGCTCAATCGGCCATCCCGGCCACTTTCAACGTGGCTGTCAACTCGTGTCGGATAGCTCTCCCGCCGCCGGGAACAATTCTACGATTGCCGCTAAGTGTTTCTTTGACGGTGGTCGGTGAAGATTTGCGCATAAGCTTTTTTGGCTTCATCGGTGATGGTTTCATTCTCTTGGATTAGACCCATCTTCCTCATGATAAGGACTTCACCACGCTTGGAGGGGCGTACGGTGTTCGGGTTGCCTTGTGCGATCCTTTTGCTCCTCCGCGGTTGACTGTCAATGGCTCGATCGGTAGCTTGTTTCGTCTTCGATCGGGACTGTTGGCTCTGTTTTGGGTGATTCGATTTATGGGCCGGTGGCGTGTGGATGGCTTGGGCCACCGAGGCGAAGAAGTCTCTTGTTGCCGCCAAGGCCTTTTCTTTTACGAGCTCGCTGCGTTGGGCTGGGCTCGAGTCGGGCCGTTGCTTGCCCAATAATCGCATGCCGGGTGTCCCGTGTTGTGGCTCTGTTGGCAGCTCGGGATCCGGCGTCTTCTCTGCTCTTGGGTGCGGCAAGCTGTTGCAGCTGTTTGGACACCAGTTGTAGCTTTTACTGTAGGTCCGATCTGCAGCCGGGCCGTGATGGGGTGCGGCAGCCTTGGCTTGTCTTTTGGACCCTTCCCGTTGAGCGAGCTCGCCGAGAGTAGACAACTAGAGGGGTTTTCGTGGAGGGGCAGGCGTCCGTGCCCCTGTATGATTTTGTCTTGGAGCTGGTAACGGTGTGACCACCTGGACCACCTTCCCTCTATATTGCTCGTCTGTCTTTGGGCGATTGGCTGGGTAGTTGGCCCTCTTACGCCAGCTGTATTTCTTGCATGCTTTTGTCTCGGTTCTCTGCCGGAGGTGCAAGCGCAAGGCGGAAGGAGGCTTCCTCCCACATGGGATCTAGAGCAATCGGTGTGTGCGCATGATCGATAGGTGGTTCCCGATCAAAGGCATGCGGCTCTGTGTCTTTTGTCCGATTGGTGCCCGTGGTTGGTTGCGGTCCTTTGGTTGTCTCCCGATGCTCTTGACGGCTTTGTTTGTAGTTGCCTCGGTCGGCTCGCCAATGCTTTCTTGAACGAGGCGTTGCTCTTTTCGGAAAGATTCCAACCTTTGGAGCTGGTCCCATCGGATCTTCGCCGTGGTCCTTTGCCGCTTTTCCTTTTTGTTCTTTTGCCCTTTTCGGCTGCCATTGCTGCCGTTGTCTCCCACCTGCCTTCGTCTTCGTCGCCGGCAACTTGTGCGGCTGTTGCGGCGGCGCTCCGGCGGCCATATGATGATGTGGCGGCTGCTGGGCACCGGAGGTCGGCTCTGTCGGCGGTGCCTCGCCGAGTCCCGAAACCCTGGATGCGTGGTCCGAAGCCACGGCTTTCCCGTAGCCACGATCGGGGTTTCCGTCATGTCCGTCGTCACCGTCCGACGATGGCGACGACGGCCCACCGGACGTCGACGGTGATCGAGGAGAGAGGTCTTCGATTAGACGGATCCGGTCGGTCCGGACCGTGGCCTATCGTCGGAATTCGACTAGGCCGGTCGATCCGGACCGTGACCTTGAACACGGAGAGGTCCGTCTTGTTCTCTATCGCTGGATCCAAGCACTCGACCCAGCAGTAGGAGGAGAGCGATTGATAAGCCGAGTTGATGCTCCAAGCATGAGGCGGAATGCCGTCGATCTCTAGCTTGACCTTACGGAAAAGCATGCCGGGAGTCTGCTCGAACCAACCTGGTCCATTGTCGGAAGATCAACTTTGTACCGTCGGTCGAGTACGCTGCCGGCGCGAAGTCTTGTATCCCTGGCGCCCTGGGAGTGGAAGGTAAACAGGAAGTTTTCGGGAGCAAAGCCCGCACCGAAAATTCTTCCTCGGCCGGATGGAGGCCGTCCGGATCGCAGCTCGCGCCGCCCGATGGAGATGTTGGAGGCCGCGTTTCCGGCCATTGCCGTCGGCGCCCGGCGCAAGCGATTCTCTTCCGCGACCATTTCTGCCGAGCGCGGTAGGAAGTAGACCGCGGCCTCCGGTCGGATGTCCGCCTCCTCGGCCTGAGTAACCGCCTCTGCGGTGGCACGAAGGCGAGAGCTGCCGGTGACGACGCACCGGCGAGTGGCGAGGGAGTCCGGCGGAGGATGAGACCCTCCGCTCGCGAGATGAGGATGGACGGTCTTGCGCCTCGAACGCCTTTGGGCTGCGTCCCGAGGGGGTGTCCGTTGGCGCGCGGGACGCCGTCGGCGTTTGGGGCGACCCGCTCCGGCGACGAGTCGCACGAAGCGCCGCGGTTGGTCCGCGCGGTCTTCCCGCCCGTTCGCCGGATGTCTCGGCCGTTTGCGATTGCGTGCCGGGTGGTGAGGGCCCCGACGGCGCATACACCGAAACGGCCGCTTGCGGTCCGCCTTGAAGTGAGTGGTGGAGAGGCGGTTCCAACGGCGGTGGGCGAGCTCGGCCGGCATGGGCGGTGGAGACGGTGGTGGGGCGCTTGTCGGCGACGACGCGGGCGGACATGCCGCCGTCTTTTCACTTCTTGCCATCCCTCGTCCACCTCTTGTTGGGTCGGGCGCGGCCGGCATGATCCCGAGGGGAAGTGCGGTGGCGGCCGCTCGCGGGGGTGACGGGGCCTCGCATCCGCATCCTGGAACGGCGGGGAACCTGAAACCAGCACAACGAGACTTCACCTTGGGTTTGTGTCGGTTCTTTGGGCGGCGCTCGATCGGGCTGCGGCGGCGGGCGACGCGGCTGCGGTCGTCGCCTGGCGTCGGCCGAGGAGGCTGTCGGCGCGCGGCGGCCGGAAACGCTCGGAGACAGGTCGACGGACGCCAACGCCTTCCCTTTTTCCTTCACGACGTCGCAGAAGGTGCGGCTGCGGAGCCGGACCCTCCGGTGGGCTGCCCGGCCACCTGCTGCTCCTTGCCTCTGCTGCGCGAGCACGAAGGGTAGAACGGCGGGGCCATCGGGGAGAGCTTCGATGGAGAGGGAGGCGCGTCGGTTGCCGGGGCAGCCGGCTCGCTGTCGCCGTCGCTGTCGCTGTCCGGGTCGCGGAGCACTCCGTCGATCAACCCTTCCTCCGGCGGCGCCATGGCGGAGGAGCTGGGTGGGGTGAGGGGAGGCTGTGCCGGTAGGACAAAGGAGTCCTTGCCGGCGAAGGCGCGGTGGACGCCGGCGTCGGAGTGACGTCCGGCGGTGGGGAGCACGCGCGAGGCCTTAAATGAAATATTTACTGCAGCCATTAAAAAGAGATTCTCAACAGTTATGTAAAGCCCATGTAATTGGGCAGCCCCAGATTCAAGGGCTGGCGCACTGTTCAGGCAGAGGCAGGTACTGAACATTGCGATCGTAGATTAGGGTTTGTTAGTTAGAGCGAATATTAGATTGAGTTGTTTCCATAATTCTCGAAGTTGGCTTCTTGCATACTGATTTGGATAGTTCTACAAAGAGTTATACCAAATCAATCAATAAACAAGGGACGGGATTGTATCTCTTCTCAGTAAGCAAGAGGAAGAATATCAACCTATTCCCAGTCCCCTTCTCTTCCTGCACTTTTTGTGTAGCTACTACCTTCCAGTGAGGTCGGACCACTTGGGTCCATCTACATGAGCCAACTGGTTCAAGACTGTTGATCTATACCCATGACAGAAGGTAGCACCGAATGAAAAATAATGAACTAACAATGCCAGCTGTAGAACAACTGAACAAACCATATAATTAAACAGTAAAACAAATGATGGATTCAACAGAAAAGTTAGCAGAAACCAAAACAACTATGGCACTAACAGAAGCATTTGATAAACTGAAAAATTAAAAAAGCCAGTTTCAGTTCGCCACCATATCAACAAAAGGCATATCTAGTAGCAAGGAAATGAGCACTGCATCACATTTCAAAACCCTCTTTCTGTTTATCCATAACACATATTAGGTACTTACAGGAGCATAACAACCAAAAATATATTTGCCTAAAAAACAACCAAAAATATAGCAATAACAAGGAAAGAGAATTGTATTACCTTCATTGTCCATGAGAAGGTCCAATGCAAAATATTCAACAAAAAACTGAGTATTATGCTTCATTGCTTGGCCATAAAGTGTGTGCAGCATAGCATGACCTGTTCTATCAGCAGCACATGCACAGCGATAGGCCTGGCCACCTGAAGATCACATGTAAACAGAGGAAAAAAGGTTAGAAGATGAGACAATTGCGTACTTCAAGTCTTAAGCTGATATTGAGACACATAACCTTTTCCGAAATCCAAGCTTTGGCCACCAAAAGCTCGCTGATATATTTTTCCATCCTCAGTTCTTGAAAATGGCAAGCCATAATTCTCAAGCTCTATAACAGCTTTTGGTGCTTCTCTGCACATATACTGAATAGAATCTTGGTCACCTAAATGAAAAGAGTGGTATGCCAAAGGGGTCAAAGAAAGCAAATACTTGGTTGGATAGTACATTTAGATATGGCATTGTTATGCTTTCGGTAAAAAATATTTTTGGAGGGGAAATATGCAGCATAAAATTAAAGTAACCTAAATATTCAAGAAATTAAAAATCATCGTGACTTATGACTGCTTTGAAAAAATGTCTTTCTATAGTAACTTACCCAGCCAGTCACTTCCTTTGACTGTATCATACATATGCCATCTCCAGTCATCTTCAGTCATGTTTCCAAGAGCAGCATTTATACCTCCCTGCAACAATTTGCATTATTGGCGCACGGCTAAAACTTATAGGGCATTTTTCAATAACACAACCCAGAAAAGAAAATGGACAACTTGTTACTTGTTAGCCAATAGCCAGCATGATCAAAGGCATATATTTAGAAAAGGCTGTGAACATAATGCATCTCCTATAGGACTAACATATTTTACACACATGCACAGTGAGATTTACATTTCATCTCCTATAATTGCGATTTCACCTCCTACAGAGATAAAGATGCAAAGTAGGTATAGATAATGACAATAGCTGGAATAGTCATGAAAGCATAAAACAATTAGAAACAAGGTAGTACAAGAAACAGCATAGAATTGTCAGACTAGCATGATTATAAACTGTGAACAGTGCTTATGATATCATATCTTGTACAATGCTGGGTCAACAAAAACTGGGCATGTAACTGGAAGTTAAGGTGTGTGTGTTGTATTTTATAACTCTTCTTCTTGATGAAATGATACTCCTGCGTATTCAAGAGAAAAAAAAATGGCATTCCCAAACAGCAATCTAGAAGTGGTTGAAGGTACTCTCAGCTAATCTTTAACCAATTCATAGTGTGTCTGCCATATAAATATGTGAAATTACTACTGAACTCTAGTCACATTTGGATGTACAAGGAATGGAGGTGTCACCTTTCACCAAACCAATAAGTCAGGGCAATGTGTCATTCTTCATCATGGGTAAGTTATGATTTGTGAACAAACCATACATCTCCTTTCAATTCGCTTCAAAACAGTTTATAGCTTAAGGTAAAGGTGCCTTGTATTCATTTTAGCATAAAAGAACACATAGTATACCAAATTAAAAATTGAAATTGTAGCAACCAAAGTAATAATACATGGTATCTTATATCATACGCACTTGTCCTTGGAAATATATTCCATCACAGTGAAGTCTATAATCTTACTGGCAGTAGCATGACGCAAACAGTATTATGAAATTCAGTCCCAATACAGTAACTTACACAGTTATTACACCACATAAAGAACACTGGATCTGACTAAACTCTGTTAACTCTATTAAGTAAATCTGATTTTTTTAATACAAATATTTTGCAGCTTCTGTTACATATCAGAACAAACATAGGTATGATCAACACCCTTGCAACAAGAAGCAGCACTTAAAAAAAATGATTCCAATACCTGAGCCGCCACAGTATGAGATCGTGTGGGGAACAGCTTGGTGATGCAGGCAGTGTTAAACCCATGCTCCGAGAGGCCAATTGCAGCCCGGAGCCCGGCACCTCCGGCTCCCACCACAACCGCATCGTAAGTATGATCCACCACCGTGTAAGACTGGAATCAAGTGCAAAGCCCAATCAATCAAACAGGCACGTTACCAGTGACTGAACCATTTCATATCATCTTAAGCAAGCACATTGCAAAAGTTTTAATACTGGAAAACTAGGACTTGCACATCTGATCTGCGTCTGTCTGCAAAATCTGCAAACCAGCCATACCATTCGGTAACGATCAATTATGGCATATTATCGCCAGATGAATTTCCAAAGGGGCGCATCACATTTTTTATTTAGAAAATGAACCCGCTGTTAAACCGCGACAGAACCGCCGCCGTCACTATCACTGTTCAGTGTTCACAATATTACTCAGAGCAAATGTAAGGGCGGAAGCGGCGGATCGACGCGGGGAGGTGGTTCAGTGGAGATGAGGAGATACCGAGCTCGTGGAGAAGAGCCTGGAGGCCGAGGCGGCGGCCTTGGCCTTCCGGAGGCCCCGTGACACGCAGCCGCGCCACATCTCGTAGATCGGAGCGGTCCCCCTCGGAACCTCGCGCGCGCGTGGAGGTTTTGACCGAGGCGTCAAGCGTGTGGGCGAGGAGAGAGATGGAGCAGTGGTGGGGTGGGGAGGCGGGGCAGGGGAGGCGGCTCCGACGGGCGGCGAGGCGAGGGGTCGTGAGGTGGGCCACCTGGCAACTTTTCCTGTGCTCGGCGTGAGAGCGCGTGGCAACAGGACGGGCTGGCCCCGCGGACGGTGCGCTTTTCGCCAATGTCCGTACTCCGTAGCAGCCTCCAAAATTCTTAGCCGCCCCCAAAAAAGGTACTCCAAGCAGAAGCAGCCACAAATAATTTTTTTGATGAAAGCTAAGGTATACATGCATCCAAAAGTCACTATGTCTTTTTTGCAAGGGTAAGGTATGCATGCATCCAAAACCACTAAATTCACTAAATATTAAGACAATATGGGAAAACACATAAAACTATAATAAAAACATAATTTGTTCAAACACCATGTGGGAAAAACAGGTTGACAAAAAAAAGGAGATGAAGCATAAGGTTGGAACTTTTGGTCTTACTTTTATATATGCCCATGTGCCATCATCGAAGCTATAGATTCTTACAATAATGCAATAATTATTTATCTAAGACTATTGTTACACGTCATACGATGTTAAGAAAACAATTTTACATATGCTATATTATGTTCTTCTTGGCTCATTGTAACTTGTTAACATCATATGCAACATATCTTAATTTTTAAAAAATAATTATAAATTTTAAACCTTCAGTTTTGTTGCACATAAAGTCTTTGTAATAATAAAGTAAATAATATATGAATGCATTTTTTTAGACCAAGCCCAACTCCTAAAATAACTAATCTTCCGGGCCTCGGCTCCCTCAATTCGAGGGTGGCCCCGAGCTAGGCTGCTGTCGGCCGCCCTGACCGCGCTGCGGTCCGCTCTGCTTACGCAGGCCGTGGGCGTCCACATCAACCACATCAACCGAATATCCAATTCAAAGGGCGGGGAGTGTACGTGTACCACCACCATTACCGTCGCCTGCCCACGGGAACAAGGCGAAAGGAGGCCATACAAATTCCACAGAAGCTCGCATAAGGGGAAGAACAGATCCGCTTCCTCTCTCAGCGATCGACCCTTCACCCTCACAGGTGGGTGCCAATCCTGCTTCCTTCCCCCGAATCTTCTGCGCTTCTCTTTCCTTTTTCCGTGCTCTCTTTCCGCCGCGGCTTCTTCGATCCCAGCGCGTTGATCGGGGGCTCGATCCGGTGCCTGAATCGTCAGCTCGCCGGGTTCGGTTTGCGGATTGCGATTTGTCAATTTTCGCTGGTTCGGTGTTGTTAATTTGGGTCTTTTGTAATTTCCTCGTTGCAGACTTGCAAACGAAGCCATGGCGTCGCCGGCGCTAATCTGCGACACCGAGCAGTGGAAGGCCCTCCAGGTACGTGGTGCTCTTCTTCGGTACACCTCTTTTCGCACCTCCGTTCCCGCGATTTGTGCGCTGATTAGCTGGTAGGCTCACTGTTGTTTCGGTGTTCGAACGCGTGGGGGGAATGCAGGCTCACGTCAGTGCGATTCAGAAGACCCACCTGAGGGACCTCATGGCCGACGCTGACCGCTGCAAGGCAATGACGGCGTATGAAATCCTCTCTGCTCTGTTGTGTTCTTCAGTTTGTCGGTTCCTTTTGTGTGGCTTAGCTCAGATGTTTTTGGTTTGCAGCGAGTTCGAAGGGATATTTCTGGATTACTCGAGGCAGCAGGCAACCGGGGAAACCATGGAAAAGCTGCTCAAATTGGCTGAGGTGATGCCTGTTTCACCTTTGTTTTGCAGCATTTTAGGTGCTGAGATTATACTTTCGTTTGACAATTTGGGATCTGTTTGGTTTACTATAGGCTGCTAAGCTCAAGGAGAAGATTGAAAAGATGTTTAAAGGTGATAAGGTATGCATCATTACCTGGTACCATTATTCAATTGTCCCAGTACAAACGTCTGTTCAGTTTAAATCCGATTAACTGCATCTGCTATAGAAGATCATGCAGTTTTTATGTTTTCAGCTAGCTTCCAACTATATTTTATATACCCGCAAAAGAAAAAATATGCTTATATAGAGCTTGCCATTTTGATCTAACACATGTTGGACAAGTTTGCTTACAATTAATAAATTGCCGTGTTAAATTGCTGGAATACATTAATAACCTAACTCCTCTTTTCTTGAAGATGAACCTAACTTGATTGCTTCTGTCAGATAAATTGCACTGAGAACAGGTCAGTGCTTCATGTAGCTCTAAGGGCTCCAAGAGATGCTGTCATAAACAGTGATGGGGTGAATGTGATCCCTGAGGTTTGGGGTGTTAAAGATAAGATCAAGCAGTTTTCAGAAACTTTTAGGAGCGGCTCTTGGGTAAACTTTCAGACAATTCTTTGATCCATTGTTAAATGTGGCAAAACTTTGACATTTATACTTAAACTTCTTACTCTTCAGGTTGGGGCAACTGGAAAAGCATTGACAAATGTTGTGTCGGTTGGAATAGGCGGTAGCTTTCTTGGGCCTCTATTTGTGCATACCGCCCTCCAGACAGGTAAACTAAGCTTGTTATTTCTGTTGGTACTCTAAGAATTTCTAGTTTCTACGTATTTTGAACTGACATTCCCTGAAAATATTGCTGATTTTCAGACCCAGAAGCAGCAGAGTGTGCGAAAGGCCGACAATTGAGATTGTAAGTTCTGTTTGAAGCATTGATCTATGTGATGAGTATATGATTTTTATCATAGTTATCACTGATTTGAGAAGTTGAGAGGTTACCCTATTTTTATCATAGCACGTAATGCAGTCACATTTACAAAAATTTATTAGTAGTCTTCAAATAAGCATACTATGTTACATTAATAAGCCAATAATAACTGAGTTTTACTTTCAGACGTCATGAAGAGCTACTGTGAGATCGCCTTAGCCCTCTCACTTTTTTTAAAAAAAATGAGATCATGATTCTATCATGTTGGAACCTTTGATTCACATGGAATTTAATGTAGTTTTGCTGTGTTATAATATAGTGCCTACACTTTTGTACCATAAAAACAATGATGCAATTCATATGCTACATCCTATAATTTATGTCATCTTTTATTGTGATAGTCTCGCAAATGTCGATCCAGTTGATGTTGCACGGAGCATCAAAGATTTAGATCCTGAAACTACACTTGGTAATCACCACGCCTCAGCCTTTAGCACCTCCCTTTCAGCTTAGATCTTTTGTGGGTCATTGATGAATATCTGCTTAAAGTTCTTATTGTTCTCATCTAACAACTGTGCAGTGGTGGTTGTATCAAAGACCTTCACGACCGCTGAAACTATGTTGAATGCTCGTACTCTTAAGGAATGGATTGTCTCTTCACTTGGGTCAGTATTGGTACCTGAAAGATTTCTGCCATAGCTATCTCTCCTTTACTGTGACTGAGTTATCCAAAATTCATTGTTTCAGGCCACAGGCTGTTTCAAAACATATGATTGCTGTCAGTACTAATCTGAAGGTACTTCTGGACATTCTATTTTTAGTCACGAGATTTATTGAATATTTTTTGTTTATAACATTTATCTAATCTAATTGAATAATTAGAAACTTAATGTCATATTTTTTCTTGGACTCTGTATTCTGACACGATTAATTTTCATATGCACCTTTTTGTTTACAAAGCTTGTGAAGGAGTTTGGAATCGACCCAAACAATGCCTTTGCTTTCTGGGACTGGGTTGGCGGCCGCTATAGTGGTAAGAAACATTTTTACAATGAAAATGACTGGCATATCTAGTGTTCTATATTGTAACTTTAGTTCATTTATGCAGTTTGCAGTGCCGTAGGTGTTCTGCCATTATCTCTTCAGTATGGCTTTCCAATTGTTCAAAAGTATGCCTTCTGAACTTACTTTTATTATTATTTACATCCTTAACTGAAAACATGAATTGTTCGATGATATGGTATGGGATTTCATCTTGTTTGTCACATGTAAACTTCGGTGTCAAACATAGCTAGGGCATCAAGTTTAGAGGATCCATAAATTCGAACCTCAGCCCCCTGTCCACATCTTTTATAGTCTGCCTTTTAATATAACAGAACCTAAATTAAATCATCAAAATACCCAAACAAGTACCTATGTTTTATGTTGAAGTATTAATGATAATTTGGAAACCAGAAAAGATCATTTTGAAGTATGATAAAAAATTGGCATTGCTCTCAACATTTCCCTTTTACCTTGTAGATTTTTGGAGGGTGCTTGCAGCATCGACAACCACTTCTACTCATGTTCATTTGAGAAGAATATACCTGTAAGTGTCTTACTTATGGCGGTTGGTGATGTGAAGTACTATTGCAACAGATGTAACAATTTATGTCATTTCTTGGGCAGGTACTCCTTGGTTTGCTGAGTGTGTGGAATGTTTCATTTCTTGGTTATCCAGCTAGAGTATGCTACTATGTCATCGCCCTTTTGTTTTCACTTAGGAATATTTAGTATTCTACAATGCATTATTTATACGTTTTTGTGTAATGGATGTGTGTTATAGGCAATATTGCCATATGCCCAAGCACTTGAGAAATTGGCACCACATATTCAACAGGTACTTTATTATGTTTTCTCTGTCAAGTATTATGTGGATTTTTTTTCTTCTTAATCCTAACAAATATGTGTTTTATGTTATAAAAGCTTAGCATGGAGAGTAATGGAAAGGGTGTTTCAATTGATGGCGTCAAACTTCCCTTGGAGACTGGTGAAATTGATTTTGGTGAACCTGGAACTAATGGGCAACACAGCTTCTATCAATTAATACATCAGGTAAATAATATTTGTTATATTACCAAGTTGTGCCACTTTGTAATCTGTACCGCTTATAATAAGATAGAGCTGATAGGTCACTACTTATCATAGGGAGTTTGTACTTTTTTTGAGGAATTGGGAGTTTGCATTTCATAAGTTCTGAATTTTTTTTGTTGATAACTTCATAAGATCTGAATTGCTGAAGTTAACTGACTGTTTTTTTTTTTTGTGACTGGAACACAGTAGGAGAGACTCGCACTGTAATTTTTTATTAATTATGAAAACAAAAAAGAAACTGTACAAGGCCAAAGGTCCAACAAAACAGAAAGTTAACTGACTGTTAGATCTTAATGGCATTGAACTGTGCCCTTTCTTTGATATGCTTGATTTATTTTATTATTATACTGCTTGTATTGATTTCTTGAAAATTCTGCATGGTAAACCTTGTAATTTTACATGGGTCTGCATGTGGGTTTTATGTTACATCTATGTGACTTAACCAGCATATCTTTTTATATCGGTGTTGATATTTTTACCGTCACTAGAAATCTAAATGGAATTGAAGGATTGATCTTTTCATTTACTTTGAATTTGTATATTTTCTGACCTTGGGTATACTGAAACATTCAGGGAAGGGTCATCCCTTGCGATTTTATTGGTATTGTAAAAAGTCAGCAGCCTGTTTACTTGAAAGGTATTATCGCCGTTGCTGTAATTTTGATGTTTTTTGTTAACTGTGATTCCCCAAATGCCTTCTCAATCGATTTTACTTAAATAGGAGAAACTGTGAGTAACCACGATGAATTGATGTCTAATTTCTTTGCCCAGCCTGATGCACTTGCTTATGGAAAGGTATATACTGAATGGCTAGATATATTTTGGGATGTTGATGCTTATCATAAAGTGTTTTGGTTTTCTTATTGAATGGAATGCTTCTTCACAGACTCCTGAACAATTGCACAGCGAAAAGGTCCCAGAGAACCTTATCCCTCATAAGGTGATAACTTAAATTGGTGCATCATGCGGCGATATAGATTTAACTTTTCTGACCGGGCATTCTCTTGCCTCTCTTTTTTAACAGACTTTTCAGGGCAACCGGCCATCACTAAGTTTGCTGCTTCCTACACTATCGGCATATGAGATTGGACAGGTATACTACACAAGCGCTACCTGAACTAAAAATTCAAGTCAATAAATTCTCAACAGGATTATGCTTTTCTATTATGACCTATGTGAGAAATGCATCACCTTACACTTTTGACTGATATTGTTTAACGTTGCAATGAATTTTCCTCTAATTAATATATTTAGAAACAATAAACATATATCTGGGGTTATTTTGCTGGTCATTGATCTGCATCAAACTGTCATTTGAATGGGTTTATTTGAGAAGAATGCATTATCCTGTGGAGACATCTTGTGTGTATATTCAGTGGGCCCCTCCTATAGTCCCATGCCACACACATGTGCTTCCTCCTCTTTTTCGTTGAGTGTGATGTTGCGGTACAATTGTGGCATGAGGTCATATTGCCTTTATTATGTGAAACCCTCTAGTGTACATAGTTTATACTTCAACCATGTGAGATAAGAATGAGCAATCATATTTCTATTCACACATAACTTTTAATTTCTTTGTTAGATTCTTTGATGTATTTTACTGTAAATGTCTATACTTGCAGCTTTTGGCCATCTATGAGCACCGGATTGCAGTTCAGGGATTTATATGGGGAATCAACTCATTTGATCAGTGGGGAGTTGAACTGGGCAAGGTATGTGTACGAATGTTATGTGATTTGCTCCCATACTTTCACTGTATTGGAAGGTCTAGTTGTTTTTGTCTATCTGTTAAGTGCCACAACTTTCATTCGCTGCTGATGTGTGTACTTTCTTCGTTGCCATTTAACACCTGATGCTGGTTGTGTTACTCTGGAATTTGATGTGTCAGTCACTGGCTTCTCAAGTGAGGAAACAACTACATGGATCCCGGATGGAAGGGAAGCCTGTTGAGGGCTTCAATCCCAGCACTTCAAGTTTGCTTGCGCGTTATCTTGCTGTATGCCCTTTTGCAATTTTGCCTGTTTCATCATTACTATAATATCAAGTCTATACTTCATCATGCCAAATAAAATTTGGATGCACTTATACTCGGGCTTATTCCTTTTTGCAGGTCAAGCCATCCACTCCATATGACAGCACCGTCCTTCCCAAAGTGTAATGCGAAATGTTTTCTTGCTTTGGTCGGAGTTGGCCAGTTTAAGCACAAATCGTTCCTTGAGTTGTGACAGACAGTATGGAGTGCTATAATTTTGTGGTTCTGTGCACTATATTACTAATAGAAAAGACCAAAAAGAATATGAAATTATAAAAATGACCTGGTCCGGCATGAGGAGATAAAACTCTGTTTTCCCCTGAGTCTGAAACTGTACCGTTGGATAATAATAAAGACATAAATTGATGCAAATTCCGTTGCAATTATAATGCCACAAGCTTCTTTGTTGGTAGTTCGATAGCATTTTTATGCTGTCTACCATGAGTTGCTCAACCTGTAACGCAGGCAAAGTGTGTCCCCTGTTTTTCCTATGTTATATAAACTGATCGTGTCGGTATATACTCGTCTACACACTGTCCGTGTGGTTAAGTTTGATATGTACAACAGGCAACAGCACACACTCCGTATAGTTAAGCAACCCGAACGCCCAATTAACAACGGGGCGGTCCAGCATCACAGGTAGTTCTCCAACGCACGACGCAGTGTTTCGGAGCCTCTGCTGCAACGGCCGTGGCTACCTCTTCACTGGGCTCATGTCGTCGGAGAAGGACGCCTCACTGCCGATCGGTGAGGGGCGTCCGAACTGGCCGATAATTCCTCTGTACTCTGAGATCCCCATGGACACCTGCCTGATCCGCTCCATATCGGACGTGTATGGCCCGGGAGCCCTGGGCTTGCACGCCGCCGCGGCCTCCGTGCTGAACGTCATGCTCAGCCCTGGTCTCATCCCCTCGTTCAGGTCCTCCAGCAACATGTCCCCCTCGAGCGCCCTCACGATCTGTAGCCAAGACACCATTTACCAATCTGTCAGTGTCAGGTATCTGCAACCCGGTTGCTGAAGTGAACAGTAATCAGAGAACGATGACCGTGCGACGGCAAGTATACCTGACTCATCTTCGGCCGCTTCTTCGCCGAGTGGCGCACGGACGCAGCGGCGCTGGCGACGAGCCGCGCCATCTCCACGGGGTCGTAGTTGCCCTGCAGCCTCGGGTCCGCGACGCCGTCGTAGTCGCCGTCGGCCAGCGCGCGCGACAGGGCCGGCCTCGCCTGCGGACGCAGACAGAAGAGTCAGATCGTGTGAACGCAGGCACTGCACTCGTAAACAGTGTAGCGTGCCAGAGTGAAGTGCTTGCCCAGTCGACGAGGCTGTCCTCGAGGAAGGAGCTGGCGGTGCCGGTGTCGATGGGCCGGCGCCCTGTGAGGAGCTCGAGCAGCATGACGCCGTAGGAGAACACGTCTGACTTCTCCGTCAGCTTCCCGCTGGACGCGTACTCCGGCGCCAGGTACCCGAACGTGCCCATGACACGCGTCGAGACGTGCGTGTTGTTGTCGGACGTCAGCTTGGCCAGCCCGAAGTCGGCGACCTGAAACAGCAAACCAAGGGCGCTTTGCCGTCAGATGCTGCAGAAATGGAGGCGCGTAATTAGGACACAGAGCGGCGCCGTGGAAGAGTCGCATCTACCATTGCTTCGAACTTGTTGTCGAGAAGTATGTTGGCTGATTTGATGTCGCGGTGGATGATCCGAGGATGGCCTTGTCGATAACCACAGTTCAAAGATGAGGCAATCGTCCCATGGAGCTTTTTCTTGTGGCTAGTAATTGACAGTGTAGATGCTGAAACTAGCGAGGGATCAGGGATGCTTACAGTCTTCGTGCAGGTAGGCG
The DNA here is from genome assembly GCA_031894775.1 of Chloris gayana. Classification (NCBI taxonomy): domain Eukaryota; kingdom Viridiplantae; phylum Streptophyta; class Magnoliopsida; order Poales; family Poaceae; genus Chloris; species Chloris gayana. The sequence continues at coordinate 173,725 of JAUNZO010005071.1, read as the reverse complement.
AGCCCTTTCGCCGCTCCGAGCGCAATGCGCAGCCTCGTCGGCCAATCCATCACCGGCTGCCCTTTCCCTGCAACAACCCAGCACGTCATCAATCCACGGAATCAAGCCAAAAATCAAAATGTTACGCTCAAACACTGAAAGTCTGTAATAACTGTCACAACTGACTGACCGTGCAGGTGGAACTCGAGCGTCTTGTTGGGCACGAACTCGTACACGAGCACGCGGTGCGCGCCGGCGATGCAGTACCCGACGAGCGAGACGAGGTGGCGGTGGTGCACCCGGCTGATGATGTCCACCTCCGCCTGGAACTCGCGCTCGCCCTGCCCGCTCCCGGCCTTGAGCTGCTTCACGGCCACCGCCCGTCCTCCGGGGAGCACGCCCTTGTGCACGTACCCGAACCCGCCCTGCCCGACCAGGTTCGCCTGCGAGAACCCGTCCGTCGCCGCGGCCAGCTCCTCGTACGTGAACGTGCCCTTCCCGAGGCCCACTGCCTCGTGCGGGGACGGCGGCGGCAGAGGCGGCGGGCCGCGCGGGCTGGAGAACGCGTCGGAGGTCGTGTCGGTGGGCTGCGGCGCGGGCCAGCCGCCGCGGCCCGGCGGGCCGAAGGTGCTCAGCGTCGCCGGCGCGTCCGTGTCGTTCTGCCACTGCGGGTGCGGCCCGCTCGTGTAGAACGTCGCGCTGTTGTTGCCTGCGGTTGCGAAAAACGGCAGTGAGGACTGAACCGTTAACCATACGCGTCAAGTCTCATCTGCTTTAGCTTACACGCTTCTCTCGTGTCTCATGTAGCGCATCAAGTGATCAAGATTGGAAAACGAGCAAGACGCGGTGGTTGGTTCCCTTTGTTTACCTTTGTACACGGAGGAATCCGCGTAGAACTGCATGGGATGGTGAGGCTTCCTCCGCCTCCGCGGCGCCGTCCGCCTCGAGCAGCACACGCACGCGGCGATGAGAAGGCCGAGGAGCATTGCCGCGCCGGCAGCGGCGAAGATGACCTCCGCCGCCGTGATGGCCCCGCCGCGGCGCGCGGAAGGCGACGGAGATATCCCGGAGCCTCTGGACGACTGCTCGGGAGGAGAGTGAATCTTGGGCGGAGCGCCGTGGGACCTCGCCGGCGCCGGCGGGGGCGAGGCGTCGCTGGGGGTGGAAGGCGACGGGGACGATGACGTGTCCGCCGGCGGTGACGACGACGATGGGTCAGGTGACGGCGACGGAGCCGCCGGCGTGGCGGCCGAAGAGTTGGACGACATGGCGCGGTACACGGGAAGACGTGCACGAATCGCAAGCGCGTCTGAGGACGCTCTCGCGCTCGGGTCCGCGCCTCGCCACCACTACGGCCGCCGGCGTGGAGACCGGGCAGCGGTCACGGGGCGGGGCTCCGCCGCTGCCGAGCACGAGACCGAGCAGCCAGCGGTCAGCCCCCGCGCCCGCAGCCGCACGACACGCGCATGTCGGCTTATTTCATCGCGCCGCCATCTCACGGGAGGCGAAAAATAGCAGGGGAGGGGAGAGACGACGAGGATCCCCTGCCCTGCCCTGCCCGCTCCCCTGTTCCTGCTTCTGTTAGCGTTGGGTTCTGTTGAGCAGCGTGCGCATCCCGCCCGATCTTGGCGGGTGGTTGGCGTTTGCCTCATCTGCAGGGTCGCGTCGGTTGTGAGGCTACGGGACGCGTGTGGGCCCACCCGGAATTCGGCCGTGACATGGATGGGCTCGTCAACTGTTTAGTTCCTTGCCTTTGGAATCTGGCCGGGGCTTTGTTCCATCATCGTCTTCTAAGCCATGGTCATCGATAACAACATTGGGATGTTCCAGCAAGAGTCTGACGGTCGACACACCGAGACAAAAGCTACTCGTTCCTGTGTAACAACAGACAACTGATTCGAATTGCCGCATGTAGCAGTCATTTAAAAAGGTGATATGGGTGGCTCACCACACGTATCAGTTAGAAAATTGAATCATAACGGTTGTTTCTTGGGTCATCATATTTTGTGACTTGCCATTTTGAGACGATTTTAGCCCTTTTTTAGCCAAAAAGATGATTTTAGCCTCATTTTACTTGGTATGCGCCCATCCTTTTATTCTCCGACCACTCATGGACATAAACTCATTTTCAGTAGAGTATTTATATCCAATTTTATTCGTGCTCGCCATACGGACAGTCCTCTGCCATACTACTACACCATTAGGCCAGTCTCAGTGCATAGTTTCATTTCACACTTACCAAGAGTGCCACATCAGATTTTGAGATATGATTTGGTGGATGAAATAGTCACTCTCAATGCACGGCTTCATCTCACGATTTCATTGACAAGTTATAGCATTAAATTAACATGTATTTGTTGCAATGGGATTGATTAAAATATGTTATGATGAAACTTTATGTTCTCAATGGGAGTTTCATTAGAGTTTCATACCTATGAAACAGTGTCAAATGAGTTTCATCCCTATAAAACTCATTTCATCTCTTTCATATTAATTATCCTGCTATGTCATCACTTTAGGTGATGTGGCGCACTCATTTAATGCTTATGAAACTCCCATTGAGAATGGTCTTATCACATCAACCTCCACCACTGCCTCAATCTAAAGACAATAAATGTAAAGACCAAACCTATGTACTCCTACGTATTTATGAAAGAATGCATAAAAGGTCATCGTCACCTCAATTATTGCTAATTATTACAAAATGATTAACACAATAAAAAATCATGACTTTAATAACAATTGAATTGATATATTAAATATAATGTGTGCCGCTTTAAGCCATTTATCTCCTTGCAACAAAAGAAAATATCATTTTATAATATGTGGTCTTCTTTTCACAATCTATATGTATTTAAAACTTCTTGCATAATCAGATGTCTCTATATCTAATTCATGCCATTATAGACTAGGATTTGGTATTTAGCCACAAGTTAGTCACGGCACCGCTGTCCTTCAACTTGATTGTTAGATACTGTGCCATATATAGGCAGTGGCAGACTGGCAGGATTCCGTAAGCGATCTTCTTGTAGTAACTGGAACTGGAAAAATGTTAGGCAAAGCTTTACCGAAACCAGGCATAAAACCAACAGTCCGAATGTCCGATGTGCAAAGATTTGCAACCACTATCTTCTTGCAACCACTATCTTCAAAACAACATTTTAAACTAAGCTAAGGGCCTTTCTGAAAAAACGATGTGAGTTCAACGGGGAAAGCATCTCATTTGGACGCGATCCCACGTCTTCTTTCTTGCACCTCGTTAAGCACTCTAGTTAACCCACTCGTCTTCCTCTTCCCCTCACTCCGCTTCTCCTCCCCCAACTCGCCCCCACGAAAACCCCAACCACTACTAGGGTTCTGCGGCCGCCGCGGCTGCATCAATGGCTGGCGAAGGCGCCCACGAGGCCCTACGCGAGAATGCCGACCTGCCCCTCGTCATCCTCGCCGTCGATGGGCCTCCACCACCCCTGATACCGAAGGTAATCACCCCGTGTCAGCCCCCGCTGCACTTTCCCAACTCGCCGCTTCCTCTCGATCAGATAGGTTAGCTGCAGCGCTTGGTAGAGTTCTAGCCTTTGGTCTGCTTGATTTCCCTTTGACGGCGTGGTGGATCGATCCCCGGTGCGGGCGCGCGAGCGGCGTACGGCTTCGTATGTCCGTGAGCGTGCTCCATTTCTGGGGCTTGTGGGTTTTGCGGGTTTTAGGTGGCTCAGGTATGAAGCAAATTAGTTAATTTTGATTCCGTTAGGGCTTAATAGATTATTTTGTGGGTCATTGATTGTGGTTTGTGTGAACTCTAAAGGTGTTTAAACGGAATGATTGTGTATGGATGAGGGCCTGTGTTCTGATATGTCAGATGTATGTGAGTAGTAAAGCGACTAAGATTTATATTTTGGATTGGTTCGATTTATGTGGATTAAACGTGCTTTGGAGTAGGGAATCATCTACAGCTTGGGACTCTCGATTGGTTGGATGTGATGCTGTAATGTTGTTAATTCTCTTTGCTATATGTTAGTTTTCTGGGGTTATTTTATTTCTGACTCGAAGTTAGTAGTTCATGTCTTTCTGATATATCCTAGAATTTTCTTGAACTGATATATCCAAGATAATTTCGGTTTCTGGAGGTGGAGCTATTTCAGGGGCATGTTAGATTCTCTCTGACGGTCACAATCAAGTGCCATTTGCCGGTCATTTACTGTAATTGATAGTCCATGCTATTTAATCCTGCAGTGATGATGATCACAACAGTCTTTCAAAAGCATCATTTTCTCATATTCACTGTAATATACATAACTACTCAAAATTGGATAGCAGTTACTGACTTTTAGCAAGAGATCACCACGAATTCCTGTAATTTCAGTTGTATATTTGTTTTCTAAATGAGACTGACAATGTTTTGTAAATACTTGTTTTATTTACTCTCTTTGTTTTAGATTACTTTAATTATACCTTTGACCTAAGTCAAACATTTCTATCTTAGACCATCAGTTTATGAGCATATTTCTGATGTGAATCGAAAAACATAAATCTTATGTTGGTAAACTATACAATTTTATAGATTTCGGTCAACTATATATACATTTGACTTAGATAAAAGATAGAACGACAATAATTTGAAAAAGAGGGAATGCTAGCTATGATTCTGCTGGGGTTTGTGCAAGCAGTTTCATATATAATTATAAAAAGTTCTAACAATGTAACATTGTCCTTAGACACTGTAAGAAGCATTGATCCAGCAGTCTACATTGCAGTACTGTTTATTTAGTTTGAGATCTTACTATAAACTACTGCTTCTGTGTAAACAATTTCACATTATTGCATAAAGCATAACACAACCTATTTCCACTGTAACTATACAAATGTGATGATTATATGGATTGTTTTGTTTTTGACATGTATGTTTCATTAATTATGGAATGTTTTTTCATTATTTGTTGACACATATTATTATTTTATTTTATCACCCTTATGTTTTCAGTTTTTGCAGAAAAGTCAGACCCATATAGCAATAGCCTGGTCTCTCCTAAGTCGCCACTGCCAATACTTGGGGGAAACAAGGTTAGTACAATTCATTGGATGAACATTCAGAGTGTTTGAAATCATACTAGCATTGAACATAATTAGTAGCAGATAGTAGCTAGCATACAAATATTATGGTCATAACTCCATTTGCTATTGGATAGAAGAGCTTGATTCATCATATTTTCTTTTGCCAATAATTCTAAACAGTTTTTAGTTGCAATTTACCTCTTTAGCTCTTACAAAGATATTACCCGAGCCTGGTAAATTTCTGTAGGGGTATACCAATTCTTTTTTGCTAGCTCTGTAATGTTTGTATAACCCTACCATAGCGGGCTGTGAATACTATATTCTTGTAGATAACTATTACCCTCAAATTGCTATTTCTATTTAATAATTCATACCTGATGTTCGATGTTCATTTGCAGGAGCCTTGTTCAAATGGTATCCACTCTAGTTCTGCAAACACATCAGGGAATGGTGAAGGTAGTGACAGTGCTGCTAAGAAAAGAAATGTTTTCAGGCCTTCTGTGTTTGATAGACAAAGCAGCAACCATGACCGTTGGCGAAATGATGACATGGAACCAAATTTAGGTTCATATCAAAATAGATGGCAGAATATGGGTAAAGAAAGTGGCGGTATGAACAAGCCAGAATGGCTCACGGATAACTCCAGGAATCGTCCGGACAATCATTGTCATGCACAAGAGCGTTGGGGAAATTCCACTAGTAAGGAGGGAAACTATGACCAAAGATATGACAATAAGTGGAATTTTCGCTGGGGTGCCACTGGTAAAGGTTCTGAAAATTGGCGTGACAAGTGCACAGATTCAAGTAATCAGAATGATGCTTCATGTGAGAAATTTTCTTCTCATGATAACAATTCTGTGAAGGATACTGAAAGGGACAGAAATATATCTCGATCATGGAACTCTAGCTATCTTACAAGCCATGGGACAGGAGGTACCTATAACCATCCTTACCGTGCTCCACAGAAATCATCTCCTTCAGTAGGTTACAGTAGAGAGAGGCAGCAAAATGAGAATCCAAACTTCACAAGTTCTCACGGAATGTTTACACCCAATACAAGCAGAGTTAGTAACACATCTTCACGTCCATTCCACATTGGTATTCTTTCCAGGCCTGGTGGTACATCTAGGGACTCTTTATCGTATAGCAGGATGAAACTGCTTGAAATTTACAGAAAAACCGATGTTAGTAACTTTGCAATGCCAGTACCTGACATTGAGGATACCTCTTTGTTATGGCAAGCAGACCCTGCTGAGCCTTTGGCTCTCACTGTTCCTAATGCTGAAGAAGTGGTAAGTTTTACTACAATTTTATCCTAACTGTCTTTGGAAGGTCATGTGATTTTAAGGTCACCTAATCTTTCAATTTTTCTTGTGCTTACAGGCAATTTTGAAAGGAATCGACAGAGGAGAAATCATAAACAGTGATGAACAAGTTTGCAAAGATGGTGAGAAGAAGCTGCTTGTGACTACTGCAATCAAACTTGCAGAAATTCTAGAATTCTTTATTGATTGTATTTCTCTCTTTCTACAGATGGAAGAGAAGATCAAGCGGGGAGCATTGAAGACTTTAAGAGTGATGTTACTGAAAGTATCAAAGGTATACGTAGTAGATCTCCTGACAAGGATAATTGTTAGTTCAATATGTTTAGTTAGAATCATCTTCCATTTTGGTCCTTTCCCTATGCAACTTACCATTATTATTAATCCGGTGTCCTCTAAATTTAGATCCTATCATTTTACTCCTATTTCCATATAATGACAGAAAGTTCTGGCAGTTCTAGAAAAAAAAGGTAATGTTAGTTCTTGGATGTATTCTGATTAGCTAAATTCAATCATTTTTTGGAGCTTAGATGTTTTTCTTTTATATTAACAAACATGTATTCATGCTTAGACTAGTTAATCATTTCTTGGAATTTAGATGTTTCATATCAACAAGCATATATTTTTTTAGGGAATAAAAAAAATATATTCATGCTCTAGATTAGCTGACTCCTGCAAATTTAAGAACATAAATACCTTTCTGAATGTATGTGTATACGAAAGAACAATTTATGGGTTCCTTTTCTATTACTATTACAATCAGTTACACAAGATATTTGATAACCGGATATTCCCAGCGAATATAAAGTGAAGTCAATGTGTGCAGGCTTTAATAACATTTCAGATCATTGTACTCTAACGAATCTTATGTGGATAGTATCCAGATCTGCTGTTTAGTCATATGACTCCATTTTGTTTCATCTGAATTCACATATGCATGATCCAATATGTATCCATTTTGATTTTTGATGCATTTTGTGTGCATATGACATCCATATCCTTAGCCTTTTCTAGGACCTGGGTTACGTGTCCATATTCTTAGCCTTTCTAGGACCTGGGTTGTGCATTACCGTCGTTATCTTACCACATTGTTTTCTAGGACCTGGGGAAGCTTCTATGTCCGAGCCTTTCAAGCCTTACAAATCTACAATTGGAGATCATATCCATGGATTGACTGCTAACTTCATGCATCCGAACAGTGCCTCGGATGAAGGAACTAAGATTGGTGATATGGTTGGTACAGGTGAAAGTGATATTGTCAGGCATATGCAACCTCATCCAGAAAACCTTTCTTTATATTACAAAGATCTACAAGGGAAAACCCAAGGCCCTTTTGCGGGATCTGACATCATTGATTGGTTTGAGGCTGGTTATTTTGGTCTTGATTTGCTAGTCTCTGTTTCAAGTGCTCCCCCTGATGCTCCTCTTCAATTACTGGGAGATGTCATGCCACACTTACGAGATAAGGCGAAGGCACCTCCTGGGTTCAGCACCCTCAAACGAAGTAGTATATCGGAACCCTCACATTTGGGGTCAGCTTATCTTGGGGTATCTGAGTACGGTTCCATAAACAAGGATGGTACTGCAACTGAAGCTGAAACCTACTTTCTGGACTCTCCTACGTCTAGTAACATCCAGAATCCCAGGGAAGAAACTAGCTGTGCTACTGGAGGTTTGCTGCTCATCAATAACATTCTTCATCTATTTCATGTAAAATTCTCTATTTGTATGTGTTGTGCCAGTCACTACTTGATGCAATTTTATTTTGATTACAGGTATGAATGAATGGAGCAGCAATGCATTTGAGAACAGTTTTATTCGTGTCAGTGAGAATGTGAATGGCATAAACTATCATACAGGACAAAAGGCACTATTAGAGAGAGAAAATCCCTTTCAAACAGGCAATGTCATATCAGCTGCACAAGCACAAAAGGACGCAGTCCAACGTTCGTCACATGCAAAATGGCTCCCTCAAATGGTTCTCTCATCAAGTGAAACTCTCCAATCTCAGAATGCTGACCTGCGCTCGGTGCCGCTTTCTGTGGAGAAATGTCAAGCACCGACTGTTAATTCTGGATTTCAACTTTGGTCAGATAATGTTGAATCTAGAAGTGTAGATCTCACAGAAGGGTTGCCAAGTGTGCACCACAATCTGCATAATTCTCAGCAAATATGTATTGATGTTCCACAAAATCACTCGTTAGCACCGAATCAGCCTACTTTGGCTCACTCAATCTCTCAAATCACGCATCCAGATAAGTTTCTCAGTGAAATATCTCAGGATCCTCCATTATCAAACATTATGCAACAACAGTATCTGCTACAACCATCTTTGCAACAACGGAAGCCTGCAATGCCTCAACCTCGACCCTCTCTATTTAGCAACATGCTAACACCCAGGCAGCAGGAGCAACAGCTGTCTCAGGCCTTACCTTATGGTCGGTCTGCTCAGCTGCCTCATGATCCTTCTTATGGACCAAACGATACTTCAGTGTCATCTGGTAATTCTATGAAGCTTTGTCTTCAAAGAACACAAGATATCCTTGAACTTGCTTGGAAGTTACCTGGACATGGTATGCATGGGATACAACTTCTTGATGATTCAAGTGTGGAATTGAGAGAAACAGATGTTCTTGGTTTCTCGGAAAGCGGAGTTCCTGCTTTACCATTGCCCCATGAAATGATTGGCCATGCAACTCGGAGAGAATGTTTTGCTACACTTGCACAGCACAGAGAAGGCTCTGTGAATGAGGCTAGCCAAGAAAATATTGCAAACTCACCATTTGATAAAACTACTTGGTCTAATGAGAGCAGCAAGCTAACTGCTTTTGAAGCTAAAGGTTTTCCTGAATCATGTCAAGATCATGCAAAATCTAAAACTGTTTCCTCCAGCAATACTCATCCATGGAAACTTGCTTCTGGTGTTAGGCCTAAATCATTGTTGGAAATTCAAGCTGAGGAACAATTGAAAGCACAGAGGGAACTGGCCATGGAAAATGCTAAAGCAACTGTAACAGCCGCTTCAGTTTCACCTATTCCTTGGTCTAGCATAGCAAAAGGTTCTGTGCAACCGTTTGGTGATGTCACTAAATCCATGGGAGATCCAGAAAATGTCAACATATCAAGGAGCATGAGGAGTCAGTCGCATGATTTGTTAAAAGAAAGAGTACTGGTGAAGCAAAATAATAGGGATGTTGCTACCGAAGATGCTGATGGTGCATCACTTCCTCCTCTGGTACCTTATATTACCAGGGCTGGTCCTCATTCTCATGAAGATAGTGATTTTGTTGAGGTTAAGAACTCCAGGAAGACAAGGAACAAGACGGAGAAATCAAAAGGTTCTGCAGTTAAATCCCAAACATGTGGTCTGTCTGATCCTTCAGTGATATCTGTGCCAATAAAAAAGGATGGCAAGCTGGTCCAGCAAGTAAAACAGGCATTCCCTTCTCAGTCAAGTGAATCTCAAAGAGGTGGTCTTTTTATGGATATATTAGATTTTCTTCTCTCATTGTGTTACTGTTTTATTTTACTATTGTTTGTGTTTTTTCTGCCATTCAATATTTTCCTAATGAATGTTTCTCTGCAGAGGCAATGGACTTCAGGGAGTGGTGTGAAAACGAGTGGACCAAACTCACTGGGACAAACGGTATTATTGTTGCTCTGTCTTCTAGAAGTTATTTTTTTTCCTATTTCAGAATTCCTTGTGGTGATGTGTGAAGCTCACTTTTAACTCGCTCTGGCTTTCATTCTTTTTCCGCACACAGATATTAGTTTCCTCGACTTCTGCATAAAGCAGCCAACTTCAGAAGCAGAAATGCTCCTCGTGGAGAACATTGGCTCTCTTGATCACAATCGCAACTTCATTGACAAGTTTCTTAGCTACAAGGCATTTTTGTCAGCAGATATCATTGACATGGCCTTCCGAGCTCCTACTTGCCGGAAATCAGATGTGAAAAGTCCAAGTCCTGGAAGCTCGGGGACATGAACACTGAGATAGGGGGAGGGGGGGGGTGGTGCGCAATGGAGGTAGGAAGAAATGGAAGAAAGGGGAAAGGTGGGTTCATCTGCTCCGGGGTTCGAGGTTTTGAGCGACGTATCATGAATTCATGATGGGTGAAGTGAGATTCAGTGTGCATATGGCTAGTTGATACTGATGGACCTCGTTTGCTTGTTTAACACATCCTAGTTATTGTAATCGATGTGATGATACAGTGTCACTCACACGTGTGGCTGATACGATGATACTTGAAATTATTGCACTGCCAAGAAAAATTTGTCGCGATGGTCTTGATTGTGACTTTAAAAGCGTTTGCTATTCACCTTGTTGTTTGGTTCTATAAAAGAGTAAACTCCAAGAGCCTTGTGTGACATCACAGTTCATAGTAAATACATTTTAGGACTTCTAAGTTTGAAGCTTAAATTGAGGGGAACTATTCTTAGTGATTCAAAATCTTTGATACTATTTAAAAAGTGGCTGTTAGTAGCAAGGTTTTTCTTGTTTTTCCATCACTGATCTGCCATATGTATATGCAAGGATAATGACAGTACTATATAACATCAAAGAGTACCATTGTTCAGGACAGTAGGTCACCAGTTCATTGTACAAAGAATTTATACAAAGACGAGGAGGGCTCACTAATCAGCATTAAGCCAGTTTAAGAAAACACAGCAAAAACATATAAATCGGAAAGCTCAGTTTTGTGAGAAAGTGATTTCCCTGGTGGGCTCAGGGCCTAATACAACTAAAATCAATTCCTTTTTTTACCCCATAAGAAACTAAATCACTATACAATAAGATTCACCACAAATAACATTATGCAACGAAAGCAAAAAAAAATCACAATATGTATTACAAACAGTAGAAAACACAAACACTTGTAAGAGCCATACATGTTCTAGATGTGCAAGCACTTAACCTGCAAAGAAACAATCATATGCTATAATTAGTCCATTTAATTTATTTTGTAAAAGACCGAATCCGCATGAAGCCATAAACATAGGAACAACAGGTTCTAGATAGAAATTAAAAGAACATGAAACTTACCATTTTTTTTCAACTATCAGACTAAGAGAATGCATTTGGCTTTTTCAGTTGATCGGCCTCTTCATCAGGTTACTCATATTCACCTTAACTTAACCTATGGCTTATGGGAATTGCCCCTCAACGACCAATGGTTAACGGCGGTTATGTGGAGTGGTTTTGCGAGAATAGTTAATAATGAGATCATCATTTTAGGAAATGATGGAGAACTGGGTAGTGACATTGATCCAGAAGAAGCAGAGGTGCCTCTGAGTCTTTTTACCGGTGCTCCAAAGCTTATCATCAACTCTGCATTAGTTGCTAGGTTCAACATAAAAGAGGTATGTTTTTTTGCAAAATCTATACATGCAGCAAACTATGTAGGGAGAAGAAACCAAGATGTGAGAAACTTACTTCAGTTATCCCAAGATGTGAGAAACTTACTTCAGTTATCTCTCTGATGAGACTTGTGAGTTAACCAGGAAGGCGTGTAGTGGTGGGGTTGCATCTTTATCCCAGCATATAAAAAAAATGGAAACAGATAAGATATATGCGCTGAAATGTTATGGACTATAGGTAATGCAAAGCAAGAGAAATACATGCAATTGATGGGTAAAGGCAAGGAATTTACTAATATGAATCAAAGCATACCATCATAGCATCATGCTACATCATTATTAATCCATAAATATTTACTCCTCAATAAAACAATGTTGATAAAGGCCTCTCACTGATGACACAGCTGAGAATTAAACTCATACTAACGTCAACCCTAGGCCACAAAAATTCAGTGAAGGAAGCAGTACAAAATGAAAGAACTGAACCAAAAGCAATCTTGAGGTAGCAATCACCTCGCTCCTCAAAGCAACATCCAAATCATGCTAACCTTCAATGCACAAAACTGAATCTATTCCCAGTTATCAGCTGCACTTGAACACCGACAATTGCAGTAAAACAGGAAGGAGAAAACATGAACTTGCATAAATACTGGGAATATTATTTATCATAGGTAGAGTACAAAATCAGTAGGTACCAACAAATCAAACAACCTTGAACATAGGTGACAGGAATAACGTAAAAGTGATGGCATGAATACTCTTATTCTGATAGCGGAAGGAATCCGCCTTCTCCGAGCGTTTTGGTGGGCGTGGAATCAGCAGTAGTTGACACGTAGCTCATTCACGAGGTGTCGCTGCGGTGATAGGCCTGTCTTTCTCTGCGAGTCCGGCTCTAGATGGTCCTGTGCGTTGTATTTTTGGCCCATTCGATGCGGATGAGGTAGCCAGTTCCTGGCCATTTCGTGTGAGCCTTCGTATTATCTGGACCTAAACCGAATTGGCCTGCTCCATTTCTTTATTCACTTGGTTGTTCGGCCCATCTTTAAAAATTCATTTTGTCCTACTTAATACGGGCCATAGGGTGAAGTCAGTTCGCGTACAGAACTAAGACAAAACATCGTACCGAAACACATAACCACACAAAACACTGTAACCTATCGAGATTTGCCAACCACGATTCCCTTATGGGCGCGGCGGAGCGCGCCGGTCATACTAGTAATACTGATGCACTCAGCTTGTTTATTATGAGCTATTTTTTTCGACACGACACATAAATTAAAAGACATGTTGCTCTTGTTTTTTGTGATGCTCATGGTAAATAGGAAATTAGCTGCAGTGCAGGTCTATATTGAGAGACATATATTTATTTCTAAGAGTTAATCTACAATGTTTTTGTACAGAACCAGTTCTCCGTTTATGCTGTCCAAGGAAAGCATCTCCTCAAATAGAGGAAGCAACCATTTGGATGACCAAAAAGCATTTGAAGCCCTATTTGGCAGGGTGTACTCCCAAATATAAAACAAAAGTAGTTCAAATTTATTACTATGTGATAACGTGCTGAAATGAAAAAGGCATATAATCAACTCCTGTTACAACTATGGAATTAGCACGCATATATAGCATAAATTTCATGGACAGGGCAAAATATATTGTGGATAGCTGGAAATTCTTACAAGACGAAAGAAAATAATAGCATGGTAGATGTATGAACAATCAAATTCCTCTCTCGATGGGGCAAGGAATTAGTGTTGTTCCAGGATAGTTGCGGCATAATAAAATTTATATGTGAATCAAATAATAGAAAGAGTGGAAGGTACCCAAAAGCTCTCTATAACGAATGCAAAAGTTAGCAGTCTAGCACTTCTTACTGTGTCCCTCAAGTTACTATTAGGAGGTAATAATATACAAATAATAAACGGAGGCACCTGTGTTCATCAAGTTACAATGGATAACCCAAGCTTTTTTAACGGTAGTACTACACTTATTACAGTGACTTGCAACTGATCAATAAAGGCATTCTACAACCTGGCACTCATATCGTATTTTTGTTTTTTAGTAAAAATGAAATCGAACCCATAACATATCATATTCGGGTCTATAGTAAAAAGAGTGATTCTGTCTCATCTAAGTCTTTATGTGCACAAGGTAATCTAATAAAAATGTCTAGACTGAAAACATTTCACAGTAGACTGACAAGGTTCAAACATTAGAATGCAAATAATTCAGTGGCACGGGAGCGTAGGCAATCAATTATCATTGATAATTTCACTATGCATCATTAGTAAAAATAATGTATTATAACTGTGTAATATGTAAAATATCACAGGTCAATTTATCCACTTAGAAAATTACAGGACAGCGTATGCGGTTTCACCTCAATAAAGCACAAACATTCAGTCAATTGTAACCAACGAACTGTAAAACTATACAAGGACTAAAGAAAGGCAATAGCCTGGAACGCAGCCTGATCATAGGGAGGCTTGACACCAATCTCAGGAGAACTCCAAGAAGAAAAAAACACGGTGCGGTGCATTACGATCCTGAACAGAGGGCATCTCCAATTCAACCCCAGCCAAAACAACACCGTGGCACCTAGCAACCACCGCCTGTAACAAAAAAGTGCAAGAACCACCGACCACAAACATAGCAACGGAAAAATAGAAAAAAAACTACCAACACCAACAGACACCACAAAAAAAAAGAAAAAAGAAAAAAATAAAGCAGAGGCAGGCACCATTAGATCCAGGTACACCAGAAAAATAACTAACAATAATAACGAACCATTTACCTAAATAATACACACAATAATCATAGAAGATATAGGAGATGCACAAACATAGAAGAGGAAAAACAAGGTACAGAGAAAAAAGAAGAGGATTATTCCTTAGCGATCCAGCACGCCCTGCAATAATAATGAAAAGAATTAGAGAACAAAGTATAAAAGGAAGAAAATAGAAAAACCCTAGGACTGACTACTGAGGAGAACACAAACGAAGACCAGCAGAGCTGCAGAATAACAAACGAAAATAAAAAAATTAGCACCCGAAACAGAGAAACACACACATAGCACAAAAAAATGTAGACAACGAAGAAAAAGGCCATACTTCACCCGTAGCCACCCATGGTTCAGTGACCTCCAGACTCAATCGACCAAACGGGAATACAATCTGCAGGAAGAGAAGAAAATGTCAGGAGAAAGAAAATAGAACAAACATAAAAAGAAAAAGAAAAAACAGAGCCCAACTGAGAATCGAAGTGAGCAATGGAGGAGAAGGGGACCTCGAGAGATACGGCGCAGACCCAAAGCAAGCCACGAAACGAAAAAAAATCTCGACAACGGGAAACCAGATCTCCAAAAAAGAGGAAAGGAACAAAGAGAAACAAATCAGATGAAGGGGGAAGGAGAAGGTGGCGTACGGGAGCCTACAAAAATGGAAGGGCAAAATAGAGAAGCGGTACTTATTTTCTCCGCTGTTTAAACTTAGGCCCTGTTCAATTATGATATACACAATGTGGGGACTATGGAATGAAAGGAACCGACGAACCTTCCAGCATAGAGCAGCTGATCCAAAAGAAGTCCTAATGCTTATAAAAGAAGAAATGAGGCAGAGGGAAAGAGCTTTTGGCAATCCAGGAGGAGAGGACCATGTCGGTGGAATTGTCTAGCTCAGTAAGGGAAATGTGTTGGGTGAATGGAGTGCTTTAGTTTTTGTGGGTATGTAATACTTTTGTAACCAAAACTCTTTTCTTCTTCTTAAATGAAAGAGCAGTGCTCCTGCTCATTGTTCGAAAAAAAAAACTTAGGCCCTGTTAGCACTGTCACATCAAAGAGAATCTTATTATTTATGAATATTTCGATCAATTTAATGACAAAACCTATTGACAGATTGGTGCTAATTTTCGAGATGAATCTAATGAGCTTAATTAATTTAGATTTTGTTAAAGTGATGCTACAGTAACTGTCTTTTAATCACGACTTAATTAACCTCATTAGATTCGTCTCGTAAATTAGTCTACGGGCCTGTAATTTATTTTATAATTAAACTTTATTTACTACTTCTAAATAATAAAATTCTTTTTGATGTGACAAGTTCTAAAGTTTAGACCCTAGAAAACGAACACATCCTTAGATCTCGAAATATGGATCGCTGCTGGTCAGTTGGGAATTGGGATTGCTCTGGACTATTCAATTCAATATATAATAAATCTCAAAATAATACATGATTATTCGATTCAACATATAATAAATCTTGAAGCCATTTCAGTCACAGCAACAATAAATCTATAAAAACATGACAACAACGTAAAGAACACTGATCGTTTCTCATTATTACAAAAAGATATTCTAGATCACAGAAAGAAGGTAACAAAAATGAGGAGGACGAGCGTGATAAGTAATGCGTCTATAGAGTCGATCTCCCAAGCGACGCGTTCCAAGAAGGTAAAAGGATATTCTAATTGACTGGGCCGCTGCTGGACGTGTGCCGGAGAAGCTGGTGTCGCGTCTTGCGCTTGCGCCCCTACGCTGGAGGCAGCGGTCGCCGCTACAACGCGCCGCGTGACGCCACTGGGCACTACCTGAGCAGTGACGGCGCAAGAGCCCTGCAGCGCTGACTCCAAGGCCATGGACGCCGTTGCCGCCACCCGCGCCAGCGCCTGGTCAAGCGTCTCTCGCGCCACCTCCTGCTTCTTCATCTCCTTCGCTGTCGATCCCGTGGGGATCCCTTCTATGTCATCATCCCCACCGCAGTCATCCTCTTCAACATCAGAACTATCAATATCATCATCATCCTCATGCTCATCACACTCGCCCTCTTCTGTTGCGTCGGGCATATCGGTATCATCTTCCTCCTCACAATTGCTCTCCTCTGCTGTGGAACTATCAGTGTCTTCCTCCTCATCCATGTCATATTCCTCTTCACAGTCGCTCTCTGCAGTATCCGAACTATCCGTGTCATCTTCCTCTTCAGAAGTGCTCTCAGAAGTACCTGGGTCATCGTCCTCATCGCATCCGTTGTCCTCTGTGTCAGGAGTGTCCGTGCCATCTTCTGCAATGGAATTGTCATTATCCTCGTCAGAATCGTTCTCTTCAGTGTTAGAAGAACCAGCGTCTTCGTCCACATCACAGTTGCTCTCTTCTGTCCTTGAAGTATCCCCAGCATCAGAAATGTCATCCTCATCAGAATAGCTATTTTCCCCTACAGAACTATTATTGTCGTTGTCCTCATCATCCTCTTTAGAACTGCTTTCTTCCGCTTCAGAACTATTATCAGTGTTACTGTCCTCGTCATCCTCATCAGAACCGCTATCTTCCCCTTCGGAACTATCATTGCCACTGTCCTCACCATCTTCGTCAGAACTGCCCGCTTCTGATTCTGAATTATTACTTTCCTCTTCATCCTCCTCAGAATCACTCTCTTCCCCATCAGAACTGCATGTGTCATCATCCTCATCGTAGTCGCTCTCGTCCGAAGTATCGATATCATCATAAGAACGAGTACGACCAACAAACTCCACCTTCCCGACCGCACTGGCTGCGTCGCTCAGCTCATCACAGTTATTAGTGCACACCTCGCAGTCATCATCGGCAATGTCGTGGTCGCTTTCCTCCTCCTCATCAGAAGTATCAATGTCATCGTAAGAGCGAGCATGCTCCCGACGCTCCTTCACGCTGCCATCAACAGTGGCCTTCCCTCTCCGTCACCACAAGCAACGCACCCTGTCTTGCCATCGTCGGCTGGCACCATGTCGATGTAGCCGTACTTGCTCTCTTCCGCATCAGAGTCCTCGTCGATGTCGTCATAGCCGCCACGGCGCTCCGGTGGCTTCTCGTCGGCGATGCTGCTTGTCGTAGCAGCAGGCTCGGGTTGGGCAGCGTGCTCCTCGTCGAAGAAAGAGCCGAGGTAGTCGTCCATGTCAGAGTCGTCGTCGATGTCTTCGTAGCCGCCACGGCGCTCCGGTGCCGCATCGTTGACGCTGCTTGCCGTAGCCTCGGGCTCGGAGTGGCCACTGTGTCCGTGCTCCTCGCCGCCGCTGTCGGATCGGAAGAGAGCGTTGATGCCCCAGAAGTCGTCATCGTCGTCGCTCTCGTACACGTCAGAGACCTCAGTGTCGCAGGATTCCGAGGGCGCCTTCGATTCGTCGTCCTTCTCGCTGTCAGAGCTTGCCGCATGATCTCCAAAGTTCCTGGCACAAAACTCTCGGATCCCGGAGTACTCGGAGAAGCTCCTCTTCCTAAAAGGCGCCTTGTTGACAGTGTCAGCGTCCTCTTGCCCTGCCACGTTGCCGATCGCCGTGTCAAAGATGGCATCCCAGATCGCCTCGTAGTCGGCGAGATCGCACTGCTCGACAGTTTCTTCGCCCTCCACGACGGCATCGTCACAGTGGCCATCGTCGTCGACGATGTCGTCGGCGTTCTCGACACCACCTTCCCCTCCACGTCGGCCTCCTCACCGTCGCCACCGTGGTCGACTTGATCGGAGTGCTCGACACTCCCTTCGTCCTCCACGTCAGCCTCATCGCCCTGGCAAGCGTCCGCTGATGAAGACAGAGCCTTGAACGCATCTCCATAGGAAACGACCTTGAAGAGCCCCGGTGGCGTCGGCTGCGGCGGCATGGCCGCCTGTGGAGGCGACGCCGGCGCTTCGCTGACGGCGATGCTGCTGTCGACTACGGGAGAGGCGGCCCCGGCGCGCCGAGCATCGCCGTGCGTCTCGCCGCCCCGCACGATCGCGAAGCCGCTCTCGCTGCCGTCGTCGGAGGCGGAGTCGCTGCCGCCGTCGCTGAGAAGCACCCACTCGTCCATGGATGTCGTTCGTGGACGTGCGCAGAGCTCTCGATCGCCGCGTCTCGTTTGGTTTATGGATCGAACCGAAGCAGATCGCAACGATGGCTGCACCGAGACGCCGGGCATATATGGATAAAATTAACTTGTATTCGATTGATACTTGGACTCGCAGTCGCAGCTAAATCGGAGCCAAACCGATCGGGTCTTCTGTTGCAGATTTTGTTTCTGCGTATTGCCGTGCAAGGCAATATCCATGAACAGAGGATACGGCGGGTCAAGAAAGTCCAAGATAATCCGGCCCCGTAGGAAAATCAATGGGCCGGCCTCTTAATTTGATGGGCCCAATTGAGATATTTCATTGTTCCTGGGCCCAAGTTCTGAGTGCCAGTTAGTGCTGTCCAAACGGGCTGTGCCAAGCGGGCCGGCCCGAAGCACGGAAATTTTGGCTCGGTCCAAGCACGGCACGGCCCGTTTAATATCGTGCCGGGCCGGCACGGTCCATAATTTCGTGCTGTGCTTGGGCCGAGGGGCGGCCCGACGCGCGGCACGGGCAGCCCGATAAAGCACGAATAAGGCCCAGTTAGGCACGGCCCGAAATAACATTAAGTTAAAAAGAAATTAGTTTCTATGTCACCACACATGCTTTTAAATGGCTTGGTGGTAAGCAAGTTGAGCTGCACCTCGAAGACCAAGGTTTGAATCCCACACAACCCCTATTTTCACCTCATTTTTCGTGACTTCAAGTGTTAACGGGCCAAAATTTATAATCGGGTTGTCGGACCCGCGTGCCTAACGGACCGGCCCGGCACGGCTCGCAGCTTTCGTGCAGGCACGTGGGCCGGCACGGCACGGCCCGAAATGAATATCATGCCATACCGGTCCGAAATTAAATAGGCCGGACTTTTTCGTGCCCGGGTGTGCCGCTCATTTAGCCAGCACTAGTGCCGGTGAACGCCGCCACGCCGGTGCCGGAGACTTTGGTCAACAACGCGGATATGTGGCAGTGCCAGTGGGATACTGCAGCCGCCTTTTGCGACGCTGGAGGGGAGCATGTGGCATGGGAAGGAAGTGCTTGCATGATCGGTGCTGATAGGAGTGACCATTGAGACGTGGCATCCTTGGATTTGGATGGGCAAATAGCCTCATTTTTTCTTGTGAGGACAGAGATCATGCTTGCCCGCTCAGCTTCGCCAATCGACGGTTGCTTCGTGTCAGCACCAATAACCGGCGATTGCGAGCACTTATCAGAGCTCTTCGCTTTACTCCCTTTACCACTTTTCCAAATGTTACCAAAGCTCGGTGCAGATACACGGCACCATGATTAGGAATGAAGCAAGAATCGGCTTCCACGGCACTCCTTTGGAGTGTGGACTTTCAAGCACTCTGCCGCCTTCAGTCGCGTCGGTCTTGTCTCCTACAGTATGGTTGAATCGTGGAAACCGATTACGTGAGCGGACCAGTCACGTCGTCATGCGACGAACGAATCGATGTAGATTATAAACTTAGGATAAGAAGATTAGACGAAAGATTAGCACAAGAAAAAAGTTCGGATTAATTATGTACAAGGAATAGCTCATCAGGGTTTGATTCTCCAACGTAGACACGCACAAACAAAAGGTATGATCATTTTCTCTCTCTCTCCACCGAGTCATCCAAAGTGTGGGTAGTAAAAAAAATCGTTCAAGAGGAGGAAGCGGCCGCCCCATCGTCTGGCGCGTCGGTGACCCCCGCCGGCTCGCACGCGAGCGCGGCGGGCGCGACGAGCGCGAGCGTGTTGGTGTGCGCCACGTACTCCGCGTCCCTCCACTGCCTGCCTTCCGGCGGGTCCGGCAGCGCGGCCATGCGCCGCCGCCGCGTCACCGTGTCGAACGCCACCACGTGCCTGCCGCTCAGCACCACCACCTCCACCTCCGCGCCCTGGAACGGGAGCAGCCGCACGTCGTAGTTCGGGAACCGCTGCACCCAGTTGGCCACCGCAACAATAGCCCGAGGCTGCTCCTGCTCTTCCTCCGCGCCCTCCTCGGCGTCGTCGTTGCCGGGCTCCTGCCCCTGCACCCTGTTCGCCACCGCAACAATAGCCCGAGGCTCCTCCTCCGCGCCCTCCTGAGCGTCGTCGCGTGGCTCGTCCTCCGGTGCCTCCGCTTGCTCGGCATCGTCGTCGTCGGACTCCTCGTACATGGGTTCCGGTGCCCACGTCTGCAGTATCTCCACGACGCCCACTCGCGCAGCCTCCTCCCACCCGCCGTGCCCGTCAATCCGGAACACGGCAACGTCATTTCCGGCGAGCACGGCGCAGTGGAGCCTGTTTCCGACGGATCCAATCTCCCAGTGGCCGCTATCCCCGGGACACATCACCACCTCGACGCCACCCGTGACAAGATTATACCCGACCGCCGTGCCGATACTGGTCCGCCACCACGCCGTCCCGCCCGCCGCCACGCCGGACGCGGGGACGAGGCCTTCTGCCGGCGCGACCGCGTCGGGGACCCACCACACGCCGGCCCCCGACGTGAACACCGCGAAGCAGTAGATGCCGAAGCCCGGCGCGGACTCGAACGCGCAGACGAGCGCGTAGTCGCCGCGGAAGTTGTACGCGCCCGAGTCGAAGAGGACGACCACGGCGGGGCGCGGCCAGGTGCGGGAAGGCGGCGCCGGGACGCTCGTCCAGGATGACGTGGCGGGGTTGCACACGAAGTAGGCGTCGTCGAGCAGGGAGAAGCAGCAGGCGATGCCGCGCGTGGAGGACAGGACCGTGAGCTCGGAGGAGGCGGGGATGAAGGCGAAGGAAGGGGACGGGATCGTGTCGGCGGCGTCGAGGTGGAGGAACGCGGCGGGGTCGGGGGCGAAGAGGCCGGACTGGCGGCGCGGGGCGGCGGCGTGCGCGACGGCGAAGAGCGGGGAGGAGAGCGTGCGGGCCCAGGAGGGGTGCACGACGCGGAGGCGCGCGGCGGCGGCGGGCGGCAGGTGGACGAGCGCGTGGTCGCGGAGCACGTCGGCGAGCGGCGCGCGGATGGTGCGGACGATCGCGCCCACGCGCTCGCGCAGGCGACGCCGCGCGGCCGCGCGGCACTCCCGCAGCGGGTCGTCGGCGTCGCTGCTCGACGCGGCGGCGGACATGGCTGGCGGGTGCGCCGCGGGGATCGGGGGATGCGAGCGGGGCTGCGAAAGGCAAGTCGGGAACTCGGGATGGCGGACTCGGTCGACGAAGTGCAGAGGTGGAATCGGGGGAAATCTTGTGAAATTTCACGGGGTTTTCGGCCCGATTCCGTTGTGGCCAAGGAGTCGCGTGGCCGTGTGGGTTTGCTCGTCCAGGCGGGCGGGCCATCGTTGACGCGTGCCGCCGCGGGGTCGGTCAATGGGCGAGGGTGCACAGAACAGTGGAGCATAGTGGGTTAGGTTGGTTCCGGGCTGTCGTTGTCGTGGACTTGCTGCTGCTCGTCTCGGTCATGACGGTGGTGCAGCCTGCGCCGGCCGGCCGTGACACGGGAACGACCGATGCTGTGGTGCAACCACGCGAATTCGGATCCTTGGAACTGTCGTGCAGGCGGCCGCGTTCCACGAGGACGAGGAGATCACGGTGGAAATCGATCCTGCTCCGCATTCTGCACCGGTGAACAAAAATCAACATGGCTAACACGTGGCTGTAAATCTTTCACTAGTCTTAGCTGCATGCTTATCCATATTCGTTTCTGTTTGGAGAAAGACTGATGCACTGCATGCAGTTGGCCCAAAAATTCGTCTCCACTTTCTTTTCTAAGCAAAAAGCGCGGCACCGCAGATTTTTGTTTTTATTTTCTAATTCTAATAACTTTCATTGGAAAACGTCGGTTTAACATTTATTTTTGTTTTCACCGCGTACAGTTATGGTAATACATTAACTCTAAATATGGAGATTGCATCTATCGAAAAATGAAATGAAAAGGAAATTGCAGTCTGGTTGTTCCCGACGCGAACACGACCTCACGGACAAATAAAACCAGCCGCGTTAACCGAGTGCGCACGGTACTACCAGGCACTACTCGAGACGACGATGGAGGCGCCGCCAAGGGACGCGGCGGAGCACCTCCCCGTAAACCTCCTGCTCAAGATCGCCGCTTGCTCCGACGATGTCGCCACCGTCGCCGTCCGCTTCGCCGCCACCTCAAAACACCTCCGCCGCGCCATCCTCGGCACGGGATTCCTCCGACACCTGGCCGACCGCGCCGCGTCCCACGGCGGCTTCGACCCCGCCCTCCTCCTCGGCGTGTCCTACGCGACCCGCGCCAGCTCCAACCTCGTGCAGCCATCGCCGCGTCTCCGCTTCGACGCCGGCGTCCTGCGGGCGTTCAGGACCGTGTCCGCGCGCGACGGGCTCCTCGTCCTCTGGCGCAACCCCGAGGTGCGCGTATGCAACACGCTAACCGGCCGCGTCGACGCCCTCCCCTGCATCGACGATGACGCCAGACGCAAGTACGGCAACAGTGGCATCTACCCGCCCGCCCTGCTCGCCGTCGGCGGCGCGGGCACCGCGTTCGAGCTCCTCGTCATGGACACGTGCCTGCGCTGCCGCACCTTCTCGTCAGAGTCCGGCGAGTGGGGCGACCTCTGTTTCGTGCACCCGCCGGTGGGCCGTGACCATTGGACCATGTTCGAGCCCGACATGGACACGTCTGCCACCGTCGTCGGGCGCACCGTCCACTGGATCTGCCAGCCGACGTGGACGCCGGGAACCCCACGCGGCGACATGTTCATCCTCGCTCTGCACGCTGATGATGATGCCGCGATGGCCACGGAGGCGATCGCGCCGCCAGAATGTTGTCGTCGCATGTGGGCCAGCTCCGTCCAGCTCGCCGTTTCCGCCGACGGGAAGAAGCTGGGCTTGGTCGTCGCGGAGGAGTCTGCTAGGATGATATCGATGTGGACATTGCAGCCGGAGGAGGGGTGGACCCGGCAGGTGGTGATTGGCATGGACAGGATCATCGAGCAGGTGGTGACGGCGCCCGGCGTCGACGGCGCGCGCCGCCCCCGGGCGGTGTGGTTCCAGCCGGGGTTCGGGGAGAGGAGCGGCGCCGTGCTGTTTTGGATGGACAAGGTCGGGCTCGTGCAGCTCAACGTGGCGACGAAGAAGGCCGTCGTGGTACTCAGGTGCGGCGAGGGTGACACGAGCGGCGTCGAGCGGGCGTTCCTGCACGAGATAAATCTGGCATCGTTGCTCCAGGGCATGAATATGTAGCCATGTAAAATCTTATTCTTTACAAAAAAGAAATCTATAAATTTTATGATAGTTATATACCCGATGACTAGATAGACCGGAAACAACACCAAGTCTAAGCTTCAATTCTATTTCTAAACTTTCAACCAAACCTTAGGAAACACCTCCATAATTATAATCTCTAAGAACTTGCAACCATTTGTCAGATACACGTCGATGTAGATAACAATGGAGTGGGACCTTCCTGAGTTGAATTGAAGGACATTAAAGGAACAAGAAATAAAAAAAATGTTGGTAGGCAGGCAACCCAGCAAAGAAATATAATTATTTAAGATGCCATCTCAAACCCGAGCTGGTTCAGTGAGGGTGCAGGCTTCTGACCAGTGGACATAAGAGACTTGGTAAACAACTATAACTTTTAGTCGCTTGAAAGTTTGGGAAACTTTCAATCGACATCGAGTACCACTAGATCGAAATTGGACAGTCTACAAAAACAAACTTTGTTCCTTTTATCAGCATGCTATTGCCAATCTCCTCTTGTTGTCACAAACAGCAATTTGGTTCAAGTGGTTCACGGACAGCACTGGCAGCGTGGTCTAGATCGACCTAACGATAGAGGATGCCATAGTTCTTCATGGCGCGACAAACATCGTCAGCAGCGCATGCTTGTGGGAGATAGATGTGGTCTCTTTCCTCGATGAGATGAAACCTTTCTGAATTCATTTAGTACTGACTATACAATATAGTTAGCTTAAAATCAATTTGATTGCAAGCAAGTTTTATAGACAAATAGAATAATGACACGTCTGCAGGAGACCAATAAGAAAATTGACTAATTTATGGAGATAACGCAGTCCATTTTTTCAACTGGTGAAGACAATTGAAGAGCAGGGACATGTATCGCTTGGACACAGCTATTAAACTACCAAAATCACAACGGACTGTAAAAGAATTCCCCAAAAATCAATGGGAAATTAAGTTGTCCATAACACCATGCAGGGCAGCTTCTGAATGACGAGAGTGAGGGGCTGAAAGCATCTTCCCTCGACTGTGGAAGCTGCCGCTGCCACCCTTATGTGACTCAAACAAAACAAGTTGTTGAATACAAAACAATTGGCTAGGATCTCCTGGCGCTGCTACTCTGGAGGACATGGTTTGCCCGGAATGAAATGGTGCACAACGATAGGAGTCCATCGTTGTCGCCCTCGGTAAATTTCCTACGTAGCTATGCTGATCTCTTACTTAGTATCAAGAATGGTGTTAGCGAACTAGATGAGAAATGAAAGAAAGCCCTATTGTCGGACGCGGCACAGGGCCATACACGGAAGAAGGAGAGAAAGTAAACTTTCCAACGGTGGGATGTCCCCTCACCGGTAAAAAAAAAATATATATATTTAGAAATTTTAAAAAATTATGAATTTCGGTGTGATCATAGTTTATACGGTAGAAAGTATATTACATGAAATGTCAACTTTAACTTTAACTTTATTTAAATTAACAAATTGTAGAGGAAGATGACAAATTAGCTGTTTTGTTCTTTTTTTTTGTCTTTATTCATAATTTGTTATTTTTATATCTTTTAGCTAAATTGAATTTAAAGGGTAAAACTTTCGATACATTGTTTAGTATCATACAAACTACATGTACATCAAATTTCGTAAAATTTGAAAAACTTTAAATAATATTTTAAATATTTTTTAAATTTTCTCTCTCCAATGGGATGTCCAATCGGTGGAAAAAAAACATGTCCTGAAGAAGGATACCTGCCAGGCGTGAAGACTCAGTGGTTACGCCCGCTGCCAGGATGGGTAAAAATTTATGTGGACGGGGCCTTTACGCCTGAGACTAAAAGAGCTGGCATGGTGTAATCATCAGAGATGAAGAGGGACGGGTGGAGTTGAGCTCATGGCGCGTCCTGTTTGATGCAGAGTCGGCGGAGGAGACGGAGGCCCGAGCTTGCATGGAGGGTGTCCGATTAACGGCTGAATGGGTAAAGAAAGAAAGCCATCGTGGAAACATATTGTTCCAATGTTACAGGGGCCTCGAACTCCACTCTCCCGAATAAATCATCCCTTCTTTTCCAGCCAGAGGATATTAGAGTAGCGAGTAGTCTGTTGCCGGAATGCAAGTTTCGAACTGTAAAAAAGAGAGCAAAATTAAGTAGCACATGAACTCACGCAATTGGCGAAACGCTTGACCCACACTGCGATGTGGAGAGATTAAATTTAAAGGAATTTTCTTCGATCAGAAGCAAACAATGGAAGCACACCTGCTCTCACAGATACAAGAAGAAGCAAAAAAAAAAAAAAAAAGGGATAATGGCCGGGGCAAAAAACATGGCGGTGTTAGGTGTTTTAGCAAATAGCGAGTAGTCAATTTTTGCTTCTTTCATTCACCTTGATGATCGGTTAGATCATGCAAGGCATGTTGTAAATGCGCAAGTTGCGCAGAACTCTATTTTCCTTATTAATACATGACGGACAATATACCGGGTCTTTCGAAAAAAAGAAATAATAACGGAGAAAGAAATAGACAAACCGAAAAAAAAGAGATGCTAATGTGATCTGGTATGTTTTTCTTGACATACTCTGGCACGGTTTGTTCACGAGCTCGAATTGGAGGAACCGACTCTCGGATCTACTTATATATAAAAGACGCAACCCACTAAGAGTCATTGGATGTTATTTTTCTAGCACCACGTTGCGCCACATCATCTCCAATCCATTAAGAGACATTCAATGTTATTTCTCTAGCTTCACGTTGCGTCACATCATCTCAAATAATTTAAACCATTAGATAAAAATTGAATGTTGGCGATTAGGAGCTATTTTGAACTTTTCAAATCTCTGCCACATCATCTAGAAAGTTAGCACTCCCGATTATCACCTCTGACTCCCATCTATCCATCCATGTATCAATATCCTCATGTCACTCCATGTTGTCCGGTAACCATAAATTAAGGTAGAGAACTTCTGCCTCCAAATACCTGTATTACTACTCCACCTTTTGTTTCTATGTCTTTTTCGTTTCTATTTACTTTCTTTTACGGATGTTTGTGAAGTGTTTTGTTTTTCTTTATATTATACTCCCTCCATTCTCCAAGTGATGTCGTTAGGACAACAAAGTTAGTATAAATTTACACTAACTTTGCTGTCCTAACGACATCACTTGGAGAACAGAGGAGTATAATATACCGCGACAACGCGCGGGATATCATCTAGTATAGCCATAATCCTATAACCTGCATCAAATAAAACGGGCGACATAATTGATCGCAGCACACACGCGAACGGCCCGCGTCCACCATGGCGACTACTTGGATATACCGCACACAAGTAGCGGCGATGGAGCCTCCGCCGCTGCCAGACCTCCCGGTCGATGTCTTGCTCGAGATCGCCGCGCGCTCCGACGTCGCCACCATCGTGGGCTTCGCGGTGGCCTCCAAGCCCCTCCGCCGCGGCATCCTCGAGCCCGCCTTCCGCCGCCGCCTCAAGGAAGAAGGCCGCGTTCCCGCCCTCGCGACAGCCTCGTACTGCACCCCGACGGACAACAAGCCCAACTGGGACTGGCAACCGTGGACCATCCGGACGTCCCGACCCGGCATCCCCCGCTTCGATCGCGACCTACCTCTACGATTCCAGCCCGTCTGCTCGCGCGACGGACTCCTCGTCCTGTCCGCTGGTAGGGGACCATCTTCTACGTCTGCAACACGTTCACCGGCCACGTCGTCGCCTTTCCCCCTAGCATTGGTTGGGGTACACGCACCGCTTACTGCCCCGCTCTGATTGCCGTCAACGATGGCCACTTCGACGGCTTCGAGCTGCTCGTCCTGCACAGGTACTGGCGGTTCCAGACCTACTCGTCACGATCAGACGCGTGGGGCCCCGTCCGTAGCGTGAAATCGCCGCTAGGTCGGCATCGTACTCGAACGGTACCGATGACGGAGGACGAGGAGTCTCTCACCGCGCCCGTCGTGATCGGGCGCGCCGTCCACTGGCTCTGCAACGCGGCGACCGTCTCCGCCCGGACGAGAAAAACTAATCGTCCTCGCTCTGCACGTCGACACGGCGCAAGCGGCGGCAGTCAAGCTGCCAACGATCGTTGGCAGCACGACGAACGCGATCAAGAGCCTCATCCTGGCCACCGCCGCTGACGGGAGATTGGGCTTACTTGTACCGGGGGCTATGGCGATATCGATGTGGACGCTGTCGCCGGAGGTGGGGCCAGCCGGGGTGAGGACATGGAGTCTGCATTTGAATATTGACAGGCATCTCACCGCCGGTCTGGTCCCGCACACGGCAGTCCGGTTCGAGTGGTTCGGGGAGAGGACCGGAACTGTGCTCCTCGTGATGGACTCGGTTGGGCTAGTCCAGATGGACCTGCGGACGAAGAAGGCCGTGGTGCTCGACCGCACGGGCAGCGTTAGCTCCGCGTGTTTGCATGAGATAGATGTGCTCTCTTTCCTCAATGAGACATTTCTGAATTCACTTTCAGTTCTCGGTGATCTATTGTTGAATAGCGTTCTTTTAATTAGCTTGTGCACGTTTATCAGGCCCCGATTTGATTCGTGTAACCGTACGTTAAGCTGCTCACGTGCTTCTTGAAGCAGTTTAGCGAGGATCCTAGGAGTCAAAGTGAGCAGTATGAATGATCTGAGATTCTGAATTGTGTAGGGGAAAATTGTATGCTACCATATCTTTTGCAACAAAAGAACATGTGTAGGTAATTTAACTTTCATGCGTATGAAAATGAAAGGCCTTTTTTTTGTCAAAAACAATGTGCAAATAAAGGAAATAAATAGAAAAAAAGGAGGGAAAAAAAGAGAAGACTCCGACCAGTTGACGACCGGTATCACCCATGTGCACCTTAAAAACCGCGTGATACGCCATACGATAGCACACCATATAATACGCGCGTGCAAATAAACTCCCTCTACCAAACGAGCAGTTGCATCTGTACCGACGGGCGATGCTGTCGCCGACACGGAAACGCGACGATGTCGCGGACGAACTTAGCGAACCGGCGGCCAAGCTAGCACGCGTATCTACCGAACCCGACGGGCCAACGGCGGCGGAGGCGCCGCGGCGGCAATCCCTTCCGCTCGATCTCCTACTCGAGATCGCTGCGCGCTCCGACGACGCCGCCACCATCGTGCGCTGCGCGGCCACTTGCAAGCCCCTCCGCCGCGGCATATGATCGAGCCGGCCTTCGGGCGCCGCCTCGCAAACGTCGCAACGGCCAACGGCAACGGCTCCGTCCCTGCCCTCGTAACGGCAGTCTCCTACCTGACCGACAAACCCAGCGTCGTGCACGCCACCAAGGGGACGTCCCGTCCACCCCGCTTCGACCCCAGGCTGTTGCTATCGTCGCGGAAGCCCGCGTGCTCGCGCGAGGGCCTCCTCGTCCTCCTGAGATACGATGACATTTTTGTTGGCCCCCTGGCTTAAGCGTCTGTGACATATTCACCGGCCATGTCATCTCCGT
Organism: Chloris gayana; assembly: GCA_031894775.1. Lineage (NCBI taxonomy): Eukaryota > Viridiplantae > Streptophyta > Magnoliopsida > Poales > Poaceae > Chloris > Chloris gayana. The sequence goes on along the minus strand of JAUNZO010005071.1, from coordinate 144,555 downwards.
TCCTTTCCCAAGCCAGATGATATTCTGGTGCACACGCAGGACCTTCTACTGCCCCGCGTTGATTGCCATCGGCACCGGCGCCGTCCGCTCCTTCGAGCTGCTCGTCTTGGACAGCCACTGGGAGGCCCATACCTTCTCGTCACAAGACGGCGAGTGGGGCATGGCTCGTGTTCCCAAACCGCCCCTGGGTTGTGACGAATATTTGACTGGAAAGGGATTTGGTGGAGATCCCCCAATTGGAAAGGAGGAGTCTTGTATCGCCCCCGTTGTAATCCGGCGCACCGTCCACTGGCTCTGCTCAGGCCACCGTTTCGGCCGCGGCGAGAACGGACTGATCCTTGAGCTGTGCGTCGATACGGCACAGGCCAAGGTGATTAAGCTGCCACGGGACGCCATGAAGGGTTGCGCCCGTTCGCGCCACCCACTCAGGAAGTTCATCTTGGCTGCCACCACAGACGGGAGACTGAGCGTGGTTGCAGGGGAGCACACAAAGATATCGATGTGAACACTGACACCGCCGGTGGGGACGGTTGGTTCGAGAACATGGAGTCGGCAGCTGGAGATCGACAGGCAGCTTACTGCCGGTCTAGTCCCGGATACGGCGGTGCGGTTCGAGTGGTTCGGGGAGAGGACCGGCACCGTGCTCCTCGTCATGGACGAGGTTGGGCTCGTCCAGATCGATCCGCGGACGAAGAAGGTCGTCGTGCTCCATGGCAAGACAAGCGTCAGCAAAGCGTGCGTGCATGAGATAGATGTGGTCTCTTTGCTCAAAGACATGAAACCTTTGTGAATTCATTTCAAGTTCAGCTAATTGTTGTGCCTCTCTCTTAGCTTGTGTGATAATTAGCTTGAAGTTGTGTTACGCATGCTCTGAACCAACAAGTTTACTCATGCTCCTCAAAGCGATTTCGAGCTTGGGAGAAATATTCTGAGTTATTTGGGAAAGAAAAATTGTATAGCTTGTTTCCTTCTCACATGTGATTGGCATTTTGCTAATATCTCAGTCTCTTTATCAACCAATCGATATGGATCCAATCGTACGACCTCGATAACGACGGACGAGCCTCTTGTCGCCCCCGTGGTAATCCGACGCACCGTCCACTGGCTCAGCTCAGGCTACCGTCTCGCCGTCGGGAAAGCGGTCGTCCTCGCTCTGCACGTCGACGCGGCGCAGGCTGGGGTGATCGAGCTGCCGGAGGGCGTTGTTATTAACATCTGGATTACTCGTTGCTTCAGCTTTTGGTGCCCGCTCAGGGAGTTCATGCTAGCCGCTACCGCGGACGGGCGATTGAGTGTGATCGCAGCAGGACGCATGGAGATATCAATGTGGACGCTGTCGCCGGAGGGGTCGGCGGCCGGTCCACGCGCATGGAGTCGGCAGAACCTTACTGCCGGTCTGGTCCTCCGCACGGCGGTCCGGTTGGAGTGGCTCGGGGAGAGGACTGGCAACGTGCTTGTCCTCATGAGCATGGTCGGACTCGTTCGTATCAACATGCGAACAAAGGAGGTTACCGTGCTCGATAATAACACCAGGGTAACCCGTGCATTACTGCATGAGATAGACGTGGTCTCTCTCTTTGCTCAAAGACATGAAACCTTTCTGCATTAGTTTTCTTCTCTCTTTTTTTCAGGGGCAACTCTTGCTTGCAAAAAAAAAAAAAAAAAATAACGGAGTGGAAAAGTCTAGGGAATTTGTTTTGGACGTGTCGCCTAGAGTCCGGTTGGTCTACGCAGACGATCGAACCCACCGGGATCATCTCTATAGATTACGCAATAACCTAACTTAACGCGAACGCAATCTTCATAGTTTTTGGGCCCAAGTAAAAACCTGCGGCGTCAACCAAACGCATACTCTTCCTAGGGTCTCTGTAAGCAGCACACGACGACGATGGCAACGGCGCCGCAGCCGCCGCGACGCCTCCCGGCAGACCTCCAGCTGGAGATCGCCGCGCACTCGGACGACGCCGCAACGATCCACCGCTGCGCCGTCACCTGCAAGCCTCTCCGCGGCGGCATCCACAGCCCAAGCTTCCGCCCCCGCCGCCGCCACGCCCTCCGCGCCGCGGTCAACGCCGGCTTCCCCTCGCCCGCCTCCTCGGCGTCTCCGCCGCGTCCCGCAACCGCGGCGACGGCCCGTCCCGGAGCTTCCGCCTCGACGCCAGCCTCCTTCGCTCGTTCGAGCCCGTGTCCTCGCGCGACGGGCTCCTCGTCCTGTGGCGGCAAGGCGATGAGCCAGAGCTGCACGTGCACAACACGTTCAACGGCAGCGTCGCCAAGCTCCCGTGCATGGACGTCGAGGGCAAGTGGGGCGCCGGCGGCATCTACAGCCCTGCCCTGCTCGCCGTCGGCCGCGTCGGCTACGCCTTCGACCTGCTGGTCATGGACGCGTGCCTGCGGATGCGGACCATCAACTCCAAGGCCGGCGAGTGGGGGCCCATCCGTGTGGTGAAGCCGCCTCCGGCCCACGAGCACTGGTGCGCCATGGAGCAGGCCATGCGCTCGTCCCCCGCCGTCATCGGCCGCCGCGTCCACTGGATCTGCCGGTCCACGCGGACCGGCGAGCCGTTCATCCTCGCGCTGCACGCCGACTTGGCGGTGGCGACGTCGATCGGGCTGCCGCCTGGCTGTGACGGCGGCGTAGGGAGTTGCAGCCTTGTTGCCACGGCAGAGGGGAAGCTGGGCGTGGTCGTCGCAGAGACGCAGGTGATCTCGACGTGGACGCTGTCGGCGAAGGGGTGGTACCCGGAGGCGGTGATCAGCAAGCAGGTCGTGCCTGACATGGGCACAACAATGTTGCACCGGTCGGTCTGGGCCGTGGGAATCGGGAAGACGACTGGCACCATGCTCCTGTGGATGGAGGGTGTCGGGCTCGTGCAGCTAAACCTCGCAACAAAGGATGCCATCGTGTGTGCCGAGCATAAGTGCATAACAAGAGCAGAGTCGCGCGGGTGTCCCTGCATGAGATTGATTTGGCCGCGTTGATCTAGCCATACAAAAAGATTTTTTTTTCAGGTGACTGGATTTTTACTGATGTTTTATCGGATGTTGATCCAATCCTTCAGAATTTGTATTCATCTGTGGCTAAAGGAATGTTATATGAAAAAATAAAAAAAATATTGTTCCAATTTTTGTTGATCCAATCCCTCAGAATTTGTATTCACTTGTGACAAAAAGAATGTTACCTGAAAAAAAAATTGTTCCACCTGTATATTTTTGTTGTTCCACCATTATATTTTAATCGTTCCGAAAATTTGTATGAACAAAATGCAGAATTTTAAGGGTAAGCTCGTTATTTTCGTACTTTCTTCTGGGTTCCAGAATCTGAATCCCACAAACTACCAAATGATTCCACAACCACAAGTATTATGTTGTTTTAGCTTGTGAAACATTTCCAAGTTTAAACCTGAATTGTTTCCGATTCTCAATATGTCCCAAACGCACCCGTCACTACCGGAAATCCAGGAGCTGCTGTGTGCAAGAATGTTCGCCGTGCGCTAGGAGTCGAGCACACGGCGACAAGAGGCTTTGCCGTCTAGAACTGCCGTCGTCGGGCTTTCGCCGTGGGACACCTACGACAAACTTGTTTGCCACGCAGGCACACGGCAGCTACACGATTTCCGGTAGTGCTTAATTACTTTGTTCCTGTGCAACTAAAACCAACACGATTCGGAGTCATGATATTTATCTTTCTTATTATTTACGAATTGTCTTGAATATTCTGAATATCTTATGGGCATGTAACAGGCCACGATGCATCAATGAAGTGTTGAACTCATGTATGAAGCATAGCATTGATGTCTAAGTATGCTATCATTTATGGTATTTGACCTGTTTTTTCTGGAGTTTGAGGATGCTTATAATTCTGTAATGGTCATTGCCAACTTCTATCTCAGATGCCTGAATGTGAACTTCATGACGCATCAGCATGTTTTGCTATGCTTTGCTAGTTAGCACACATAGAAATGAACATGGCTTTACTCACTAGTTACTGCCTTGAGATTATCTGGAAGATCTGGCTTATGCATTCCACGTACCTACGGGATGGCTGTCTTCATGGAAATTTTCATAGTTGCAACCTGGCTCATATGGAAACGATGAAACAGGCTAATCATCGATAACATTGTGCCATCAGTAAACTCCTGGTGGGAGGCTTTCACTGAAGAAATTAAGTTACAAGTACATAGACTTAGACCTACAGCTAGAGATAGCGTTTTTTTAACTTGGTTAGATAGCATTCAGCCTCCTAGGCCTCCTTTTTTACTGTTCTCTTTTCCTTTAGTTTTCCTTCTTTTTCCTCTTTTGGCTGTGTACAGTCTGGTTTTGTTTCTCTTATTTAATAAAAGTTCAGGCAGGTAAAAAAAAACCGGGATGGCTGTCGTTCTGGCTGAAACATTCCTGGAGCTGCTTTACAGTTAGGGCATCCCCTGGTGAAATTTGCAATGCCTTCACTTATTCCAAACTTTGTTTTGTTTTGCATCTTCTTTTTTTACCCACTAGGCAGTAAATTGTTTTCAAGATTTGGTCGTCGTCCTTATCTTACCATGTCATTAAGGATTCTTTCCGTTGAAGATGGACTTTCTTGCATATTATGCAATTGGAGCTCGAGAGCTACGAATGACGGTTCTGCTGCCCGAGAGAAGAAAGCAGAGTTGCAGGACATTAGAAGGTCTGATTCCAAGCCCGATAATTAAATTTAATTAATAAAGATTACTACTGAAGAAAATTTGGCTTCTCTTATTCTAATAGTGTCAGAAAAGTGCGACAGCTATTCAGCATGAGTACATAAAATCTTTGCATGAGGTAAATCTGCCATGTTCGCCCCGAGGCGTGAAACCTACCTTAATTTCATAAGTTGGTGTCTTTGCTTGGCAGTGATGCATCTCTATATGTTTGATTCATGTGCAACAGTACTTACTCTTAGCTAGTACTAATTCATGCCTCTATATATGATTGATTCATGTCACTACTAAGTCGGTTCTAGGAATAACCGATATGCACTGTTTACAAAAAAAACTTCCTGTGACTGTCAATGTCACAAATAACAATGGAAACCCACTGGCAGAAAAAAAATACTCGAGTTTGGAAGCTCTGTTAAGGCCCTGGTTGGTTACGTCAAAACAGCTTATTCGGCCTGTGTTAATTTATCTGGTTTATTCATTCAAACTATGCTCTGAACAAATTATCAAGTGCTCTACATTGATTGACCAGAAAATACTGACTTTTGTGATTCAGAACCAGCAAGGAAAGAGTAGTCGTTTTCAAAATAGTAAGTAAGATGCCGGGATAAGAACTGTGTGATTTCAGCCTTAGAAAATATCTGTCAAATGGGTCAAATGTAGAATTAGATGTGTAAGCAAAGCTCTGATTCAGAAAGGAAAGGAAAGGTATGTGGATAGACATTGATTTCGTACCGTGTTTCATGCGGGAAAAAGAAGAGAGCTCAAGCAACATCTAATGCAGGGGATATGGATCGCTAAAATTGACCGCTAATAAATCTATGAACTTCGATACTGGGCCCAAATTTCAGTAGCTTCGTAGGTAAGAAGAGGCAGATGCATGCAACAGATATGAGTCGTACTTGCAGAAACAAACACATAATCGGCACTGACCTTACCTGCGACATTAAATTTACTACGTGCCCAAAGTCCAGATTGCTTTGTATCGCTGCATACACACGAACACGACCAAACTGTCCGGCAACAATGTTCGGCTTCTTCAACATAATATGCCAAATGCTTAAACATTGCAGCAATGGGCAGAGAATGCTCTGGTTCCTGCGGTCTTTGCCAAACGAAGCTACAAGTTGGCCTAAAAAACGAAACTACAAGTGACGCCACGGCCGCGTCCGCGTCCGCATCAAGAGCGATGACAGATTTGGATTCTGAATCTGTACTGATTAATCACAGTACAGGGCTACAGGCTGATGACTATGCGTTCTAATCAACGGGAACTGGGATCCAAACTGGCCAGTAACATGGTCATGCTCGGACGCGAAGTTGCACAATCAATTTCGATCCCTGAAAGATCAGGATTCGATCACTCCAGCAACTACTAGCGGCAACTCATAAAATCCGAAGAAAAATCTTTTAACGTATCCAGAGGAAAAAAATTAAGCACTAGAACAATGTACAGAACAGAAACAGCTGGACGAGATTACAACTTCATCATAACATAGTTAAAAATCTGAAGAACAATCTTGTAGCGTATCCCGATAACAAATTGCTCAAGGGCTACAATGTGCAGAACAGAACAACTTAGAGCAGCAAAACACAACTGGAGCAACTGGAAGATGTTACAGGGTACATATAAAAGATTGTAAGACGGTATACTCAGAAAGATTTCATAGCTTGGAGCAGCGACAGCAAACTGATCTCGTGTAAGAACACCTCACCGAGATGTACCATTCCCTTCCGTAGCGTGCTTGCCTCCTTGGTTCCCAGTTCCAGCCGGACGAGATCACCGTTTTTCAGCTGCATTACCAAGGTGCCGCTCCTCTCGCCAAATCCCCCGACCGGCAAGACTGCGCTGATGCTGTCCGTGTCTAGCCCTGCCCACCTCTCGATCTCCGGTGTCCTGATCACAAGCTGCCGGCACCAGGCCGGCGCTGACTCAGATGCTGACGCCGTCTTCAACATAAACACGGATACCTCGAGGCTTCCCACAACGATCGCGCTGAGCTGGCCACCCACAGCGGCCAGAAGGTACTCATTGTGTCTGATGTCGCTTACCATGTCTCTCACCGGGAGCTCCTGTATCGTCGATCTCCCAGCATCCACATCGAGAGTGATGAGCAGCGGGGTCCATTTGATGCCAAAGCAGAACCAGTGCACGGTGCTCCCAAGGACGGCCGGGTGTGCGCGATGTGAGAGCACGCACAGCGGCTGGGGTTCTGAGACGGAGCGGACTGCGCTCCACTGGCCAGCCTCAGACGAGAATGTCTGGAATTCCATGACATGGTTTGCAATGAGCAGCTCAAAGGAGCGGCCAGCACCTTCGTCCACGGTGAGCAAGGCGGGAGTGTGCCAAGTTTTCCGCGGGTTCAGGCTGATGGGAGGGATGCGGGTGACGTGCCCCGTCAAGGTGTCGCAGACACACAGGTCGACGCAGGTGTTCTGCTCGATGACACGGGATTGCACGACGAGGAAGCCGTCACGCGAGGCCATGGGCTGGAACTCCAACAAGAGGTGGTCTCGATCGATGATGCAGGGCGGCGATGACTGATGTGTCGCGATGACATCAGTGTCGAAGACACGGTCCGAGTCCCGGAACATGTAGGAGACACCGCGGAGGAGGGCGGGATCGAATCGACAGCCAGCTGCGCGGACGGCGTGGAGGCGGCGGCGGAAGTCCGGGCCAAGGATGCTGCGCCGCAGCAATTTGGACGTCGCCGCGATGCGCACGAGGGTCGCGGCGTCCGCGCGTGCAGCGAACTCCAGCAGGAGGTCAAGCGGAAAGGTTCTCCGCGGCGTCGGCCCATTGGGGCCCATGCAGGCTTGTCGGCGATCTGTTGACATGGCCGGCAGATTGCCTGTGCGCAGCAGTGCTAGCCGGCAATTTCAGGACGGATCGTGTCCTTCCTCTCCTGGAGGGGAGAACGACTCTCAAAGGTTGCGGAGGCGGACTTCAAACGTCGTCGTTCACGGTGCAGTCACTCTGCTTTCTCATGCATTTTGCTCCGGCAGTCCGGCTGTCTGCTCCTGCACAAGCGAAACCCGACTCTTCAGTTTAACAAAATAATTCATATCAATTTAAAATCTATTTCTACGATAAGGATCATGAGCTCAGCTCCTTCTAGTTAATCAAACCGGATCGAATTTGGTCAGGAATAGAAAAACGAATTACTAACCGGGTCCATAAGCCTGAGCCAGCGCAATAAAGTCACATTTCCAAATGGCTTTCGAGTCTGGAACTAACATTCTGATCAATTCGGTGATTGTTTTTCACAACAATCTATTTGTTCATGATGATATATACATCATGTAATCATGTTGGGACATTTTGATTTTTGCAAGACGACAATGCATTATGAATGGCAATATAGTGAACGAAAAACTAAAACAGCTGCAAAGCATCATATCTGCCAACAACTACAGAAAAAAATGAGTACATGTTCAGAAAAAATCCATAGCTCGAAGCACAGCGTCTCTGTAGTATCATGGCGACGCTCCTCTTCCCGAACGAGACCAACCAGCAGCCCAAGGGTTAGCAGGTTCGGAGATTTGGGATTAGGGCGAGGATTACCTTCTCAGGCGGATTTAGAGGGATGCCCAAGGGAAGTCAGCTTCCCAGCGGACCGGCGGTGGACGGCGTTGGTCGGGAGGGGCAGCGAGTCCGGTTGCGGTGGTGGTGGAGAGCAGTCGGCGGTGTCGGGCCCGGGGGCGTCGCGACGACGGTCACGGGTTAGCGCGGCAGCCGCCGATCCTAAGGCGAGAGCCGCCGGAGACGGAGGAAAACGGCACGGGACGGTGGTGGGGACGATCCCGGCGGATCCCGGTTAACGCGGAGGAGGGTAGCGGCCGGGGATCTGGCGGTTTGGACGGGGAGGGCGGGGCGGGGGAATTGCCGGAGACGAGAATGAAGGCGAGGCGGTGGAGAGGTAGATGAAGGCCGAATGAGCTTCTTAGTTGGGCTGTATGGGCCGACGGTCGTAGAAGCTTTCCGTGGTAAGTATACGTGATACTAATTCGAAATCTATTTTTCTCTCACGTCACGAGGCGAAAAAGAGAACGAACAATCATGGCTGGCAAAGAAGTTCTAGCGTGGGGCATGATTCGCCGCATTGGCAATGGAGAAAATACACGAATATGGGAGGACCGGTGGATTCCGGATCACTTTAGTGGCAACTGGCAAGCCTATTACTCTGAGTGCTGACCAATTGGTAACACGAGTAGCTGATTTATTGATGGATCATGGAACGTGGACCTGATGACATATTCATAGACATTGATGTTGAAGCTATTCTCCGTATACCAACAAAACCAGCATGGCCTGATATCTGGGCTTGGGAACCGGAAAAACATGGTATGTAGTACATTTTCATTGTTCTCAAATTCTGACCGAGATAAATAAAAGAAATTGTTTAGCTACATCTCAACGTACGTTACCGGCCGGCGACAAACACGTGTACTGCGCCCGCCACTCTGCCCAAGTTGCGCCGTCGTCGGACGCACCGTGTACTGGCTGTGCCGATCGACGTGGACGCGAGTGCGACCACCACCGTGGAGCTCCCGCCTGGATACTCTTGTACGATCGCGACACGCTCGCGATCGTGGCGTGGGTGGTCGCGGATGAGATATCGGTGTGGACGCTGACGTCGTAGACCCGGCGGGTGGTACTCGTCACGAACACGACGGATCGCACCATCCTCAGCTTCGCACCTCGCTTATTGGAGGCGTTCGGGGAGAGGAGAGGAGCGGCGCCGTGACGGGTAAGTACGGAACAAACTGCTGTTGCACTTGTGCTTGCACGACATGGATTTGGCGTTCGTTGCTTTGATAACATACGTATATACACATTCTTTTTATATGGTATGAAGTTCCGCCCGGAACTATCGTAATACTTTTTTCTCGTGAATATAATAAACAGAAGAGGATAAATACTGCTAGGATGATGAGCAAAATGTACCGACCATGCATCGCTAGCTCGGGTGAACAGATTTTACAAGAGTCCGCACGCCGCACTCCGGATGGAACGAAGCCGACCTCGCCTCGCATGAGCGCAAGGGCAAACCATCGGCCATCATCATGTCCAGCAAACGCCACCTCGCCTGCACGGACTCGATCATCGTGCCCGCGACGAGGTCGTCATCCAAGAGCGTCCGCGGCGCATGGGACAGAGCGCCGGCACCCCGGCGGCACCTCCCCGTCGATCTCCTGCTCGAGATCGCCGCGCGCGCGGACGCCAGGACCCTCGTCCGCGTCGCGGCAACCTTCAAGCCGCTCCGCCGCGACATCCTCGGCCCGGAGTTCTACCGCCGCCGCCTCGCCGTCCTCGATCGACGCCGCAGCCGGCGGCAGTGACGGGTTCGGGCACTTTGACCCAAGCCTTCTCCTCGGCTTTACCTTCCGGCTGGGGGCCAGCGAGAAAGGCTACGTCGCCGACATACCATCGCCGTCGGCGCCGGCCCGTGTCAGGACCGGCTGCAACGCCCGGATTTCAACCCCTTGTCCTCGCGCGACGGCCTCCTCGCCTTCCACCCCCACCGTCTCCGTCCCCGCGGGTACGGGCTGTTCGTCTCCAACACCTTGACCGACCACGCCGCCGTCGCCGTCGACGACCTCTCTCCTGTGCCAATCGACTTGACAAGGGGTAATCTGTCCGTCTTCCTCTCCGTCGACGGCGGCGGGTCTTCATTCGAGCTGCTCCTTGTCGCCGCCGACCTGCGATGCATGCAGACCTTCTCGTCCAGGGACGGGCGGTGGAGCGCCGTCCGCGAGATCTCGCGCCCCCGCACAGCATCATCCAGCCGCACGATCACCCCGCTGTCATCGGGCGCACCGTGCACTGGCTCGGCTGGGACACCTGGGATCCATGGTCGTTGCGGTGGAACCGTCGTCACATCGTCGCGCTCGACGTGGACGCGGCGGTTGCGAGGGTCATCAAGTTCCCGCCGTTCGACAGGTACTTCAGGATACCCTCTCCGCTCGACAAGGACGCCCTCCTGGCCGTGGTGGGTGCCCGGCTCGGCGTTCTCTTCGCGGACGAATTCCAGATATCGATGTGGACGTTGGTAACGTCGCCGGAGCAGCAGTGGAGACGACGGATGGTGATGAGCACGTGGGACGAGGTCATGATGGCAGGAGGGCTTAATGCGATCTGGTCCGACTCGAGCTCGACGATCCACTTGCTGGCGTTCGGCGAGAGGAGCGGCGCCGTGGTACTGCAGATCAGCAGCGGTGAGCTGGTTCGATTCGACCTGAAAACCAAACAGGTGACCGTGTTGGGCATGTACGGGGGCGAAGGAAGGGAATTGGTCTCGCACGTGACCTTGCACGAGATAAATCTGGCGTCCCTGCTTCAGGCTATGAAATCTTTCTGAACATGTGCACATTCTTGGCTCCGATCTATGAAATCTTTCTGAACATGCTATTTTAATATATGCTGCAGCTGGTTATATTAGTCACGAATGATATATGTGTTCAAAGTATTGATACGTCAATTCCTCATATCTAGTTTGTACTGATAACTGAAAAACAGATATCGAATTCCTAACACGGAAACTTGTCCCACGTACTCCGTGCCCCTTTTATGGGGAAAAGTTCTATGACCTCCTAATGCATTAAGCTTGCTCAGAGGTCGGCCCATACAGCCCAACTAAGAAGCTCCTTCGGTCTTCATCTACCTCCACCGCCGCGCCGACTCGCCTTCATTCTCGTCTCCGGCAACTCCCCCGCCCCGCCCTCCCCCTCCCCTTCTTTTTGAAAGCAATGGCAGGTGCTCTGCCTTTTATTATAGAGCGAATAGCAGCAGTTTTACAAAGTAACAAGGTCTAGGCCGACTGAAAAGAAAGACAGAAAAAAAACAAAGCAACGAGACAATATTATGTACAAGTTCGACTGGTCAGAAGTTCAACTCCTCCCATTTGTGTGCGCCGTGAGCCATAGCTGAATGTCTTGCTTGATGGTGCTGATGAGCTGTTCGGCAATCATTGCTTTGTTGTCGAACACCCGACGACAACGTTCTTTCCAGATGTTCCAGGCTATGTAGGTGATGGCCTGTTCTAGGCGGGTTGCGTTCTGGACACCAGGGTGCCCCAGCATCGATGTCCACCAAGTCTTGAGTCTTCTGTAATTTCTGGATGACAATTGTTGTGTCGAGACTCCCATATGAGAAAAGGCGTTCCATACTTGTAGGGAGAAGGAGCATTTGGCGATCATGTGCACTGCAGTTTCGGGTGTGGTGCGACATAGGGAGCAGATTACATTCGCTTGGCCACCATTCTTGATGATGCGGTCAGAAGTCCATAGCTTGTTCTGTAGAATTAGCCAACTGAAAAATTTGCATTTGTCCTCCGCTTTAACCTTCCATAGCCGGTTCCAATCATGGTCAACGTAAGCCCCAATGAACTGGGTGTGATATGCCGAGCTTGCAGAGTATGCGCCACTTTCGGAGAGCCTCCGGGTGATATCGTCCGGTTGGTCCGATAATTGTACATGTTGTAGCTGGGACCATAGGTCAACATATTGGTTGATCTCCATTGTTGTGGACAGGCGTCGAAGGCCTCGTTTCCAGTGTCCGTTGGTAAGTGCCTGTACTACGGATTCATGTTTGCGCCAAGCAAGACGGTAGAGGTCCCGTGAGAGCTGTCGGGGCGTGTCGGTGTAGGGGGATCGGGGTCCCCCTAACCAGGCATGGGTTGTTTCCGGCCCACGGACGAAGACGGCGGCTGCGGGATGAGGAAGCCCTCAAGGCTCACGGAGCCCACGAGGCCCGTGAAGGCCGGAGGAGCGGGAGCGTCGGGGGACGAAGCTTCCCGGTAGCTTCCTCGGCGCCCCAACCACCCGGAGTTAATGCGGCACTCAAGTGCTCGTGGCGACGTCGCAGCCCGACAGGACGTGCGCGCGGCTTCCCCATGCGCCGCGTCTCGGGAAGCCGCGCTGCTACAGCGCCGGGAGGGCTCTTGGCCAATAGGATGGAAGAGGCTTGGAGCCCGAATCGAGGAGAAGAGATCGCAACGGATTTTGTCGGGATCGTGTCGGGATATCCCAGGAAGGACCGGACCCCCATCGGGCGTCCGGGTACCCCCGGTACTTGTACAAGTACTTCTCTCCTTACCCTATAAAAGGAGGAGGGACTCCCATGTAAGAGACAGACAACATTCGAACACACACACACGAGCAGGACGTAGGGTATTACGCATCCATTGCGGCCCGAACCTGGATAAATCCCTTGTGTTCTTGCTCGCTTGAATCATCTCGCGCTAAGCACGAGTGAATCCGTCCTTCCCCGAGCCTATCCGAAGGGAGCCTTGACAGCCCCCATTTGGAGGTGTGCTCACACACCGACATTTGGCGCGCCGGAAGGGGGAGGTGTCGTAGATTTCGCTTCGCGCTGCGGAACTTCCACGCAACCATGCAGAGATCCTCGGACACGCCGCGGATGGAAGACAGCGTCTCCAACCAGAGCGTCCACGAGGCGTCGTCGCCGCAACCGTCACCGCGCGGGCCGCTCCGCTCACGGCGACCGTCCCGGCACCTCGGCGGCCGAGCATGCAGCGAGAGGACCAGCACGGCGCCGACCGCGACGCCCGAGCCGTCACGTCGTCTCGCGTCCGAGCACGCCATCGCGCGTCGCCTCTTCCGGGAAGAAGAGAGGGACGACCCTTGACCGCTGTAAAGACCATGCTCAACAACCCGCCGGCGGGATTGGCGGGGAGAGCAGGCGAAAGAGTGGCTCACCGGAGTAGGTAAGCTCCCGGATACGGCGCAGGCCGGGCGCCGGGCGGGACCGTCACGCCAACCGCAGCAACCACCGACCAACAACAACCGCCGCGCCAACCGCGCCAAGGACACGCGCCCGTCGGCGGCTTCGCTCTCCGTCCACTCCCCGCAGGTGCGGGGCGCCGTGACCTGCGCAACGACCTCAACGGATGCCGCCACGAGGGGAAGACGCACGCGTCCGCATTGAGCGCTCGCGCGAGCGGAGACGCGAGCGCGAGCGCACCTCCGCCCACAACGACGACGGCACGGAGGCGGAGACGTCCCCGAGCGCCACCCCAAGCGTAAGAGAAAGGAGCTCGACCCCTCGTTCCTCGGGGGCTGCGCGGCCCTCTCAAAGCGCTCGCGTAGCATCACGTGGCCCGGCAAGTTCCGCCCGGACCTTCCGAGAGAGGTACGACGGCACTCGCTCCCCGACGAGTTCCTACGGATCTACTCCACCGCCGTCAAAGCCGCCGGCGGCTCGGAGGACATCATGGCCAACTACTTCCACCTGGCCCTCAAGGACTCGGCTCGGTCATGGTTCATGAACCCGGCGCCGGAGTCCATCGGCTCCTGGAAGAGCTTGTACCGGGAGTTCATGGCCAACTTCCGAGGGACGGCGAAGCGCCCGGAAGCCGGATCGACCTGGACCGCATCGTCCGTAAGCCGGGCGAGACGCCGCGAGCGTTCATGCAGCGCTTCGGTCAAGTTCGCAACACCATCCCGCGCATCGACCCCTCCCGGGTACTCTCCGCCTTCCGCCATGGCGTCCGAGACAAGGACATCCCGGGCGAGTTGGGCGTACACCGGCCGGAGACGGTCACGGACCTCTTCCGGCTTGGCCGACAAGTGCGCCCGTCGCCGGGAAGCCCAAGCGTGGCACGACCCGCCTGCGAAGTCCAACCCGGGTACCTCCTCTCCCAAGGCCGAGGGCACCCTCTCCAAGAAGCGGAAGAAGAACCTTGCGCGCAAGCGTAGGGCGGAAGAGGTGGCCGCGGCCGGAGGCCCGTCCCCCGGGGGCGCGGCGCCCACCTCCCACGGGTACCGGCAAGTCGCCGCCTAAATCCCCGGGTACATTCGCGTGCTACTTCCACCGCACCAACGACCACGACCGGTCGGAGTGCCGCTACATCCAGGCGAGTATCAAGCGGCACGACGAGCGGCGGCGGCCGAGAAGGCCGAGAAAGAGAAGGAAGGGGAGAAAGAGGAAGTCGAGGCGTACCGGAGCGCGGACGACTCCATCGCCGTGATCAGCGGGGGCTCCTCGAGCTTCACGTCCAAAGGCGAGGCCAAGCGCTTCCGCCGCGAGGTCCTCGCAATCACCGAGGGCAAGGCCACGGCTCCCCTGCTGAAGTGGGCGGACGTCCCCATCATCTTCGACAAAAGCGACATGATGGGCCCCGACAATACCAAGGGGAAGATCCCTCCGTTGACGTCAAAAGTCGCCGACACACCGTCGTCCGGAGAGTCCACCGAAACCCCGGCCGACGCAGGGCCCCGTGCTCCCAACGGACCGGCTCGGCTCGCCGATGTTCGTGTGCGCTGGTGCGTGCGGATGGTTTTCCTGCAAACCAACAAAGACAATAAAAGAGTGTAAAATTCCAGGTCATCGGCCTAGATAGACCGATGTACAGCCGTGGCCGATTCCGGCGTAAGACGGACAAAATCGGCCATTGATCTGGAGCAGCACGGCCCATCCATTTATGTATTAAATGCCAGGCAAACGGATCTGCGATACAAACGATACGAAATCGGCCGATGCTATAACATGCGATCGGTGGCTAGCAGCCGATTCCGTCGATGAGCAATCAAATCATTAAGACCTTGCAGGGATACATTATCGAATAAAATGTAAACAGATTAATTATTAATGGGATGTAATTAATTTGATAGCAAGAAGATGGTTTAATCATCAACTAGATCAATAAATCGGCCGATCGGGCATCCGGCCGATTTTGCCATTGATTATAGTAGTGAATTATTTAAATCTATCTAAATGTATAATGATGATCAATAAAATCATACTAATAACTCGGGTTCACAAGCAGCTTTAACAGATTTGGTACTAATTGAACATAAAACAGCTAGTGAACGTGATAAGCAATCGGCTAAACACTCCGAAAGAAGAGTAAGACAGATACAACCACACGGATCCCAAATCGACCGATCGCTCCAACAGGACAAGTCAACCGATGGCACGCGGCTGGACCAGGTCTAACGGCCGCGCACGCTCGGCCGATTCAGGACAAGCACAATCATAAACGTCTTAACTATGAGAGTAAGTCTACACCCTAGCCAATCGGCTGCATGCGCCTAGGACAAGTCAACTATCGCAAAGGCAAACACAGGACACGTCAACCGAATCTGCACGATCGAATCGGCCAAGATGTAAAAGAATTCTCATAGCGGCTATCGTGACTCGAACGACCAGATCCGAGCCAATCGGCGCCGTGAGCAAAGGCTGGAACGGGGAGGCGGGACAAGTCAAACTACCTCCACCACGAGCCCGGACCAGGTCAACTTGACTCATCCCGGCCGATACTCACTACGCCGATCGAAAACAGATCCGGTCGCCGGATAACTAGCAATTAAGCCATCTAATTACGAACAATGCGCCGAGAATTAGACAACATAATTACCTTGTCAAGCCAACGTGTTGTCGACCGGAGCCCCGAAGATCCCGCGCGAAAACAGTAAAGACTTAACAGAAAATTAGGGTTTGGCGATGCGCCGAAAGTTGTATTGGATGTGAATCGAGTTTACATGTTACATCCGAGTATGTATTTATACTCGGCAAAAAGAATCCTATTCGGACCCTCCTCGGGCCGATTTCCTAACCGACTAGAATCCTTTTTCCAAAACTAACTATTATTTCTAATTTTATAACGTGGGCCGGGCCCATCAATGTTGTGCTCTTCTGTTGGCGTCCGCGCACGATTCCCGGGAGAGACGCGCCTTTTACTCGCCCAAGCGGCCGTCGGCCTTCGCCCACCGGCCCCTTTTTACCTATAGTCGCCGACAATGGGTCCCTTGGTCAAAAACCGGTGTCAACACATGTCCCCCGATCCGGGGTATGCAACGCATGCGTCGGACTGATTTATCCTCTTTTATCGCGCCGGTTTTTACTGCCCGTCACCTCTTCATAAAAGCCGGGGTGACCCCTGGTCATTTCCCATCCGTTTCCTCTCCTTTGGCTTTCATCTTCCCCTGCTCTAGCGACCTTTGCCCCTTTCGAGCCTTTTCAACTTCCCACCGCGCCGCCGTCGTTTTCTCTCCCGGTGACCATGAATCCCACTCGTTGCTGCTGCTTGCCGCCGCCGCCGACCGAGTCGTCGCCACCACCAACGCCGTTCCGGAGGTAATGTACATTCGGGCATCCCTCTTCTCTACTTTTGCAATTTTCTTTGTGTTCTTGTTCTTGTTCATTTTCACAATCTATCTTCTTTCCGTCTTGTTTCTCATTTTAGCCCTATTCCTTGTTTTTAGGAGATCCGGAACCAAATCGTCATCCCTTCTAACATCCCGACCCATTTCTTCTTGGGCCCCATGGGCGATCCGGACCCCACGGATCTCATCCGTGCCGAAACGAACCGGGTCCCGTTTCGGCAACAATCTCCATTATCGGCCGAGTGGTCCGAGTAGCTTTAGGTCATGGCCGACTCTGTCGCAGGGTGGCGGGATTGGTATAACCGGGTATCGGCCGCCCATCGGCAAGGTTGGGCCAATATCGGCATCGCCCATGCCATCAAACTCTCTCTAGCCGATCACCACAAGAACGAACCATTGCTAGCGGCCGCTTCTTATCTCCGGTCGGATGCCCTGAACCGCTTCATGTTCGGGCACGGCCCGGCTACCATGACCCTCCTGGACACGATCATGTTGGCCGATTTGAATATCACGGCGGAGGCCACCCCGGACGCCATCCGCATCAAGTCCACCCACCGGATCAATCCCAAGGACACCAGGGGTTGGAAGGTCTATATCCGGACCTACAACAAGGGGCACGGCTCGGTCGATCGCCGCGAGCACGTTGCTTTCCTCAACATGTGGCTTGACCACTTTTTCTTCCGTGGGGTCGGCGTAAGCCCCACAAACAACTTCCTGCCGATGGCCGATGTATCGGCCGACGGCTATGCCCTTCCTATGGGCAAGTATCTTACGGGATCGGCCTACCTCCTCCTTCACCAGGTCTCGGTGGAGTTGCGCTCCGGCCGATCGGTCAAGAACACGGGAGGCCCTTGGTGGTTCATCCAAATGTGGTTGTCCCTTCATACCACCAAGGCCATCGATCCGGACCTCGGTGTCCTCACCTTCCCCGGCAATCATGCCGAATCGGCCACGCCCGATCCAGCCGATGTATCTCTTTCGGGGAAGCGTTGTCTATGGCACCGGGGCGGCCATGTCGGATGACACCTTGGCATATTGGTTCGCCGCCCTCTATAAGGGCCTTAACAACGAAAGTACGGATTGGTACCCGTACATTGATTTCTTCGAGAAGGGGTATGACACTCCTTTCCTGATCGACCCTACCTTCCCGACGGCCGACGCGGAAGCGGTCAAGATCTTTACCACCTGCCTCCGCCCCGTCTGCTGCCGACGGGACTCATTGCCGGGAGCAAGGCTTTCTGCTCCTATGAGTTCTACCACCCGTCGGTGGCGGCCCGCCAACTCGGTTATGGCCGGTTGCCCCCGGTCTCTTCTATGTGGGGCAAATAAAGGCGCGATCCGTCGTCGACAACGCCATCCGGTGGAATTGGCTCGTCGGCCGCACCGCCGATGTCATCACCGGTGACTTAACCGGATTTTCCCGGTGCCTCGGAGTACCCGCCTTTTCGACCGTTGGTGGGGCGAATGGAACCGGCACCTCCGCAGCCGGAACACCGCCTCCTTCTTCTCCGGCTTAGTCCCGACGGAAGCTTTCGCCGAGGTACGTGTAGCCGATTTATTTTATAAGGCCGATTTTGTTGACGAAATCGGCCGCTCCAAATGCTCACCCTTGTATATTCCTTTTCGATCGGACACGGAGGAGCCGCCGACCCGGAGTATCGATGGCCGGCCAATTGCATACTTGATGCCGAGCCCAATTGTTCCAAATATCGGCTTCACCGATCGTACTCCCGCCCAAGCTTTTGCGGCGATGAGTCGAGGGCACCAGCTGCCCGCAAGGCCAAGACTAAAACGGCCGTCATCGAGAAAGAGGAAGGCTAATGTGCCGGCCGCAAGGCCGACCCAAGCCCCGAAGCGCCACCGCGCGTCGTTAAAGCAGCCTGCGCGCCCGTCCGACCCGGACTACTTCAGCGAACCATCTCCGCCGCGTCAGGTTATTATTGCATGATCGCCGATTCCCTCTTTACTTTACATAGTCTAACTATGAGTTCTTTGCGGGAATCGGCGGTTCTTCCTCCTCGTGCCCGGACACCGACGCCTGATAGGCCGATCCGCCTATCAACTCCCCCGGACCAGGACGCCGACACCCGAAAGGCCGAGCCCCGTAGCTCCGGAATCGGCGGTTGTACCAAGCCAGGCCGATCCTAATCTCGCGGAGAGCTCAACTCGCTTGGATCGGCCTGCGTCTTCGAGGTCGCCGCTGAAACCGAACAAGCCGGCCGCGTGTCACCTGCGGCTTCTCCCAAAGGCACCGCCGCTAATGAAGAATCGATCGGCCAGGAGCCGCCCGAGGCTTCTCCCGTAGGCACCTGCTGCCGACGAGCCCGCCGATGAGCCCGCCGAAGTTGAACAAGCCGGCCATGTGCCCGATGCTGCCTCCGAGGATGCTTCGTCGGTGAAGGGGATCGGCCGGCCGAGAGCTGATTAAAACATACGAACCTCGTAGGTTCAATGGCCCAACCGATAGACGTCCGGCCGCTTCGCATCGACGCTTCGCGGGTTTGTTTTTACTATCTCCCTTTTATTTTCTTGATTTGCTTCGATTATTAACTTCACCTTATTTTCCTTGGTATTCTAGGCGCTCGGCTTCCCTCGTCCCGCGCCGATTTTGGTATCTCGCTTCTAGTCTTACCACCATGGCCGAAATCGCGCGCGAGCTTGAGGCCTCTTCCGTTGACTCGCTTGGTGGCCGACGCACAACCCATAAGGGCCCGATACTTGGAGGTCCGGACTGAACTCCCGGAGGATGTGCGCGATGCTCGCACCGCGTGGCATACATGGAGTACGGCAAATGGACTTCACTCGTGCCCGGCGGCGTTTGGCTCGCCATGCGGAGCAGACAGCAAGCTGCGCTACTTGCCGATAACTCTATCAAGCGCTCCGAGGAGGAGGTCCGGAAGACCCGGGAGATGCAAGAGCAACTCTCAAATCGGCGGGATGAACTGCAAGCAATCAACCAGGAGATTGCCGATTTGAGAGCATCGCCGGCTCTCAAGGAGGCGGCGGCGGCGGCCTTGGAAGCTACTATTGCACGATTGTCGGCCGATGTGGCGGCTCAGCGAGAAGACGACGGACGAAGCCATTCAAACGGCCGAGAAGATGGTTGCCGCGGCGCAAGCCGATATCGGCCCCATCGAGGATGACCTATTGGTCATGGCCAAACTCGACTCCACGCCGGCCCGTGCACTATCTCGCTGTCCAAGACTTCCTGTCCCGCGCCGAGGCCGTTGACTATGCTTAGGTGTAATAGGACTGAACAAAGTTTTGGTTGTAAACATTTTTTTGCACTAAGGGCGATATACAATCATATCGGCCATCCGAAGGCGATGTTCGGACATCGGCTAATTTATTGGTGACTCCCTCCGATTTACTTTCATATATTTTTTGGGCTAAGGGCGATACTCTCGATATCGGCCGTCTCAAGGCGATGTGCATCGACATCGGCTATAGTCTCTTTTAGGCCGAACACTATGAGTTAATCCAAATGCTAGGATAATACCGCTTCAAATACTTTCCATTAAGTGCTCGCCGAATTCCTCCCCTTCTAACTCTTTCAAAATATATGCATTACCCGGTGCCGATCGGCTAATCAAATAAGGTCCTTCCCAATTAGGCGACCATTTGCCAAACCGATTGTCCTTCACACCGATCGGCATCCTAAGCTTCCGGACCAAATCGCCCTCTTTAAACTGTTTATGCACAACCTTCTTATCATAATGGCGGGCGACCCTTGCTTTATTCTGCTCTATTTTCTCCAATGCATCCAACCGATTTTGTACTACATCTTCTAATTCATCCATCATCAATCCGTAGTACTTGATCGGCCGAAAGCTTTTGTTGCAACTCAATCCTTCGGAGCCGATAGTCTGTCTCCCATGGCGATGCGGCTTCGTGCCCATATACCAGCTGATACGGCGCAACTTGCATAGCTCCATGCCGTGACATACGATAAGCCCACAAAGCGTCCATCAATTTCATGTGCCACTTACGAGGATACTCTTGTATTTTCCGCTTGATTAACTTGATCGGACTCTTATTCGCCGCTTCGACTTGTCCATTGGCTTGGGCATAATACGGTGATGAATTAATCAACTTAATTCCCATCTCATCAACAAAAGATTGAAATTCGTCCGACGTGAATACTGATCCTCGATCTGTTGTGATTGTCTCCGGAATCCCAAACCTATAAATAATATGCTCTTTAACAAACGTTATCACGTCGGCCGTCGAAACTTTACGATAGGGCGCTGCTTCAACCCATTTTGTGAAGTAATCTGTAGCTACCAATATGTATCGATGCCCTTTGCTCGACGCTGGATTTATCCGGCCGATCATATCCATGGCCCAACCTCTCGAATGGCCAAGGTTTGATTACTCGGATTCATAGCCGATGCGGGCGCCTCTCGTATAGGCCCGAATTTCTGCGAGTCTTGGCAACTCTTGTAATATTTGAAACAATCGGCCAACATTGTCGGCCGATAATAACCAGCTCGCCTTAGCAGCCACTTCATCTTATGGGCCGATTGATGCGTTCCGCAAATCCCATCATGTACTTCGCTCATTACCACTTTGGCTTCGGTGTCATCAATACACTTGAGAAGCACCCCATCAATTGTCTTGAAAAATAGTCGATCATCCAACGAACATACTTCAAAGCTTTATATCTTATCTTCTTATCTCGTAGGTTGGGATGGATTGCTCAAAAATTTTCGAATTTCCGTACGCCAATCGACTTCTTCAATATCAGCTATCTCTAAGTCTGTTTCTGCGAGCCGATATCCGGATGCTAGTCGAGCCAAGTTATTTGCTTCAAAATTCTGCTCTCTTGGTATATGGCTGACTTTAACACACTTGAACCTTTTCATCAACTTCGGCACTTTTCATAATACTGCAACAATATTTCATCTTTACACTCATACTCATCGGCAAGCTGACTTACAACCAATAAAGAATCGCCGAAAATTTCCACAAAATCAGCCCCGGCATCGATGAGTAATTCCAATCCTTTTAATACTGCCTCGTATTCGACTTGGTTGTTGGTGTACGCCTCCACCGTAATAGAGTATCCACGTATCGCCCCGAGGCGATACAACAACCAAGCCGATTCCACTTCCTTCTTTGCAAATCGAACCATCAAAGAACACCGTCCATGGCACTCGGTTCAACATATCCGGCCGAGTGCTCACCGTGTTGCACCACTAAATCAGCCAATACTTGTGCTTTCACTGCTTTAGCCGATTCATAGCCTAAATCAAACTCCGCAATTGCCAACATCCATTTGCCCAACCGGCCTTTGGGGACCGGAGCCGATAGCATATACTTTACGACATCGGCCGGCAAACGACAAGTACATTCTTCGGCCAACGAGATAATGCCTTAATTTCGTGCATGAAAAATACGAGACAGAGACATAACCTTTCCACCTCTCGGATACCGTGTTTCGCATCAATCGGTTTGCGGCTGAGATAAAATATGACCCGCTCTTTTCCCTCCTGCTCTTGAGTCAATGCTGAGCCGATGCATCTATCATCAGCCGATAAATATAACTTAAAGGGTGTGCCCGACTTTGGCGGAACCATCACTCGGTGGGGACACCAAATATTTCTTGATATCTTCTAAAGCCTTTTGATGGATCGGCTCCCACCGAAACTCTTGACTGGCCTTGAGCTTCAATAATGGCGTAAACACATCAAGTCGGCCGGACAAGTTTGAGATAAATCGCCTAATAAAATTAATCTTGCCGATCGGGGACTGGAGCTTCGTCTTGTTCGTCGGCGGTTCCAACTTTCCGATAGAATCAATACTCTTAGGGCCAACTTCAATTCCCTTTTCATGCACAATAAACCCCAGAAATTGTCCAGCTGAGACACCAAACGCACACTTAAGCGGGTTCATCTTCGATCCGTATTGTCTTGTCCTCTTCAACACTTCCACGAGATCAGCCACATGACCTCCAACCGATCTTGATTTCACCATGACATCATCAATATAAATTTCCACCATTCGGCCGATCAAATCGTGATATATAAAATTCATGGCCCTCCGATACGTGGCACCAGCATTTTTTAAGCCGAAGGTCATAACAACCCACTCATATAATCCCAACGCCCGGGCATCCGAATGCCGTTTTCGATATATCTTCCTCGGCCATAAAAATCTGATTATACCCAGCATTTCCATCCATAAAGCTCAAAATCTTGTTGCCGGCGGCTGCATCAACCAACAAATCGGCGTTTGGCATTGGATACTCATCTTTCGGAGTTGCCTTATTCAAATTCCTGAAGTCAATGCGGACCCGCATCTTTCCATTTTCTTCTCCACCGGCACAATACTAGAAACCCACTCCGCATATCGGCATGGCCTCGATGAAGCCGGCTTCATACAATCCGATAATCTCTTCTTTGACGGCTTCATAATACCTAGGGTCAATCTTCCGAGCCCCACGCTATATGGACGATATCCGGGTTTAGTGGGCAACCGATGTTCAACAATCGATCGGTCGAGTCCAGGCATCTCGCTATAATCCCAAGCAAAACAATCCTTAAATTCTTCCAATAAAGCCACCAATTCATCTCTTACTTCTTTACACAATTTCTTACTAATATACGTCGGCCGAGGCTTGTCTCCATCCCCTATATCCACTTCTTCTAATTCATCGGCCGACACAAAACCGTGGCCTAATTTCCCGTCTTCCGGTTCATCAATCGGCCGACTCACCATGTCTTCGGTGTGTATATCGATCGGCCGATTGTCCGTCAATTCTCCTGTGGGGCCCATCGGAGCAGCCGGGGGTACCGACCCCCGGTCACAATAACTCCATCATCCGTGATGTTTATGGCCTCCGCATCCCAATACGTGCCCGATAAACAAGGCAAGCTCTCTAGACCAGACAAACTCGAAATCGGCGGTTGCAATGGTTACGGACTTATCGGCCCGCACGATTTCGACCTTGTTGCCGACCCATTGAATCAAACAACTGGTGCATGGTCGAGGGATGCAACAATTGACATGAATCCGGTCTCTTCCTAACAAAGTTGTGTATGCACCTTTCCCGTCAATGATGAAAAAAGTGGTGGGTATGGTTTTGCTGCCCACGATGATCTCCATTATTGCGGCCCCACGCACATCTTGGCTTCTCCCGCTGTAATCCTTGAGCGTCGGATTAGCCCTCATCATTTCTTCGGCGTCTTCCCAAGCTTGCGGTATGTAGTAATCGGCATCACGTTGACCGCCGCTCCTCCGTCGACCAACATTTTCCTCATCGGCGACCCATTGACGTAGCCGCTAATGTATAATGCCTTGAGATGCAAATGATCCGAATTGACCGGCTTATCAAATACCGCTGATTCCGGCGTCCACGAGTCTCCGAAATCTCCCCAAGCTGGTTCTTCTTCGGCCGAATTTTCATCGGCCGATACGACAATCCTGGGCATTAGTGACATCATATTCACCGCGGCTTCGACCGTACCACCCGAGACTCGTACTTTCGGCCTCCATTGCTTCTTGGGCTTGGGCTCATCATCTTGGTCATCTCTGTAATGCCGTCCACCCTTGATTTCCCGACAACGCATTCTTTGAAGCCTCCTCTTTTGGGTTTTGTTGAGCAACCCATCGGAGCACTACTTGTCCTTCGTTCTCGGTTTGATCACCTCTCGAATCTTCATGGTATTGGTAATCGAACTCTTCTTCATCATTGATCGGCCCCAGCCGATCGTGAACGAGAGGTTCTCTTTGGCACTACGTATCTTCGTTCATCATATCCATGATCGTAGTTGATTGCTCTTACGGGGGCCGATTGTCGAGATTCATAGTTGCGACCAATCGGCCGTCCCCGGTAATCCGACGACCCGACGTCACGATACTCTTCCCGGCCAGTGCACTTTGGACAGTTCTCGATAGATGGAAGCTTCATGTTTCGGTCCCAGCAGATCGAAAGAAAGGACAATCCCGGTGTGGGTCAAAATCTTCTCGGCGGATCACGCTTTGCTCGTATCTGCCGACTTTGGTCGATAGATTCCCGTTCACGTGCCACTTGATCTCCTTCTTCCCTCTCCCTCTTCCTCTCATATCGGCGTATGAAACCAGCTGATCCACCATCGATGGTATTGATGTACATTGTATTAGCAGGGAAAGGGTGCCCATCAACTTTCATCTTCTTCTTCACATCGGCGGCTCGCAATATCCCACTCGTCAACCGCCTTCCGGATCTCATCCCTCATAGCATAACAATCAACGGTGTTATGATGTGAATTTCCATGCCATTTGCACCACTTAGCCATTTTCTTCAATTCCTCTGGTGTAGGAATTTTGTGATGAGGCGAAAGCTGGATTTTCTTTTCCCGCAGCGGCTGATCAAATATCTCGTCGGCCTTAGATAATTCAAAATCATACTTTCTCTCCTTAGGATTGACATGCGGAGAAAATATCGGCCGTTTATTATTAGTCCACTCAACGGCATTAATTCCCTCTTCATCATCTTCACTCGTCGAAATCAGCATAAGCTACCCGATACCGCCGATTCCTGGTGAGTCGGAGATTTTCTTCCTGGCCAATCGCCCTACGTGTCAGCTGCGCCAGCCCATCAAACTCATGTGGGGTAAACTTTTCTTTGATGTTGGAGAATAGCCCCGCATAAGCGATCTCGGCCAAGCTGTTGCTCTGTCGGGTTCAGATTGTAGCATCGTCCCTCGTAGTCCCGAACCTCCGTATATAATCGGTCACCGATTCTCCCGATTTCTGTTTCATCGCCATTAAATCGGACAAACTAAGCTCGGTAATGCCCGTGAAGAAGTACGAGTGAAACCTTTTCTCCGAGATCGGCCCAACTCTGAATAGAACCGAGGCGACAGTGAAGCAAACCATGAAAAGGCCGATCCGGACAACGACGGTGGGAATAGCCTAACCCGCAAAGCTTCCCGAGTAGACGCCTCACCAAGTCGTGCGTCATACCGATCGATGTGCTCCATAGTTGATGTGTTATCTTGCCCGAAAACTTGGAAAACTCAGGAATTTTATACTTATTGGGTAAAGCCACGGAATCCATCCGATCGGGGTAAGGCCGCCGATACAATGCACTTTTCTCCTTAGGCTTCAAATCGAACTGATCTTTCATCATATCGGCGATCTTAGCCATGAGGCTATTCATATCACCGGGTTCAGCGATCGCCGATCCGGTCCCCGTCATATAAGCTGTGTTGGGCTGTCCCCGCGTTGGGTGTATCAACCGACCGTTCCCGGAAATCCCGGTGCTAGTAGCCGGGAATAATGTCCATGGAGCGATTCCATAACTCACGGCCGATTGGATCGGCCGTCCGATCATGAATCCATGTCCCCCAGCCCGATGCGGTCGGCTGTGGAATATCGGATATCGGCCGTACTATAGTGGGTGAGTTCTCAATTCTACTCGGGCCGGTATTTGGTACGTAGAAGAAATTGGGCTGTTGTGCCATCTGCGGGACCGTTGCCACATTGGTTGGTGCCCCCAACTCGAAGCCGGCTGTTGTACATCTTGCCTCGTTGCCCTCTTCCGTTACCGACTTCTTGGGATCACTCGTTATCCTCTTTGCTTGGCTGGGTTGCACTCGGTACTTGCATTTGCATTGTCCTTGCCAGGCCATAGGTTAGGTGGCATGCCATACATGGGCTGAAACCCTGTTGGCGGTGTAGTATTCCGGATGCCGATTCCCCGAATCGGTCGTACGAGAGTGCCAACAGGCTGAGTGTATGCAGGTCCAGAATATCCTTCGATGAACGATCCGCCATCAACCGTGTCCTTGATCAAATTTCCGATGGTGTTGGTCAACACGCCCGATTGATTGATTAGGGCTCGATGAACGGACGAGTTGACCATATCACCGAGTTGGTTGGCATCCGGCGGTCTCGGGCCTTGATTTGGTCTAGTTCTTCCGGATGCGGAATCCGAGGGATGTCTCCTTTTGTGGCCACTCGCCACGTGTCACTTTCGGGGCTTGAAAGTACTTTTTCATTGCTTCGGCCAGGTATTCTTGGTACTGCAGCTTTTGTTCTGTCGTCATCTTCCCCCAGGCCGAAACCTCGTTGTCATCGAAACTTCTCCATGCCCTTTGCCATCCGTCCTAAGAGGAACCGGAACAAAAATCGGCCGATTCTCGGCATCGACCATTGGTGTTCCGTCCTCCCCGACCGCCTGCATGTACGACATCTTGATCTTGGTTGCTTCGTCCCACTGGGCGTGCCAAAAAGTGTGTTGACGTCAAAAGTCGCCGACACACCGTCGTCCAGGAGAGTCCACTCGTTGACGGTCATTACGACCAATTTCGACCGTCAATTAGTCAAATAAATGAGAAGGACTAGGCATGTCGTACACGCATTTTACTTAGAAATAACCTAGTTCCACTTGTACCTCTAGATTTTTAGTGTGCAGGTGGATAATGATGAATTCCAGGCCCCGAGGCGACAAATCAACACTTTTACAAAACTTCCATTTCGCCGCGGGAATCAACTCCAAGATAAAAGGCCAATGACCACGAAATCCAACACAAAGAAGGCCACAAGCACCTGGATCAAAGACCAACATCCAGTGGGGGAGCCAATCGCCAAAGCCCAGCCCAGGAGGGGCCAGGACCGGTTCGGCCGAACCCACCGGGGTGGTTCGGCCGAACCAGGATGGTGGCCCCCCGGCCCACTTTTCTCCGGCGGTTTGCCCACCGCCTCCGGAGGTCGGTTCCACGCGCATTAAATGCCACCGACCTACGAAACCGCCTCCAGGAGCCGACCTTTCAAGCCTATATAAGGAGGGGTACCCCCCCCTCCTTAACACACACAACAACACAAGGATCATTCTCTCCTCACACTAGAAGTTTAGAGGCTTTCTAGGTAGTGCTAGGCTTAGTAGTGGGCTGCCTCATTGCTCCCAAGGTCTTGTGGAGAATTGGGTATAGCTCTTGTATCCTCTCTTTGTAAGACTTGATCTTTTATATATGGAATACTTTCGTTTATATCCTTGTCATGAGCTTGACAGAGTAGTCATGATCTTGCTTGATCGTTCATCGTTCGTTCATATGAGTTCATCGTTCGTTCTTCGTTCTTCATTAATAGAAGATGAACACATATCGAATGTTCTTCGTTCGTTCATACTTGATCATCGATTACTCTTGATCTTACTTGGTTGATTGCCGTTCGTCGCTCATTCTTGAGCGACGAACGCCTTTGCATGACTTAGTGCTAGCTTTGATCCTTTCATCCGGCTTATGCTAGTTAGACTAGTGTTCTTATGAATAGGTTTCGGGTTCATCGTCCCGCAAGGGTGCTCTAGATTTGCCACCATGTCGATCCGTAGGATTGGGGTGCCTCGAGGGATCTAGAGTTGTGGTTAGTGACGCCGGCATGGTGCTGGGGTTATCTACCCACCTTTGAATGTGCTTCGTGTCCCACGGTTTGTAGAGGTAGGTGACAAGAAGTGACAGCCTTGTCATCCAAAGTAATCCTCCACGTTCGGGCATGGCATAG
The DNA here is from genome assembly GCA_031894775.1 of Chloris gayana. Taxonomy (NCBI): domain Eukaryota; kingdom Viridiplantae; phylum Streptophyta; class Magnoliopsida; order Poales; family Poaceae; genus Chloris; species Chloris gayana. The sequence continues at coordinate 116,263 of JAUNZO010005071.1, read as the reverse complement.
GAGTCTAAAAGGCCGGAGTCGCGAGGCGGACCTCGCGTAAGACGGATCTCCCGATGATGCCTAGGCATTAGACGCTTGCTTGCGCTTGCATGATCTTGGATGTTAGGTAGAAGCTGCGCACTCATATGAATGTTGTATCATTAGGAGTAGTAGTCTCGCTAGTCTAGTTTAGCTTTCTCTAGGATTGCCTCTATCCCTTTTATTAGAGAATGCATTGCCTTGGTGTGTGTCACACTATCCTCAATTTATTGCTCCTAACTCCTGCATTGGAATGTGATTACTTCATCACTCTTTTGTAACACCATGAGCATAAGTACTCTTATCAACCATGTCTTCCTTTGGGAAAAATATAAATACGATACCCTTGAATACTCTCGGGTGAAATGCTACAACGGGTTATCCGTCCGCTTGCGGATATTCATGACCCACCTTATAATACATATCTAGTACTTGTACTGGATGTGGATTATTTGGTTAAATAGTGCAAGTGACCTAAACCCTTGGCTCTCCCGCGGTCACGTGTTTCTTTCCGCGTGACCTTAAGAGATGCCAACAAGCATTTCCGGCGCCGTTGTCGGGGAAGACATTGGTTAATAAGAATACAATGAATGTTCATGATTACACTTGATGATGCTTTAATCATTACCTTTGCAGGCTAACCTTGATCTGTTTTCTCTTCAATGTGAAAACAGGATAGTGCATGCGTGGATTCAACTTGCCGAAGAACTTCGTTGATAATCCCGAGGCTCTTGCGAGAAAGACTCGACCTCGCGTCATTGTCTCTCCTCAAGAACCCACGACAAGCGAGCCCGCATCTTCCGCACCATCAACCTCAACACTCATGGCTGAAAGGACCCTTCGTGACTACTCGCGCCCTCCGTCGCCAATGTGCCCATTGGGCCCAACGTCGACGCTGGTGCCGCAGGACTTGACATCAAGTCCAGCCTCATCACTATGGTGCAAGCCATTCCCTTTTGTGGAAAGGCCTCCGAGGACGCCAACTCTCATCTCCAACAGCTTCCCGGAGATATGCAACACATCGACCACGGCCGGAGTCAACCAAGATGCTATCGGACTTCGCCTGTTTCCCCTATCCCTCCTTGGGAAGGCGAAACAGTGGTTTTATGCCAATCGTGCAAGCATTGACACCTGGGACAAATGTTCCACGGCGTTCCTCGCCAAGTTTTTCCCGATGGGTAAAACCAATGCCCTTCGTGGAAGAATTGCAAGTTTCCAGACAAGCTGACAAATGAATCCATGCCCGAGGCATGGGAAAGGCTTCAAGAATACATTCTGGCCTGCCCTCACCATGGGATGGAGGAATGGCTCATTCTTCAACACTTCTACAACGGGTTGACACCAACAACCCGTGGACATATGGATGCCGCTGCTCGGAGGAGCCTTCTTCTCCAAAACCGTTGCCCAAGCAAAAGAACTCATAGAGAAGATGGTCTCCAATCAAGGGTGGAGCGATGATCGACTCCAAACACGCTCAAGAGGCATACACCCTGTCAAGGAGGTGGACATGCTCGTCCGCCAAGGTTGACCTCCTCATAAAACGCTTGGATGAACACAACGCAAATGGTGGTGTTCATGCATTGGACTCACACATGACGTGTGAGGAATGCGGGAACACCGGCCACATGGGGAAGGATTGCCCCCATACCCATGAAGAAGCATTCTACATAAACAACAATAACGGGTATCGTCCAAACGGAGGACAAGGGTACAACCAAAACCGACCATCATATCAAGGAGGTAACAATTTTTCTCGGCTTTAACAATAATCAGCCTTCCTTGAAAGATTTGGTTTATGGCCAAGCTAAAATCAACGAATCTATCAACAAAAAGCTTGCTGCCAACGACAAAGTCTTAGAAAACATAATCTGCACAAATAGAAAGTTTCTCCTCTGCTTTCAAAAATCAGCTGAGCTTTAATAAAATGATTGAAACCCAAGTTGCTCAGCTAGCTGCTCTTATTCCTCGGTTCTAATTCGGGAAGATCCCGGGCAACCCGAGTCTTCTTTGGAAAATGTTAATGCGGTTACCACGAGGGGAGGAAAATCCACTCGGGATCCGCCATATCCTAACCATGCAGCAAAGAAGAACAGGAACGAACCGGAGGAGGAAAGCCCTTCTACTACCAAAGAAAAAGAAGAAGAACCGAAGCCAAGTGACGGGAAGAATGGAATTGAATTTCAAGACACAAGCTTCTTGCCATTCCCTCACGAAACAGGAAGCCAAAGGAGGATGAACAATTTGCTCGATTCGTCGAGACCATCCGAAGGATTCATGTCAACGTGCCATTGTTGGACATGGTGCAAGTGCCCACATATGCACGTTACCTTAAAGACATCCTCAACAACAAGAGACCATTACCCAACGAGGAAATGGTCAAGCTCACGAGAGGAGTGTAGCGCAGCTATACTCAATCGGCTTCCGAAAAGAAGAAGGACCCTGGCTGCCCCACAATATCATGTTCCATTGGGGCACACCACTTCGACCAAGCCTTATGTGATCTTGGGGCAAGCGTCGGCGTGATGCCCAAAGAAGTCTTTGATCGTTTGAGCTACACAACCTTAACTCCTACACCAATGAGGTTGCAATTGGCAGACTCTTCGGTCCGCTACCCCGCGGGAATAGCCGAAGACGTGCCGCAAAAATTCGAGGCAACTTCATACCGGTGGACTTTGTGGTGCTTGAGATGGATATTGACAAGAACACGCCCTCATTTTGGGACGTCCCTTCCTCGCATCGCAAACGCCCAAATTGATGTTGGGAATGGAGAAATCCGATTCCACATCAATGGGAAGGAGGAAAAGTTTGAGTTTCAACCAAGAAAAGAACAATGCTCAATGATCAAGATCAAGTATGGGCCAAATCCCTCAAACATCCGTGAAGTTGAAGTGACACCAAGAAAGACGGATAGTCTCGTCGCCTTTTGGAAGCAACTTGACAAAATTGAGAATCCGTCATGGTACCAACCCAAGAAGCCCGCAACAGCAAGGCCGGGATTATGGGCCAAGAAGCCGCTCCTTCAAGACACAAAGCCACCTACATCAACAAAGCCCAACCAAGTGTGGCAAGTGAAGAAGGTGCAGCCATCTTCATCCTCCTCTCCAGGGAAAGGGCCTGCACCACAAGGATGAAAAGAAATGGAGAAGTCCTCGCTCGCTGCACTTAAAATGGCGAAGCCCCGGCCGACAGGATAAATCGGTATTATCTTTCGATTTCTTTTTGATTTTGTTTTCCACCACATGCATTTAAAAACCTCCCTGCATACTCTATTTTATCACAAGAAAATTTTCATTTCATTTATTTGGATTTTCCGCCAGCATATTCGATTTTTTTTTTCACTCACCATGCATATAAAATTTGAAAACCAAAATCCTTTTACGTCCAAATTTTCCTACTTTTGTTTGAAACTTTTGGACAACCCTTGTATCCTTATACAAAACCCAAAAACAATTTTGCATGTTGGAATTTTCTCCAACACTTTTTCTCGAGATTTGATTTTTCGAATAAAGTTGAATTTGAGGCAACTTTCTTTGGATTTCTTATTGAGCAAATATTTCGAGGAATATCTGGACGTAGCAACCATGGTCAATGATCATTTGGCCGGTGGGGGCTATGGGCCAAAAGGGGGAGCAAGAGGGACCCACAGCAGGCCGGCCGAACCCACCTCCTTGGTTCGGCCGAACTGCTATGACCGTTGCTCGGTCTGTCTTTTTTTCCAACGGTCATATGCCCCTCCTAACGTTCAAAAACGGCTACTTCGTGAGCTATAAGTAGAGGTGGCCGGGCCAGAACTCTCTCCCCTCTCACACTATCATTTCCACTCCTCACTCACTTCATTCTCATTGCTCTCAAGTTTTCCATTGCCCTCACTTGCTCATTGCCTAAAAATTCTGCAGAAATCTTTTGTTCTTGGTGTGCTTTCTAGTTTTTGGTTTGATTTGTTTTTGTTTGGTTTTCTCGAGTTGCGATTTCTCGCTCACATGAACAACCGACGGTGTCGCCAATTTGATTTTTCCCTCACATAACCCGTTCGGAGTTGTTGTTCTTGTGTTCTTGCTCTCTTTGTGTGCAGCCATGACCGGTGCCAAGAAGCTGTTCGGGTCGATCAAGAGGTCCTTGAGCTCACGCTCAAGTTCAAGCTCTTCACGTCGAAGCACCCGCGCACGCCCCGTAGTCGAGTCACCGCCAAGTTCACCACCACAAGTCGAGGAAGAAGGGCAAGAGGGCAACATCGAGCATCGTCTCCTCACCGACACCGACCTCGACTTAGTGGGCGAGTACGAGACGCACACCTACACGCTTCTCCAACACCGCCTCTTTGCTCCTACGCGAGCATTTGACACGGAGCTGCTGCACAAAATAGGTATGGATGCTGAATTTGCTCAAGTATTTAAAGCCTTAGGGTGGACAGATTTTGCTAGTGTAGATGAGCCGGGTTCCCGCTTGCTTACACTTCAGTTTTTATGCACCCTACGAACGGTAGATGAAGGAATTTCTTTTCGGTTTTTCCGTGAATCCTACCGTTTGACTTGGAAAGAACTTAGCACTCTTCTTGGCTTTAATACTCGCTGCAATACCGACTTGGATGGTGCCCTTCCTCAGTTTTCAAAGCATGCTTTTTGGGAGAGGATTACGGGTCTTCCTAATTGCGTGCGACCTAGAACTAATCACATCCATCATCCTACCTTGCGTTTTATGCACATGTGGATTGCTATCACTCTTTTTCCAAGGAGTGATATTCGAATTGTGCGCGAGGATGAGCTAAAAATTCTTTTTGCTGCGGTTGATAAAATTAAGATTGCTCCCGTGAAAGCCATGATTCGCCAATGGATAGAAAATCTTGGGACGATAGGATCAATTGAATGTACCTCTTTAGTGACACGAATTGCCATGCGGGTGGGAGCTTTACATGATGCTAATGTTGAATACCTTGCTACACCTCGCTCTCTTATAAATAAAGATTATCTTATTCAAGGTCACTCTCTTAAGAATGGTCCGAACGATTCCCTCATATATTATTTTGTGGGATATACAAACGAGTTTCGGTTACCTAACCCGGACCTTCGTTTGTATACTCTCAAAAATCTAACCATTGAGCTCCAAGAAGCGGAGCGGTCTCGCAGAGTGTATCTTCTCGCAGGGGGCGCACAGATCGGAACAGCCATCTACCTCCGAGATGCCCACACCGCAGCCCACGGCTCATGGCGGGCCGGGGTACAGCCACCCCGGGTTTTCTCCCGGTGGGTACCCAGCCCCGCCACCTCACATGGCCGGGGGATCGGCGTGGCAAACTCCGGTAGGCTGTTTTCTCCACAACAACAATGGGAGGAACACTCCACCGACTCCGGATCAGCCCAAGGCTATAACTTTGAGCAGGAGATGAACAACCTCTCCTCACAAATGGGAAGACTCCAAACCACGGCGGAAGACACCGAGTATGCGCTCAACCAACACATCTTGCAAACTCATCAATGGCAAGAGCGCACCGACACCCAGCTCACCGCCCTCACCAACATGACGGAGCAACAACGAGCCGATCTTTTGGCTTACTTCCGTCACATGGGGTTCATTCCACCAAACCCATGAGCAAGAACAAGCTTGGGGGGCAGCACCCTCGCTAAGGTATCATGTATCGCAACTTGTATCCCTTATTGTCTCCTGTTTTTGCTTGTTCTTGCCTCTCATATGAAAAACAAAATAAAAATGATAAAACTAAAAAGAACAAAAAGAAGTAGCTTAGTTTCCTTTTATGCGCTGCAAGTATGCTGCTAGTCTTTCTATGTTGAGATGATGAATAGTTGCTCTGTTTTATTTCTCTCATGTGCCTAGTTTATAATTTAGAACTCTCCTAGTTTTGAGTTTGTTGGCTGGCAAAACTTGCTTAGAACCTGAAACTTGTGGGCTGCACATGCTTGAGCTGCACCTAAGTTGTTGTGAGATGATGATATGGTAAAAAGAGCTGCTATGATCTTGTCCTAAGTTGAACTTGAAATCTCCGGAATTTTGTTCCCAAAAATTGCGAAATCTATAAGTTCCCAAGTGATGATAAATTCCTACCAAAGCCATATGCAAATTTCCTTTGAAAACCTTACTCATTTGCTACTTGTTACTTCATTGAGCTTTATCAAAATTGTGTGACCCTAGTGAGATGCTTTTCATACTCTCATGATCAAGATCACGTACACATTCCACCTCATATGCTACACTTCTACACCGGAAGTTAGCAACATGTCATGCCATCCACCAAAATAAAGACACTCCTCACATTTTATCACTTCTCTTAAAATATCAAAAGAAGGCATGGCTATGCAAAAGAAAAAGAAAATAAGGCTCACAAAAGATGAGCATGAGAAAAAGAAAAAAAAAAAAAAGCTGCTCTCATTTCGAGCATGGAAAAAGAAAGAAGAAAAGATAGCCATGCCCAAAATCCAAAATAAAAAGAGGTGAAACAAAAAAAAGAGGAGTAGTCACATACACCACCACCATCATATTCAAACTTGCACATCTTGATCTACGATTGTATGACTTGCTATCTCCATGGATCCACTCTTTTGGTTTTGCAAAATATGAATGCAAGTATGCCTCATTTCATATCCTACCTTGAGCTCCACAAAAGCCTATTAGATGTAGGATGAGGCAATACACATGCCTTGGTGAGGAATACAAACACCACTAGAGCGATTCGAGAGTATCACTTGTGGAACGTGGTTTTACTTGAAAAAAAAAATCCTTTGAAAACTTCCGGAGAATAAAAAGCAAGACAAGGGAAGAGAAAATAAATGCTCTATACACCGTTCTCTCTCTCAACCGCCCAAGGTAAAGTGAAAAGCACAAAGCCCCATGAGGACTAAGGGGAAGGGTGAGTTACCATTGCCAACTTATTCAACTCAAGGATGAGTATCTTTGTTATACACTTGGTACCTTTAAGAAGTAAGCATTATAGCAACTCCTGATCAACAACCTAAAGTTCCACTACTTGCTCGGGACGAGCAAGGGGTAAGCTTGGGGGACTTGTTGACGGTCATTACGACCAATTTCGACCGTCAATTAGTCAAATAAATGAGAAGGACTAGGCATGTCGTACACGCATTTTACTTAGAAATAACCTAGTTCCACTTGTACCTCTAGATTTTTAGTGTGCAGGTGGATAATGATGAATTCCAGGCCCCGAGGCGACAAATCAACACTTTTACAAAACTTCCATTTCGCCGCGGGAATCAACTCCAAGATAAAAGGCCAATGACCACGAAATCCAACACAAAGAAGGCCACAAGCACCTGGATCAAAGACCAACATCCAGTGGGGGAGCCAACTGCCAAAGCCCAGCCCAGGAGGGGCCAGGACCGGTTCGGCCGAACCCACCAGGGTGGTTCGGCCGAACCGGGATGGTGGCCCCCCGGCCCACTTTTCTCTCGGCGGTTTGCCCACCGCCTCCGGAGGTCGGTTCCACGCGCATTAAATGCCACCGACCTACGAAACCGCCTCCAGGAGCCGACCTTTCAAGCCTATATAAGGAGGGGTACCCCCCTCCTTAACACACACAACAACACAAGGATCATTCTCTCCTCACACTAGAAGTTTAGAGGCTTTCTAGGTAGTGCTAGGCTTAGTAGTGGGCTGCCTCATTGCTCCCAAGGTCTTGTGGAGAATTGGGTATAGCTCTTGTATCCTCTCTTTGTAAGACTTGATCTTTTATATATGGAATACTTTCGTTTATATCCTTGTCATGAGCTTGACAGAGTAGTCATGATCTTGCTTGATCGTTCATCGTTCGTTCATATGAGTTCATCGTTCGTTCTTCGTTCTTCATTAATAGAAGATGAACACATATCGAATGTTCTTCGTTCGTTCATACTTGATCATCGATTACTCTTGATCTTACTTGGTTGATTGCCGTTCGTCGCTCATTCTTGAGCGACGAACGCCTTTGCATGACTTAGTGCTAGCTTTGATCCTTTCATCCGGCTTATGCTAGTTAGACTAGTGTTCTTATGAATAGGTTTCGGGTTCATCGTCCCGCAAGGGTGCTCTAGATTTGCCACCATGTCGATCCGTAGGATTGGGGTGCCTCGAGGGATCTAGAGTTGTGGTTAGTGACGCCGGCATGGTGCTGGGGTTATCTACCCACCTTTGAATGTGCTTCGTGTCCCACGGTTTGTAGAGGTAGGTGACAAGAAGTGACAGCCTTGTCATCCAAAGTAATCCTCCACGTTCGGGCATGGCATAGGAGTCTAAAAGGCCGGAGTCGCGAGGCGGACCTCGCGTAAGACGGATCTCCCGATGATGCCTAGGCATTAGACGCTTGCTTGCGCTTGCATGATCTTGGATGTTAGGTAGAAGCTGCGCACTCATATGAATGTTGTATCATTAGGAGTAGTAGTCTCGCTAGTCTAGTTTAGCTTTCTCTAGGATTGCCTCTATCCCTTTTATTAGAGAATGCATTGCCTTGGTGTGTGTCACACTATCCTCAATTTATTGCTCCTAACCCCTGCATTGGAATGTGATTACTTCATCACTCTTTTGTAACACCATGAGCATAAGTACTCTTATCAACCATGTCTTCCTTTGGGAAAAATATAAATACGATACCCTTGAATACTCTCGGGTGAAATGCTACAACGGGTTATCCGTCCGCTTGCGGATATTCATGACCCACCTTATAATACATATCTAGTACTTGTACTTGGATGTGGATTATTTGGTTAAATAGTGCAAGTGACCTAAACCCTTGGCTCTCCCGCGGTCACGTGTTTCTTTCCGCGTGACCTTAAGAGATGCCAACATCCACCGAAACCCCGGCCGACGCGAGGCCCCGTGCTCCCAACGGACCGGCTCGGCTCGCCGATGTTCGTGTGCGCTGGTGCGTGCCGGATGGTTTTCCTGTAAACCAACAAAGACAATAAAAGAGTGTAAAATTCCAGGTCATCGGCCTAGATAGACCGATGTACGGCCGTGGCCGATTCTCGCGTAAGACGGACAAAATCGGCCATTGATCTGGAGCAGCACGGCCCATCCATTTATGTATTAAATGCCAGGCAAACGGATCTGCGATACAAACGATACGAAATCGGCCGATGCTATAACATGCGATCGGTGGCTAGCAGCCGATTCCGTCGATGAGCAATCAAATCATTAAGACCTTGCAGGGATACATAATCGAATAAAATGTAAACAGATTAATTATTAATGGGATGTAATTAATTTGATAGCAAGAAGATGGTTTAATCATCAACTAGATCAGTAAATCGGCCGATCAGGCATCCGGCCGATTTTGCCATTGATTATAGTAGTGAATTATTTAAATCTATCTAAATGTATAATGATGATCAATAAAATCATACTAATAACTCGGGTTCACAAGCAGCTTTAACAGATTTGGTACTAATTGAACATAAAACAGCTAGTGAACGTGATAAGCAATCGGCTAAACACTCCGAAAGAACAAGTAAGACAGATACAACCACACAGATCCCAAATCGACCGGTCGCTCCAACAGGACAAGTCAACCGATGGCACGCGGCTGGACCAGGTCTAACGGCCGCGCACGCCCGGCCGATTCAGGACAAGCACAATCATAAACGTCTTAACTATGAGAGTAAGTCTACACCCTAGCCAATCGGCTGCATGCGCCTAGGACAAGTCAACTATCGCAAAGGCAAACACAGGACACGTCAACTGAATCTGCACGATCGAATCGGCCAAGATGTAAAAGAATTCTCATAGCGGCTATCGTGACTCGAACGACCAGATCCGAGCCAATCGGCGCCGTGAGCAAAGGCTGGAACGGGGAGGCGGGACAAGTCAAACTACCTCCACCACGAGCCCGGACCAGGTCAACTTGACTCATCCCGGCCGATACTCACTACGCCGATCGAAAACAGATCCGGTCGCCGGATAACTAGCAATTAAGCCATCTAATTACGAACAATGCGCCGAGAATTAGACAACATAATTACCTTGTCAAGCCAACGTGTTGTCGACCGGAGCCCCGAAGATCCCCGCGCGAAAACAGTAAAGACTTAACAGAAAATTAGGGTTTGGCGATGCGCCGAAAGTTGTATTGGATGTGAATCGAGTTTACATGTTACATCCGAGTATGTATTTATACTCGGCAAAAAGAATCCTATTCGGACCCTCCTCGTGCCGATTTCCTAACCGACTAGAATCCTTTTTCCAAAACTAACTATTATTTCTAATTTTATAACGTGGGCCAGGCCCATCAATGTTGTGCTCTTCTCGTTGGCGTCCGCGCACGATTCCCGGGAGAGACGCGCCTTTTACTCGCCCAAGCGGCCGTCGGCCTTCCGCCCACCGGCCCCTTTTTACCTATAGTCGCCGACAATGGGTCCCTTGGTCAAAAACCGGTGTCAACACCCTCCGGTCGTGTCGCCCACCATCCGCAACAAGAAGGTGGGGCGCACCCTCATCGACGGAGGCGCGAGCCTCAACCTCATCACCCCGAAGGTCTACGACTCCCTACGGTGGGCGCGTGCCGAGCTGCAGCCCTCGCGCCCTTTCGTCGGTGTGCTCCGGGTAGCTCCCGCCCCTTGGGCAGGATCGAGCTCCCGGTCACCTTTGGCACCCGGAGCAACTTCCGCACGGAGAAGCTCCTCTTCGACGTCGCGGACATCGGCCTCCCTTACAACGCCATCATTGGGAGACCGGGCATAAACCAGTTCATGGCCATCCCGCACCACGCGTTCCTCACGCTCGAAGATGCCGGGTCCGAAGGGTGTCATCGTGGAGAGGGCGGATGCTCGTTAAGGCGATGGCTTGCCTCGAGGACATCTTGGCGGTCGAGATGGCGGCAGAGGAGGACACCGGTGGGAAGAGGGCGCGCGACACCCCGGAGAAGCCCGCTATGCAATCCGGCTCCAAGCGGGCAAAGCTTTCGGCACCCGGGGAAGTGTCTACCAAGAAGATCTCACTCGGGGGCTCGGAGGACAAGACCACCACCATCGGTGGCGACCTCGACCCGCAATAGGAACTCGCGCTCATCACCTTCCTCCAAGCAAACAGCGACATCTTTGTCCGGCATCCTTCGGACATGCCGGGCATACCCAGGAGGGTGATTGAGCACCAACTCAAGGTCGACCCCGCCGCGAGACCCGTGAAGCGACGGGCGAGGCGCCAAGCCCCCGAGCGCGAAGACTTCATCCGGACCGAAGTCAAGAGGCTTCGGAGGCCAAGTTCATCCGGGAAGTCACGCACCCGATGTGGCTCGCCAACCCGGTGGTCGTGCCCAAGAATAACGGCAAGATGCGGATGTGCGTGGACTACACCGACCTGAACAAAGCGTGCCCGAAGGACCCGTTCCCGTTGCCCCGGATAGATTCTCGTAGTAGACTCCACCGCAGGCTGCGACCTGCTTTGCATGTTGGATGCGTACTCCGGGTATCACCAAATCTGTATGGCTAAAGAGGACGAGGAGAAGACTGCCTTCATGACTCCCATAGGGAGCTTTTGTTACGTGAGCATGCCTTTCGGTCTCAAAACGCAGGCCCCACATTCCAACGAGCCATGCGCCTAACTCGGACTCGCAAATCGGGAGGAATGTGGAGGCGTATGTGGACGACCTGGTCATTAAGAGCCGCAAGGCACCGTCTCTCCTGTTCGACTTAGAGGAGACCTTCTCCAATCTGCGCCGCAACCGGGTGAAGCTCAACCCGGAGAAGTGCGTCTTCGGCGTACCAGCAGGAAGCTACTCGGCTTCCTGGTCTCGCACCGCGGGATCGAAGCAAACCCCGAGAAGATCCGGACCATCGAAGAAATCCGCCCCCAAGGCGACTCAAGGACGTGCAACGCCTAGCCGGGAGCATGGCGGCCCTTGGCCGATTCATCTCGCGCCTAGGTGAACGCGCTCTCCCCCTGTTCAAGCCGATGAAGAGGACGGACAAATTCGAGTGGACCCGGAAGCCGATGAAGCCTTACAAGACCTCAAGCGCTACCTATCCTCCGCGCCCGTTCTAGTCGCCCGGAACCGGGCGAACCACTACTCCCGTACATAGCGGCTAACCCGCAAGTGGTCGCTGCGGCTCGGTGGTCGAGCGGCCGGAGCAGGCGCCTCGCGGTTCTCGGCGAACCAGCAAACGCGGGTGCCTCGACGGCTCGAAGGCGGCAGCCCAAACAGACCCGGGGCTCCGGATGCGACCAGCTCGTAGGCCTTGGAGCACCCGGGGCTGCGTACGCTCCCGCTCACAAGCATGGCCTGCGATGTGGCCACTCCGGCCTGCCCGGTGGGGCACCCGGGCGGTCCCCGCCGCGACGACTCCTGCAGACGGTGTGGCTCCCGCCTTCACCCGGGCTCCGGCTCCGACCTCGTCGCATGGTTTGGGCGAAGCAGTGGACCACAATCGGAAAAGCAAGGATGGGCGCGTTGATCCCACCCCACCCGGGGCTCCGGCTCCGACCACGTCTCGCATCATGGGCGGGGTGGGATCCGCTCCAGCCTACCCCCGACATCGGCACCGCGTCGTCGCCGCATCACCCGGGGCTCCGGCCCGGTTGCCACAACGAGCGAGAGCGGGCTTGGTCCCGCTTCCCTAGAATCCGAATCCCGCACGCGGCACATCCAACGCCCGGTGTACTTCATCGCCGAACTTCGCGGGACGCCAAGACACGGTACCCGCAGCACCGGAAGATGCTCTACACAGTACTTGTCGCATCCCGGAAGTTACGGCACTACTTCCAAGGCTACCCCGTCCGGGTGGTAACGACGGCACCGCCGGAGACCATACCGCGCAACGGAGAAGCGACCGGCGAGTGGCCAAGTGGGCCGTGGAGCCGGGGAGTTCGACTTGTCCTTCCTCAAGACACACATCATCAAGAGCCGGGCTCTAGCCGAGTTCATCGCCGAGTGGACGCCCACCCCGGAGATCGAGCGTGAAGAGCTCAGCACCCGGTGCAGCAAGACGACGCACCCGGCGACCACCGGACGATGTTCTTCGACGGTTCCCTCACCCTCAACAATGCGGGAGCGAGGGTGCTGCTGCTGTCGCCAACCGGCGATGAGCTGCGCTATGCGGTCCAGCTGCACTTCGGTGCACCAACAACATGGCAGAGTACGAGGCTCTCCCGGCGGGGTTGCGGATCGCGGCCGACCTCGGTGTCACGCGCCTCCTCGCCAAGGGGGATTCGCAACTCGTCGTCAACCAAGTAGCCAAGGAGTACCAGTGCAACGACCCGCAGATGGCCGCATACCTCGCGACGGTCGGGCGGATGGAAAAGAAGTTCAACGGTCTCGAGGTGCTTCACGTACCTAGGGGCGACAATCACATTGCCGACGAACCGTCCCGGGTGGCCTCCACTCGAGCTCCAATCCCACCCGGGACGTTCATGGAGATCTTGACATCCCCTTCGGCCTCCGACGCCAACCGAGCTCCGACACAGCAACAACAAAGCGCAGGCGCACCCGCAGGATCTGCAGCACACGCAGAATAGCGAAGAAGCGCTTGCCGCCGAGCCGCAGGACGCCTGTTGGATGGACGACATCCTCGGGTACCTGCGTGACGACATCCTTCCGGAAGACGACACGGACGCGGAACGCCTAGCCCGCCAAGCCAGCGATACGCCATCGTTGATGGCAGAGCCGTACAAGCGCGAGTGCCAATGGCGTTCTGCCGAAGTGCGTGAAGACGGAAGAAGGCAACGACATACTCGTTGAGATCCACGAGGGCGAGTGCGGCAGCCACCACGCTCCCCGCACGCCGGTCGGGAAAGCCTTTCGGCAGGGTTACTACCGGTCGACGGCCCTCCAGGACGCCACCAGGCCGGTGCAACAATGCAAGGCATGCCGGTTTCACGCCAGCGGACGCATCCGCCCGCTCAGGCCCTTCAAACAATTCCCTTATCCCGGCCGTTCGCGGTTTGGGGTTTGGACATTGTAGGGCCATTTCCGACTACCCCGGGTGGGTACAGGTGGCTATATGTGGCCATCGACAAGTTCACGAAGTGGGTGGAAGCCGAGGCGGTGACAAAGATAGACCAAAACTCGGCGGTCGATTCATGAAGAATGTCGTTGCAAGATTCGGGGTGCCGCAGCGGATTATCACGGACAACGGGACCCGGTTCACGAGCTACGCATTCGCAGCGTATCTGCGATTCCCTCGGCACCCGGATCCGCTTCGCCTCAAGAGCCCACCCACAAAGCAACGGCCAAGTCGAACGCGCCAACGGAGAAATCCTCAAGGGTCCGAAAACAAAATCATTTGACCCGTTGAAGAAGAAAGGCTCCAAGTGGGTAACGGAGGTCCAATCCGTGCTTTGATCCCTGCGCACCACAGCGAGTCGAGCCACGGGCGAAACGCCTTTCTTCCTCGTGTACGGTGCGGAGGCGGTACTACCCACGGAGATCCCGTTCAATGGCCCCCGAGTCGCCGCGTTTGACGAAGCCGACCAAAGCACCCGGCGGCACGACGACATTGACCTCCTCGAGGAGGCAAGACGACGAGTACTCATCGCGAAGCGCGAGGTACCTCCGGGGTTTGCGCCGCTATCACCAGCGACGCGTGCGCCCCGGGAGTTGCAAACGGGAGACCTCGTCCTTCGGCGGGCTCGGACGCGTGAAGGCAAGGATAAGCTAACTCCCATGAGGGAAGGGCCCTTCGTCGTCACTACCGTCACCCGCCCGGGATCCGTTCGTCCGGAGTCGGAGGACGGGTACCCGAACCGAACGCTTGGAACATTGAGCACCTAAAGAAATTCTACCCTTAGAATATTCCGTAGCCAATGGTCCCGGGTAGTACCCGGAAGTCCCATCGCCACCTGTACTAACGTGTTTTGAATAAAAACAGCGCCCGTCGCTTCTTTTCCTACTTCTCGCAGGATCGCTGTTGTATATGTCAAAGTCCTCGCTTTCCTCCGACGGGTAAGAAAGGCCTATGACTTAGGCCCGAAGCCGGAAGGCGTCACGTTTGGTTAAGGCTCGGGCGCCGAAGTCGCGCTCTAAGCGTAGCCGCAAAGTACCGAACGGCCTACGACTAAGTGGCGCATGGCGACAATCGCACCTAACGTAAGGGGAACAACGGGCTTAGGCTTTTCTTTTACAATCTCAAATTTAAACTTAACTTCGTCTTGCATACGGAAAAACAGGTTTAACAAAAAACAAAAAGGGCACAGGCGCCAAAAGACCACTCGCGAGTGGAGGAAGCGGGCGCTTAGCCCCGCTTGAAGCTTTCGGCGAAGGCACGAGCGACGGCGCGAGCCTCGCGCCTTAGCCGCGGCGTGCTCCCCGCGGGGACATCGCCATTCACCACGGCCGGGAGCGGGAACCCGGGCACCAGCACCGGGGCGTTCGCCAGCACCTCCTCCAGGGCCGCGGCTATGGTTTGCCGCCCTTCCTCCTCCAAAAGCTCCGCCACCCGGGTCTTCGAGCTGCCGAGAGAGTCAACCACCCCCGCATGGCGAATGCATACCCGGCCGCGCCGCGGTCGAGGGGCTCGGGAAGACGGGGCAGGCCCACCTCGAACAGCGCCGACGAGACCGCTCGGTGCACCTCGGCGGCGATCTCGCCTGCGACCGCGCCGCCGAAGCCGGCTCCGTCACCCGCTCGCTCAGCTCAACGCGCCGAACCTCGGAATCCCCGAGCTGGGTCCGCGCCTCCGCAAGCTGCCGCCGGAGGTCGTCGCCATCGGCCGCGGCAGAAGGGCCGTGACCCGACTTCTTCACCCGGGCCTCCAACCGCTCGACGCGTCGGCGGTAGTCGTCCCGGCTCTTCTCCACCGCTTTGAGCTCGACAGCGAAGTCCTTCCGGGCCTCCGCGAGAGTCTCCTCGCGCACGCGATGCGCCAACCCACCGGCGATACCGCGGACCTGCTCCTCGGCCCGAGCAAGACGGGCCGCCTCCGTCTCCAAGGCCTCCTTCGAACAGCGGCCTCGTTTTCACGAAGCCGGACCTGCTCCTCCCGGATAGTGAGGGCGTCCTCGCGCTGCCTCAACCCCACCTCTTGGGAGGCCACGGAGTCGCCGAAGCGCCGGAGCTTCGCCTCGGCCGCTCCGACAGCCCGCTCCCGTTCGCCCGGCCGCAGCCTCCCGGAGTGCAAGCGCACCGACGCGCTCCTTCGGCTCCTCCTCACGAGCCGCCGCGGTCGCCTCGCGGCGTGTCACGGCCGCCTCGCGAGCGCCATGTCGGCCTCCGCCTCCTCCAGCCTGCGCGCCGCGGAGCTGCGCAGACACGTTCCCGCTCCAAGACGGCGCGGAGCTTCGCCTCCGCGTCCCGCAGCCTTCTCGCCGGCCCGATCGGCGACGCCGACAGCTTGGTCCAGCTCACGCCGGACTTCCTCCATGCGGCGCCGATGCTCGCTGCTGGGCCGGCTTCACCGCCGTCTCCGGGGCCCGCCGGGCCTCCGCCACCTCCGCCTCGTGTTCAGCCACCACGGCCTCGCGATCCTCCAGGGACGCATCCGTCTCCTCCACGGCCGCCTTCATGGCAAGGAGCGACCGGGTGACCTCCCCAAGCACATCGCCAATCTTGTGGCGTCCCGTGCCGCCCGAGCGACTCGGAGGCGATGCGCTCCGGCCGCGTCCGGCGCGCCCACGGCCCCTACCGGCGGCAGCGGTCGACGAAGTATCTCCGCCGACCACCGCTCCCGGCTCCGACCGGACGCGTGGAGGGGAATCGTTCCCCTCCAAGCACTATAGGACCGGCGGCGCCGGCACCCGGCCGGGGAGTGGAAGACCGTGGCGGGCGCCGGCAGCGCCAATTGAGAAAGTGGCCACTCCCTCCGCCGGCGCATCCGGCACGTTCCCAGCCGGAGGAGGCGACACCCGGCCAAGATCATCTCCGGCGGAGGCACCCGCGGCCTCCTCTTCGGTGGCACCCACGGCCACCTCCTCGGGAGTGTCCGCGACTTCCTCTTCGGGGGCACCCGCAGCCGTCTCCTCGGGGCACCCGTCGCTTCTCCCGCGCCGGCCTCCGCTCCGGCCGCCGGAGCCGCAACGGCGTTAGGGACCGGCTTCCGGGTTCGACGCGGGGGCACCGGAGACCTTGGGGTTCGGAGGGACCAGGTCCGGGTCCAGCTCAATCCGGACACTCCTACGAACAAAGCAAATCGGAACGCGTTTTGCAGCCGTCAGCATACGGTGAGAACAAAACACAGCGTACCAAGCACGTGACTTAAGCAAAACAGAGAGAGAAGCTTCCTACCCGTCGCGCGTCCACCCGGCCGCTTGCACCGGTACGGCCGTAGGGGGCTTCTCCCGTGGAGCGGCCCCGTCACGGGTGCCGGCGAGGCCTGTCGGGCCCGCTTCCGCGGAAAGCGAGCGGGCCCGGAGGAATCGGAGGAGGGAGGCGACGGAGATCTTTTCCCCTTGCCCTTGTCCCGCGCACTCGGGGCCGGCCTCGCAGCGCCGGGGCTGCCACCCGGAGCTCCGGAGGCACCCCCGGGAGTGGCCGCCGCGCCCGGGTCGGAGGAAGGCGTGACTCCGGTACCCGGAGGCCAGGAGTAGGAGCCGGGACCGCGTCGAGGAACCCAAGCGGTCCCGGTCGGGGCATGCTCGTCGAGGATGGCGCGTTTGTTCGCCGACCGATGAAGAGGCCCGGCACCCTCCGGGTACGCGAAGGAGGCGGGCCACTTCTTCCCGGTCGGCGTGGAGTAGGCGAACCGCTTCGAGGCGTCGGGCAGATCCGAACCCGCCCCCGTACGGGTGCGGCCGGCGAGTTGAAATCCCGGTACAGCCATGACGGGAGCGATCTCCGGCGAAGGGCGCGATGTTGCGCTCGAGGAAGTCATGCACCACCCCGTGCGAAGTCGGGCCGGCCGCGGCGAGCGCCGCGATCCGGTCGACCACCGGCATCATGCCATCGGGAAGACGGGGCACGGAATCCCGGATAGCCAAGTGTTGGGCCGGGACCGGCGGGACACGGAAGCGGCGGAAATCCTCTCGTACGGCACTACGAACCAGGCCTTCTTCCACCCCTCCACCTTGTTGCTCGGGCGAGTACTCGATGTACCCGCTGTCGGCCCGGCGGTCAGCCGAACGCATCCGATCACCTCCGCAGCGTTGGTGAGCGTCATCTTGAAGTAGCGTTGGAAGATTGGGAAGCACGGCTGCACCCCCACGAATCCTTCGCACGGATGAGCGAACACGGCCGGCGCCGCGACCGCATTCGGCGTAAGGTGCGCCATGCGGATCCCGTACGCCCGAAGCACCTCCGGGAAGAAGTCGGAGAAGGCGGGGGAACGGCGCCGGCGATGACGAAAGACAGGAAATGAAGGATTTCCAGCCCGCCGGTCGGTGGCGGCAGGGGCCCCCAACGCGGACACCCTTATCGCCATCCACCGGAAGGAAGGGCGAAAGCCGCGACATCTCGACCCGGGGTCGGACAAGCTGCGCCGTTGGCGGCGCATCCGCCGACGGCGAGCGCGTGCGCGAACCATCGCGGCGGGGGACTTCTCGCGGGCCATCCTAGCAGCAGGGAACGACGGCGGCGAAAGCGGCGGCGCGGATCGGCGGAGAAGAAAGCGAAAGGGAGCGCAGCAGCGAGAGAGAAGTTGAGGAGACGGGGAGGCGAAAGGCGAAGTGGGAGACGTGCCCTGGGCAACCGGCCGTCCCCGTACTTAAGCGCAGGCGCCGGGCGGGCCTACCGCACGCGAACCGAAGCGACGCGACGTCTCGGGGCGGTCGTGCCTTGGCAGTCCAAGCGGCACCATCCCTTGAGAGCCGCGCCTCGGAGTGACCCGGACGGCACCGGGCGCCGACGGGTGGCCCCAATCCCTGCTCCGACCCCGCGGGTTAGCGACCGGGGCCGGGGGCTCCTGTCGGTGTAGGGGGATCGGGGGTCCCCCTAACCGGGCATGGGCTGTTTCCGGCCCACGGACGAAGACGGCGGCTGCGGGATGAGGAAGCCCTCAAGGCCCACGGAGCCCACGAGCCCCGTGAAGGCCGGAGGAGCGGGAGCGTCGGGGGACGAAGCTTCCCGGTAGCTTCCTCCGGCGCCCCAACCACCCGGAGTTAATGCGGCACTCAAGTGCTCGCGGCGACGTCGCAGCCCGACGAGACGTGCGCGCGGCTTCCCCATGCGCCGCGCCTCGGGAAGCCGCGCTGCTACGGCGCCGGGAGGGCTCTTGGCCAATAGGATGGAAGAGGCTTGGAGCCCGAATCGAGGAGAAGAGATCGCAACGGATTTTATCGGGATCGTGTCGGGATATCCCAGGAAGGACCGGACCCCCACCGGGCGTCCGGGTACCCTCCGAGTACTTGTACGAGTACTTCTCTCCTTACCCTATAAAAGGAGGGGGACTCCCATGTAAGAGACAGACAACATTCGAACACACACACACGAGCAGGACGTAGGGTATTACGCATCCATTGCGGCCCGAACCTGGATAAATCCCTTGTGTTCTTGCTCGCTTGAATCATCTCGCGCTAAGCACGAGTGAATCCGTCCTTCCCCGAACCTATCCGAAGGGAGCCTTGACAGACCCCCATTTGGAGGTGTGCTCACACACCGACAGGACGCTTGGCCATGGAGCCAGCCATCATGCCAGAAGGATGCTCGCCGTCCATTCCCCACAGTGACACTGGTGCAAGCGCGAAACAGGGCCAGCTCTGTAGGTGTGCTGTGTATGGTCATGTCGGACCAAGGTTTGGTGGTGTCCTTCCATTTGAGCCATTGCCAGCGCAATCTAAGTGCTCGGTTAAAATTTTCTAAGTCCGGACCGCCAGATCCTCGGTCGCTACCCTCCTCTACGCTAACCGAGATATCCGACCGTCGCCACGATCCTTTTGCGCCGTTATCCTTCGTCTCCGCCGCCTCTCGCCGCAGTATTGGCGACCGCCGCGCTAACCCGTCGTCACGGCGCCCCGCTTCGACACCGCCCACCGCTCTCCACCACCACTGCGACCGGACTCGTTGCCTCGACTGACCAACGCCATTCACCACCGGTCCGGCTGGAAGCTGGCTTCCCTCGGGCATCCCTCCAAATCGGCCGAAGAAGGTAATACTCGCCATAATCCCAAATCCCAAACCTGCTAACCCTCGAGCTGCTGGTTGGTCGCGTTTCAGAAGCGGAGCGTCGCATCACTAAATGCTTGGAGCTATGGATTTTTTTTCCTGAACATATAGTCATTTTTTTCTGTAGCTGTTGGCAGATAATCGATGCTTTGCGACTGTTTTTGTTTTTGGCCATTCGTGAGAGAGTGCTAAACAATTTGCGCTTTCATAATGCATTTTTTTCTCGCAAAAATCAAAATGTCCCAACATGACGTATATTTCATCATGCACAAATAGTTTGTTGTGAAAAAAGAAATCACCCACTTGATCAAAATGTTAGTTCCAGACTCAAAAGCCATTTGGAAATGTGAGTTTATTGCGCTGGCTCATGCTATGGACCCGGTTAACAACTTGGTGATTCCTGACCAAATTTGATTCGGTTCGATTGACTAGAAGGCACGCCATAAGCTGAGCTCATGATCATTGTCCTAGGTATAGATTTTAAATTTATATGAATTCTTTTGTTTAACTGAAGAGTCGGGTTTCGCTTGTGGAGGAGCAGCAGGTTCACAAGTCAGTCAGCCGGACTGCCGGAGCAAAATGCATGAGAAAGAGGCCGACTCCTGCACATAAATCTTGGGATCTTTCATCGTCTGAAAGCGGAGTGAACGACGACGCTTGAAGTCCGCCTCCGCAGCCGTTGAGAGTCCTGCTCCGCTTGAGGAGAGGAAGGGCACGATCCGTCCTCAAATTGCCAGACAACACTGCTGTGCACAGTCACTCCGCCAGTCATGTCAACAGATCGCCGACAAGCCTGCATGGGCCCTGACGGGCCGACGCCACGGCGAACCTTTCCGCTCGACCTCCTGCTGGAGTTCGCCACGCGCGCGGACGCTGCGACTCTCGTGCGCATCGCGGCGACGTCCAAATTGCTGCGGCGCAGCATCCTTGGCCCAGACTTCCGCCGCCGCCTCCTCGCCGTCGGCGCGGCTGGCTGTCGGTTCGACCCTGCCCTCCTCCGTGGCGTCTCCTACATGTTCCTAGACTCGAACCGAAGACACTGATGTCATCGCGACACATCAGTCGTCGCCGCCCCTTATCATCGATCAAGACCACCTCTTGTTGGAGTTCCAGCCCGTGGCCTCGCGTGACGGCTTCCTCGTCGTGCGATCCCGTGTCATCGAGCAGAACACCTGCGGCGACCTGTGTGTCATCGAGCAGAACACCTGCGGCGACCTGTGTGTCTGCGACACCTTGACGGGGCATGTCACCCGCCTCCCTTGCTTACTGTGAACGAAGGTGTTGGCCGCTCCTTCGAGTTGCTCATTGCAAACCATATCATGGAATTCCAGACATTCTCGTCCAAGGCTGGCCAGTGGAGCGTCGTCCACTCCGTCTCGGAACCCCAGCCGCTGCTCGTTTTCTCACATCGCGCACATCCGGCCGTCCTTGGGCCCACCGTGCACTGGTTCTGCGTTGGCAATGCTGGAGCTCCCGCTGAGAGACATGGTAGGGGACACCAGAGGCAAGGAGTACCTTGTGGCTGCTGTGGGTGGCCAGCTCAGCGTGATCGTTGTGGGAAGCCTCGAGGTATCTGTGTTTATGTTGAAGACATCGCCAGCATCGGAGTCAGCGTCAGAGCTGGCCTGGTGCCGGCAGCTTGTGATCAGGACGCCGGAGATCGAGAGGTGGGCACAGGGCTGGACGTGGACAGCATCAGCGCAGTCTTTCCAGTCGGGGGATTTGGCAAGAGGTGCGGCACCTTGGTAATGCAGCTGAAGAACGGTGATCTTGTCCGGCTGGAACTGGGAACCAGGGAGGCAACCACGCTACGAAAGGGAATGGGAAAGATCGGTGAGGTGTTCTTACACGAGATCAATTTGCTGTCGCTGCTCCAAGCTATGAAATCTTTCTGAGTATACCATAGTATGTACAATCTTTTATAAATAACTTTGTTATGAAGCTGTAACATCTTCCAGCTGCTCCAGTTTTGTTTTGCTGCTGTAAGTTGTTGTGTTCTGCACATTGTAGCCAGTGCTTGAGCAATTTGTTGTCGGGATACGCTACAAGATTGTTCTTCAGATTTAAACTATGTCATGAACCTGTAACCTCTTCCAGCTGTTTTAATTGTGCTTTGCTGCTCTAAGTTGTTCTGTTCTGTACATTGTTTCAGTGGCTAAGAAATTTTCCTATGGATTTGTTAAAAGATTGTTCTTTGGATTTTAACTGATGATTTGGGTTACCGCAAGTAGTTCCTTGCGTGATAGAATCCCATTTTTTAGGGTAAAAAATCAAGATCGAAATTGATTCTGCAACTTCGCATCCGAGCATGACCATGTTACTGGCCAGTTTGGATCCAAGTTTCTGTTGATTAGAACGCGGTCATCAGCTTGTACTGTGATTAATCAGTACAGATTCAGAATACAAATCTGAGAAAATTTGGCGTCATTTGTAGCTTCGTTTTTTCAGGACAGCTTGTAGGCTGTAGCTTCGTTTGGCAAGACCGCAGGAAGCAGAGCATTCTCTGCCCATTGCTGCAATGTTTAAGCATTTGCCATATTAATTTTACATTGTCGTGATACAATGCTGAGGATTGAAATGTCGAAAAATTGCTCCTCACCCCACCACTTGAAATCACTCGATTCAAAATGGAGGCTCTGTTTGTCTCCCTGTTTAATTTTCTCTGACCCATTTGGTAGAAATAATGGTTTAGATTGCACAAGATACTCAAAAACTCAACCATCGTCACAGCCTCACAGGCTATTCGTTCGTTGCACACCACCAAACCGGCATACTAAAAAAGGATTCATAATACGTACTAATTAAAAAACATGTTTAGAAAGATTTCATAGGTCGGAGCACTGATGGCACATCAATGTCCCAGAAAAGCACAAGAATATGCATCTGCCCAGAAAGAGAAAGTATTCATAGCTTTGAGCAACGACGCCAAATTTATCTCGTACAAGCACACGTGCGAGACCGTTGCTCCCTTTCAACGCAGCCGTACTTGCCCAACAATGTCACCGCTCTGGTTCCCAGGTCGAGTGCCGGTGCTGCCTCATCTCCAGTATCACGGCCCCGCTCCATTCCTTCAATATAAAACTGAGTTGGGCTGAGCCACATTCTCTTCATGGGCCGACGCCTCTGAACCCACAGATTTACCGTACTGGGCCTTTCCACCTGGGAGTCTGGGACTGGGAACCGACTCGTCTTCTCCCGAATAATCGCAAGGCCGCACGGGCACGGCGCGATTTCTCTCTTCCGATCGTGGTCCGCTGACCCCGCTTTCGCTGTTTCTCGCGCCCTCCAGCCCCTTCGCCGTGTTCATCTTCTTCCCCAAGAAGGCGGCCGTGACCGAAACCGACCCAAATTGCAAGCGGGACCCGCCTCGCTCGATCTCTCCACTCCTTTCTTGCCCAACAAGAAGACGGGCTGCTTTATCTACCGTCGGCTTCGCCCGCCCACCTGCCGTTCGACCAGTCCGTCCGTGCCTGCCCGCGACGCCGCCTCAAGTTTGCACAACGTGCTGTGTGCCGTCCGCGTCGGCCCGGCGGTAACGCAATCAGTCGATTCGGCGTTTGCTCCCGGTAGTGGGAACGGGGCAACTTCCGGCGCGCGGCTCGATCCGGCGATTTCGATATGGTAAGCCTGCTCTTCTTGCGCTGCCGCTGCGTTACTATATCGATTTTGCGGTGTGGGTAATCCAAAGTTGGAGAAGGCCACAGCCCGGCCGGGTCTCTAGTAAGCCCGCTGCTCTTTCTACATCTAATGTGGTACAAGCGGTCTGTGCGTGCGTGCGTGCTTGGTACCTATACCAAATATTAGGAGTCGAATTAATGAAGGACCAGAGAAGCTTTCGAGTTATGAATAGGGTGTGATTAGATGATTTTTTTGTTGAGTTTGTTGTTGTGTGGATGCTCGATTGATTTAACAACCGTATCACCTGTTGTTTGCCATGCTAATATCTGACTGGAAATCTTAGTAATAGAGAGCCTCTGGTTTAACTTCCTGAAAACAGAGATGAAATGTGATTAGGCCTTTTGGGATACGCTTATGGTAAATTCATAGATTCCACACTAGTCTCTTCTCAAAAGTGCCTTTAGCTCTTCATAATATTTTTGTGTGCTTCACTTACCATCATCAAACTCTGAAACTAGTATTTGTACTGAACATTTTCTGTCGCCAAACCAGGCTACTCCTTTGGTTGCTGGATTATCAGTGGCTGCTGCTGCGTTAGGAAGCAGATACATGGTTCAAGCATGGCAAGCCTTCCGAGTCCGAGCAGCAATGCCACGAGTGCGCAGGTTCTATCCTGGTGGGTTTCAAAGTGAAATGAATAGGAGGGAGGCAGCCCTGATCCTTGGCGTAAGGTAAATATATTTTTCTTCAACCCTGCTTGTCAACTGAATGATCTTTAGTCGTTTTCAATTTCTTTTGGTGTTGCTAATGAAACATTTCCTGTATATTTCAGAGAGCGTGCGACGATGGACAAGATCAAGGAGGCTCACAAGAGGGTCATGGTAGCGAACCACCCTGATGCCGGTGGCAGCCATTATGTTGCCTCAAAAATAAACGAGGCCAAGGACATTCTGATGGGAAAAGGAAAGTCTGTGGCTTCCGTCTTTTAGTCAGTACCAATAAAATGATGCTCATTTTGTGACCGTTGAGAGTGTGCTAATTGTTATCATGGGTTTTTGAGAGAGTATGAGACAGTAGTTAGTTTTTTACCAGTAACTATGTTGTGCTTATTGTACACTTGATCTGAACGAACTACAAAACTGATCTGACTTATTGTTATGTTCTGTTTGAACAAGTGAAAAGGATAATCGTGTGCTTCCCGAAGCCTGGGATGCTTGTCTGGCTTCCGTCTTTTAGTCAGTACCAATAAAATGATGCTCATTTTGTGACTGTTGAGTGTGTTAATTGTTATCATGGGTTTTTGAGAGAGGATGAGACAGTAGTTAGTTTTTTTACCAGTAACTATGTTGTGCTAATTGTACCCTTGATCTGAACGAGCTACAGAACTGATCTAACATATTGTTATGTTCTGTCTGAGCAAGTGAAAAGAGTAACCATGTTCCTGGAGCCTGGGATGCTCGTCTTGCATCTGTATTTCTTGGACGTCAGTTACTGTTTACTTCTCTCTTGGGACCTGTTCGTTTCCTGGCCTCTAAAATTTAGCACTGTCATATCAAAGAGAATCTTACTATTTATGAGTATTTCGATTAATTTAATGATAAAACCCTATTGGCAGATTGGTGATAATTTTCGAGATGATTCTAATGAGCTTAATTAATTTATGTTTTGTTAAAGTGATGCTACAGTAACCGTCTTATTAAATTCGTCTCGTAAATTAGTCTAAGGGCCTATAATTTATTTTATAATTAAATTTTATTTAGTACTATGAAATAATAAGATTCTTTTTATGTAACAGCTATAAAGTTTAGACCCAGGAAATGAACACACCTTGTTGGAGGTTTTCATTGGGCCGTTTTACATGCATCTTGTCATCATCAGTGTCGCAAGACGGAATGAACAGAATTCCAGAGAATGTTCCCGGCGCTCAGCAGCCGGATTGAGCTTGTCAGTCCTTCCATAATGAATACTCCTGGTACTGCATTAATGGCTATTCAACTGACTGCTTGCTTCGGTCCGTGCAGGACTGGATGACTGCAAACTTCCAATTCAGCGTACAATCATTGACATTGTAGTGGTGTCGAAGCTTCTCTCTTACTTATTCCTAGCGTAGCATAGCATAGCTGGCATTCCTAGCGTTCACAGATCTCTTCAGCAAATTCACTAGAAAGATCATGGGAACTGAATCCAAACTGGTTTAGATCTTTGCTGATTTCTTTAGTAGAAAATAAGCTGGATTATTTATTCACTGAATAAAGGCATCAAACTAACCTATGGCTGTTTGCTCAAAAAAGAAAAAGAAAATAAATGTATCAGGTTTTATCTTCTCTAGAAGTCCAAAATTGACAAGGTCAAAAAGAACTATTAAAAGGTCAGCTACATTTGCAGCTTCTAAGCTACTGTGCCATCTATCCTTGGGACCAGCAGAAGAAAATGCCAACAATGTGGTCCTTCCTCTTGGACTGCATTTTCCTCTAACCATTGCACTTGGATGGCTGCGCAGCCTCGAGATAAGGACGCAGAACAGCATGCACGGTGTGATAAAAGTTCATGTTCAAAATTGAGGTAAGCAGACCTGAAAACAGTCAGAGTAAACTGATATTCTCTAGGCTTTGCTGTTGCGCGAACTGCAGATTGATAGCTAGGCACCTTTTGGCCAATTTGAATTCTTGACAGGAACAATCCTTACATCTTCATGTATGCTCTGGTTAGCTATGGCTGCTTGACTTATCTGATCGTATCGAATTCCGTAGTGATTAAATCAAGTTTCAAGTTTCTATTATTCTTTAACCTGCACAGAATTGTGTTCAGATGTTACACATGCTGTGGGCCTATGCTCTTGGTTTTTCTTGGTTTTGTCCTGCACCATTTGGGTAACGCTTGTCAAAGTTCATGTTGATAATGCTAGTTGTATCTTCTGTTGCTAAGCATCCAACATGTTTTTTATCTTGCTTGTTATGTGTTGGTTGGACGGAAAGGTTTTAAAAGGTCGTCACTACTGTAGTGCCGTGCTGCGTATCTGCTTCAGACTTCAGATTTCAAACAGTTTGCTGATCTTTCTGGTAATACTCCTAACTGCACAAAATAATATACATAAGTTGGCCTTTGCTTAGTACTAGTCTAGTCTACTTTTTCTACAGCCTTTCATTGACTTCTTTAATTATTTGTCATTCTGTCCTGACAGTTCGCCTCCCTTGTTTGTCATGTAGTATCTCTAAATCATGTTCTCCTGGAAGAACTTGTCCATAAATCAATGCAGTATAACTTTCAAAGTTTACCAAACACTAGACTAAATTATGGACAGTAATAACCAACGTGCCAAAAAAATATTTTGGATCGCATGATTTCTTTTTGGAGTAAAGCACGTAATTCACCATGAGACACTAAATAAAGCTTCTACAAGATCAGTCCAAAAGTAAAGGCTGCACAGAAAGATGAAACAAAAATGCTTCAAACTGACTACCTTTTCTCCGACCAGAATCAATTTCGTATACGTTTCTTGAGTAAAATTGCATCAATAAACATTCCCCTAAAAAAATGTATTCATGGGCTTAATTGTAAAGGTAAGAGAAGAATATGGAGCATTTGAGTTAATACATCTTAGAAGATAGGCGCTTGACATTTTTCAAATGCAACTCGCTATGACGAATAGTATGTTGAAATAAGAGAATTCACAAGTGGTTTATATCAAATGTGGGAGAGTGGCAGAGAGTTTTTAACTTTGTTTGTCTTTAGTCAAAAGATGAATGGAGAAAAGCCAACTTCCTATTTTTTAAGTGGATGTTCCTTCGATCTCTCTTATTCATGGCTGATTCACAATTATTACAATAGATATATACTACTGTACTACTGTACACAATACAGACAATAATACGTAACTTGCTTGACTCCGATAATTCGAGGTTTGACCTCGCTTGTTTGACAATACTAAGAATCAAGTACAAAACTAATTAGATCGTAGACTTCTTTCTTCCCAAAATTAAATGGCATCATGTATTTTCCTTTTCCCCCGTGCCAAAATTTCTCTTCTGAAGTTGAGCATCCAATGTCCTCCTCTTGACTAGCGAGCCCTTCCGAGTCCTGATCCAAGTACCACATTTTCTTGAAAGTTTCAAAGGGGATGAGGCTTCTGAAAACAGAAAGCGGAAAGATCTGAAGAGAAGCTTGAGTCAGTATTGCCAATAGCAGCATATGGCGATAGGGACATCCAGCCACGGAACTGTCTTGCATAACCTGTGTTCATGGGAACGGTAGAGATTCCGAATTCCCAATTGGCTGCACCTTTGTCTTAAAAACCGGGTTGCCCTTTCCATGAAGCAAATGGATGTCATGCAGCTGTCGGCTAGATATGCTTACAGCTTCCATGACAGTATACAAGTCAATATATGGGTTTACCTTTTGTTTTTCTCTACGAAACTGTGTTGTTTCATTTGTCGCCTTCTTGCTTACTTTCCGCCCAATTCACTTTGGGATATGGATTATGGAGGGAGATGGTCTCTTCTATCATGCACTTAAAATTACTTTTCTCCTAAAGACTTATTATTAGTAACAAAATAATAATATTTGGAGCGAGTATAATGATGTGGGAGTATATCGTCAAGATCAACAATCTAGCAATGGTTTCATGTGACAAACTAAATACTTTGATGCCTAACAGTGATAGTAATTAGTAAAGGATTAAATGTTTGACCACTTATTTTTAAAGTTATATCGGTTGTGGTTGAAACTTTCCTTTAGAAGCGATGACAGTAGACTTCGGACATGAAAGGAGACTGCCTCTCTCTTATAATTAAATGCATCATGTCATTGAGCATTATTACTTCTCTCAACGATCAATTTGTTCCTTTGATGGTCAGCAGTAAAGGTTGAACTGATGTAATAAGTCAGATTATTTTCGTTACCTAAAAAAATCTTTAAAAAATGATAGAGAGCAAAGTAATAATGCTGGCTAAGAGATTACTTTGTAAAACTTAAGTGGTTTATATATAGTTTGTTAATGAATCTCATAATGTTATCTCATTTTAGATTTTATTGTATCGCATGAGGGACAAGAAAAATGTTGACTCATCCCTACAGTATTTTTTAATTATTGCATCTCGAATTTGAATGTCATATGTTTACATATATTGATTTTTTAAGAAGGAAGAAGTTCATTTTATTTCTCTAAAATATACTGAGAATTCTTAACCCCATTGTCCTTTTTTGTTTATGCATCACTAAATCGGTGTACTATTCATCTTTGAGGTGAGTACTTAACCTTTATCTTACGCATCAAGAGTGTTTTTTTTTTTGAAGGTGACACATCAAGAGTCTTGCTATGCACGAGGTACACTCAAGAACCCCTACCATGATATATTAAAAGTCAACACTAAGAAAATACAACCAAAACAACAGCTACATTGGACATATCCAACAAGAGGAAAATAAAATTGAATCAAAAACAAATTTTAATCAGATGATCTATGTACCATCTAACCATCTTAGTAAGATAAACTCAAACAACAACTCGGTGGTGTGTCGATTAGATGGTGACAACAGCCTTCACAAACATTGTTGGTATCCCATCAATCCATGTGAAGCAGCTCGACAGAGGTATTGTCATGCGTTCCACCGATGATGGGCGATACATATGGAATATCGAATTAGCGAAACAATTCAATCTTTGAGTGCACATCACATATCTGCTAAAGATGAATAATGTATCAGTTTATAAAAGTCGATGGGCATATATTTGAGGAGAGAATTTGTTTTTAAAGAATGTCGTAACCGTAAGAAGACTATAAGGGTATGTACAACGCTAATAAATGAGCGGACTCTTGAGCTGATGTGGCAATGTATTTTTGTAAATAGCCCCTCCAACCCTTGAAGAGACGGCTGGGTGGTCTCTTGACGAAGAGACGGTCTCTATCACGTGTTCCGATGTAAGAGACAACTCGAGCACCGTTGTACATGTGAAGAGACGACTTATGTCATACAATCATTAATAATATGCATTTATTAAAAGACATCATGTGAAGTCTCTCCTTTGTATGACTAGAGTTGTTTCATGTCTCTTTGCTTGAATAAATGTACCAAGAGACCACAATGGGCTCTCCTTTATACATGCCCTAAGGTGACAGGAAAGGCACATGCATGATACTGTACTGACTATCCAGAAGAGACGTGTGTAAAGCTAGCACCTAGCAGCCTTTTTCAAGTGCCAGGAATTTGTGTGCTGTCATACGATTTAAATAAGAAAACTGTAGCATGATACTACGATGGTCAAATGTACAAGGCAGACAGGCAGAGTCGAATAGACATTATTCCTTTTCCTTTCCTGCTTATATTTCTTTGTAACTGGTCATGTAAAATTACTGAACTTTGCAACACTGCATGTTCAGAAGTCACTGAATATTATGCCACAAATTCAATATTTTTACCTCAGAAAAGAATCCACCGGGATATGTTCCATCTGAGCCTGTGTAGTCTGTAATTCTGTGGCAGCCGCAACTCAAATTTATTACTGCTAGCCGCAACACAGAAAACATGTGTGTGGATCAGGATCAAAGCTGCAACTCAAAGTGTGTGTTTGGTTTTGGGACCAAGTGGGACGGGACGAAACCGTCCCATATCTTGATCAAGGAGTAACTCCCTCAATCTAGCCATTTTAGCTTCCAGGATTGCTTGTCAATATTTTTGTTGCTGCGGGCCACGGCCCACGCACGTGCATTGACGGCTGAAATCACGAAAAACTGATGCTGATGTGGCGGATGCGGTGGCGTCGGCCGCCAGTAGGAGGAGGCAGAGGCAGATGGAGACACAGCAGCTGCTGACCTGGTCCTGTGGGCCATCGGCAGAAGATGAGGTTCCGGAGTTCGTACTAGTCGCTTGTCGAAGTTCCAACATTCTTCAGTTCTCTACTGTTTTGTCCCCCCTTTGATTTCCTTCGTATCTGCTCTCTTGAAGAAAACCTGTTTGTCAATCACCTAAATGGATCCTCTGCACCGCAACCGAAAATCATGCGAAGAAGTGTGTATAATGAACTAGAAGAGATATACAGCCAGTGTTCAGCCGCAGTGCAGAGAATCCCAACAGAACAGCAAGCTAAGGTTGCCATCGTCCACGTTATAGACCTTCTCGAAGATGCATGCGTGCGTGCTGCCGTTTTGCTCTGCTATACTGTCAACCATGGCTTGCTAATCCAAAATGATAATTTATTTGCAGCAGAATGACTTGTTGGCGTAGGTGTTGTTTTCTCTCATTCCTCTGCTCCCTCATGCAGCTTGTGTTCAGATTCAGAATGGATCAACACCTTGAAGCTGAAACAGATACAGTACGGTCCGTCCTCGTCAACTCGTGCCATCTCTCTTTCTCTATCTCAAACGTTCAACTCGCCCACAGTGGATACTAAAAGACAAGCTCCCTTAGTCGGAGGAAGATAATCTGTAGATATTCCTTTCTCATCAGCAGGAACAAGTCTGAAACTCAGTCAAACCCTGAGCTCAGCTGCTTTTGATTTCTCAGAACCCTTACGACGAATGACTTGGATGTGTGGCACAGCTGCTGCATGGCTGCTCTGCACAGGGTGCCAAGTTGCACGTAACTTTCGAACAGAAACTCTCAATCTGCTAGTGAAAAGTAACAGAGGCTACCTTTTTTTTTTTTGAGAAATTTATTTCACAATATATATATTATTATTATTGCCAGCAGCAGCTACTGAGCCTGAAGATTCGTCAATATGGTAAGTAAGAGAATTCAAACCTGGTGACTTGGACCAAAGTAATGACACTCCCTTTAGGACCGTGTCATGTGCCCCCCTTTATAAAAACTACTAGCCATGGATGCCCTTGAGACGAGCACTATCAAAGTATCAATAGCCAATAACTCCATCTCCTTGTTGCAAGGGCCAACTCAAGAAGAAAATAGACGTCTCCGCAATATTTCATCAACAAGGTAAACATACAGAAGTATCAAAGTCCGGCCAGAACACATACAGAAGAAAAGAAGTAGATATCAAGTAGAAGATAATATAATGGTGTTCAAGGAGTTCGCAAGGGAAGCTATAAGCTTGGACAAGGTAAAGACTGACGGAGAAGCACTGATCGCGGCGGGAGACGGGGAAGAAGACGACGTCGTGCTCCCGGGGTTCAGGTTCCACCCAACTGATGAGGAGCTCGTCACGTTCTACCTCCGGCGGAAGGTGGCGAGGAAGCAACTCAGTATCGAGATCATCAAGGAGATGGACATCTACAAGCATGACCCCTGGGACCTCCCCAGTAAGTGCACGCTCGTGTTATTCCGTCCTTGTTCTTTTAGTTCTTCTCAGATTCCTTAGGCACAAAGCATCTCATTTTTTGCAAAGAATCTAAATTAAATTACTCTTGAACTCAGCATCACTAATGCATAGAGACTAAAAGTTTTACACGACTATTTTGTGTTGAAGAGTTTGCATCCAATGAAGCTGAATTTATTGCGAACTGATAATTTTCAGAGGCGAGCACGGTTGGTGGAGAGAAGGAATGGTACTTTTTCTGCCTGAGAGGAAGGAAGTACAGGAACAGCATCAGGCCCAACAGGGTCACTGGCTCCGGCTTCTGGAAGGCGACGGGCATCGACCGGCCGATCTACTCGGCAAACAACTCCGGCGAGTCTATAGGACTCAAGAAGTCGCTCGTGTACTACCGCGGAAGCGCCGGCAAGGGCACCAAGACTGACTGGATGATGCACGAGTTTCGCCTCCCACCTACCGCCGCCACAAACACTTCCCCAAGCATGCAAGAAGCTGTAAGCTCTACGCTCATGTATACTCCATTTCCACCAGTTCACGCTGCATTCCCACACGCCATGCCACCGGAAGATTAGTAGTAGTATTGATTTCTACGCATATGAAAGCACAAGTCACGTTGCACTCATACACCCGTGTAGACAGCGTGAACTGTCCGGAGAACGTGTGGTTGCAGCTCTAGCAAGGCGCTGAAATGACATGGTGCTCAATATCCGAAAATGCAGGAGGTGTGGACCATCTGCAGGATCTTCAAGAGGAACATCACCTACAAGAGGCAGCAGCAGCAGCAACAACATGTGTGGAAGCAGCAGCAGCAACAACATGTGTGGAAGCAGCCGCCCGTAGGCAGCAGGGCTCCTCCACGGCCCGCTGACTCGAGTTCCAACACAGGGAGCTTCGAATCAGAAGGCGGGGACGAGTACATGAACCACCTGCCGGTAACTGCTCCGGGCATTTCCCAGCACCTCCAAGTCAGCAATCAGGTGAACATGTTGAGCAGCGGCAGCAGCAGCCAGTTCAGGGATAGCATTCACAGCCAGCAATGGTTGAACTCCTTACATGTGCCAGTACATGAGCAGAAGCCGCAGGTGAATCCTTCGACAATGACCATTGCCTTCCAACAGAACCATGCCACAGGTCAATTTTACAGGGATAGCTACTTGGACAAGATTGCAAGGTTTATGGAGGTTAATGATCCAACACCAGCAGCATTTTATGATTGATCAGTAGGGAGACACACAGAATTAGCCAACAAGGTACCTGATTGTGTGAGGCGCAATGACATGCTGAGCCCACTCGAGAGGCCGCTGCTCAGTTAGTTTTTTTTTCTGATCCGATCTATATACAGCATATATGTTGCGATCAATATATGAGTTGTGTGTACATTAGCTAGATATGACATAATGAGTTACAAAATAAATATATGATGAATCATGATTCTGTCAAGCAGTCGAGCCTATTCTGCTCCAACATATGTAAAACCATGGATGCCCATCATCTTCTTGCTGACTCAGCAAAGCAAGCTTGTAACTACAGTTGTTGAGGAAACTATTGAAAATTTACGTCTCAATAGTTCCGCCAATGAAGCATAATAAAAAATTAACATTTTTTGGATCACTTGTCACTTCCCAAGATAAGTGATGTGAAGAAAGAGGCACCTGAGCATCCGTTTTGTCACTGTTTTTTTTTCTTCTTTTTGGCGAGAAATTATCTCTACTAGATTGATACCATGGTCAAAAGTCCTCCAAAGCTGCGCACACGAAGCATTGGCGCTCGACCATGCGTGCTTGCGTGTCAGATGCAGATTTATCTTGCAATTTTAATCACAAACAAACAATGGATCGTTTTCTATGTTTCTTGTGTTGACCCTCTAGTTTGACTCCGAGCACCCTAAAGGAGATCAAATGAATTTATCCCAAGTTGGCGCCACAATTCAATGTTTCTGAAACACTCGAAGCATGACAGGGAACATAAGATTGCATTTCAATCCAACTGGACTAGAATAGAATACTTGCATTAGGTCACAGACAAGGAAAGGTACAAGAAAAAGGCAACATAAACACCATTCTGGACACTGAACTATGAAGTGACTTCTTATAGGTCATTAGGTGGAAACTCAACAAACAATAACTGAAATAACTCACACAGGAAACATTAAGCTAAATGAAACATTTTTGCTTGGTTCTGCAAGCAAAGCTATGCTTGGATCTGAACTAACCTTTTAAGCTATATATTAATATATTCTTTTGAGTAGATCTCATAAAGCTATAACTATTTGCACCCTTATAACACAAAACTACAACTATTTCAGCCCTTAGTAACACAAAACTACAACTTTTGTAGCTTGGTCCCACTTGTCATTCACACAAGGGCCACATAGCCTGGTCCCACTTGTCAATGACACATATGCCACAAAAGTTGTAGTTTTGGGAAATAGACTTCAAAAGTTGTAGTTTTGTGATACAAGAGCACAAATAGTTGTAGGTTTATGAAATTTACTCTATTCTTTTCAATGTGAAACAGACGACCTGATCTTATGGCTTCTCTGACCAAAAGAGGCGACATATTGCTCATTCAATATTCAGAATTCAGACAATAAAATGAATGAGCATGATGTTGGACCAGAAATAGTCTAATGGTAATGGGAATGATAAAATCAGCTAATCACCCATGAGGCAAGGACAAATAGGTAAATTTCATGCGAGCAAAGAACATGACAGTCAAGAGAATTATTTCAGGCAGGGTGTTTCAGATATTTGTCTGCAACTTTTCAAGGTAACTTAGCCAGGAGAAATTACTAATTTCACCAATGAGGATAGATCTGTAAGATAGCAACCATGCCTTATGCCTATCAGGCAGAAGATAATACAAACCACAGAAAGGAAAACATAACAATAAAAACTACCAGCACATTTTTGTACCTTTGCAGCAACAATATTGAAATCAACAATGTTGATTCATCTTAAACCATTCATATTTAAATAACAGTGAAATATAACATTAAACAGAAACTTCACATCTGAATGGTAGCCCACTGAAGGACCAAAGTGATCAGGAGCATGGCAGCGAAAACCATTATACTAAGCTTCAGTAACTCTTGGCTAACAGGAATTATGCATGTGCAGCAGCATATAGATGATTTGATTCAGCGGTATCACTCTCTTCACCTTCCATCCCTAAACAATGAGATGATTTTCCACTGAAGCAGTTCCTGTTGCAGCATTGAGGGGAAAAGTAAGACTATGCACTCAAGGATTTTAATAAAAGCCTGTTTGTTTCATGCCTGAATGGTAGCCCACCGAAGGAACCAAACAAACAGCCCCCTAAAACTTTAATTAGTGAGCACAAAATATAATGTGAAGTTTGAAGAAAAATGTAAAAACCTTTCAGAAAGTAACTTTTCTTCGGATAAGGCCTTCTCAAGTCTCTCCTCGAATGACATTGCATGCCAACTCACCTTTTGATCCTGCTCACACAAATTATTTCATGTAAGTCCAATTTACCTGATTGGTGATAGAAAGCAAGAGAAGGAGCAGACTTACTTCTTTGTACTTATTTGTTGAATTGGGAATGCCATTTCCATCCCACCATTTAGGCATAAACTTTTCTGGCTCTTCATCCTTCCAGTGTGCTGCAACCATTCCAATTATGGGCCTGTCTTCATCTGAGCTTTTGGCAGATCTGTCACCTGTCAGAGCCTCATCCCTGAACGGCTTCTTGGGATTTGGTGGTTTCAACCACTGGGACAAGCTTGGGAATTCCAGTTCTGAATCACTGTTCCTCAGCACCTTCTTTCTGGTGGAATGAGAAGTTACCTCAGTGCTCAACGACTTCTCAATGGAAGTTGTGCTCGTGCCATTACATATCTTTTTATAGGATGATACAGAATCCTCAGAACTCTGGAAAAGGGAACATTCTCCAGATACTGTAATTTCGACAGGGACCAAATTGTCATTCTTCTCACAATTAGGATCACCAGCTGGTTTATCAAGTGGAATGGAATCTTCACCAGGTGTCGATACCCCGCATTTCTCATAATCAGCAGCAGGATCCAGGTCATGATATTCATTCTGTATAGAAGCATCAGTACCGTTCTCCTTTGTCAATCCTTCCACGTCAGTAGCATTAGTAGCTGGAGTCTGGATCTCCTCATTTACTTTTGAAGAACTGTAGTGATTTAGCACAAAAAATCCAAATGTTAAACTGGAGCAGCTACTACCAACTACAGTACAGGGAAAAGATTGTCGCCATCAGAAGCAGTAATAGTTATGTACGTTTCGTCTTCCTGTAATGCTCCGACGAAACCTTACTAGCAGAAAGCAGAAAGTAGCATACCTCATTGCATCAGGTTCACTGGAACTCTGATGAAACCTTGAAGGTGTTTCACAATCCTCAACATTCAGTCTGTAGCTACATTCTTTCTGATGAACTGAATCCACATCTTCCAGCACTCTTTGGGGTTCATTTGTAGTTTCCAGAGATGAGCCACAGCTTTCTTGCATAATGGTCTGTTGACATGATGAAAAACCAGTCCGTAGCTAAGAACCGAACACCATATAGTGCATGCCTCTATTACACGTTACCAGAACAAAATAGCAATGTTGTAGACGCTACTACTTGATTGCATCACTAGTCACGATTAACTATAGACGAAGTTATACACTATATAGACTTGCTATAAGCGAACCAAATTTAGAATATCAAAGCAGTGGATCATGTTTGTACTACAAAATTGGTGGTTGCAATGGCTTCAACTTTGTCAGAATAAGTTCAAATAAGCAATGGGAAAATGACTAACTCAGAAGCGCTATGTTGATTGTGCCCTTATATTATGCGTAAATTTCTGGGAAAAAATTTGACCCACCCTGACCGAGCCACTATCCAGCAGGAACAATCCTCCACAGCCAGCGGATGGATCCGAAAAGGATTATCGCGTTAGTTAATAACATGTTGCATGTAATGATGTTATGGAACAAAACAAAATGAAGCTAGCAAGACCCACAATCTACCTAGGATGACATACTGTACATGCTAGTCCAAGTGATGTAAATTTAGCTGAACATACTGCCGTAAATTATCATCAAAGTGCATCAGAAACAAAGAACAAAATCTAGTCATTAAGAATACAAAGGGGACAAATCAGCACTGAGCCAGATTGTCAGACTCGCCGTACCTCATGCTTGAGGTCCTGACCCCTCTTCCTGTTCTCACTCTTGTCGGTCCAGGAGCTGGCCGTCAGTTCGAGTCTCGTGCCCTCATCTTCAACCAACAAAACGTAACGATTAACATTATTATTAGCATATCGAGCAGATATTAGAACGACCACTGCACAATTCCATGGAACAAAAAACACACAAAATCAAGGAGCCCCAAACAGAATGAGTACCTTCTCGGAGGAACACGGCGGACAGTGCATTCCTGGACGGCGGCCTCGCCCTCTTCCCCACATTAACCTGATGAACAAAGCACAAAGGCTCAAATCAGACAAACACGCATCCATCGCGAGCAGAAAGCACAGGAGCAGCACGCTGTTTAGCGACGGAGGCATACCTCGTGATTCGTCATCCGGGCCGGGGACGGGACCACGAGCTGGCCGTCGCTGCAGCCGTCCCCCTTCACTTCGCGGCCGCCGCCGTCGGCGCCGGCCACGCGGAAGCACCCGAGCAGACACCTCATCATCCCCCGCTCCTCCGCCTCCGCCGCCTCACGGCCGGGATTTCATCCACGCCGAGGCGGGCGAGGAGCTGGTCACACGCGCCCCGTGGCAGCAGGAGAGAGGAGGGGGACGCGAGGTTTAAGAGAGAGGGCGGAGGAGCAGGTGAGGGTAGAAGAGGAACAGGGGTTTCGAAATTTAAAACGGAGACAGAGGAGGCGGAGGCGAGGGAAACGCGACGCGAGTTTGCTTTTGCGAGTCAGCGCAGAGAGTGCCGGGTCGGGCCCACCCGGCAGGAACAGGTCCTCCGTCAGTCTCGCTCGCGTCCGGCGCCGCGTGCGAGACCTTTTGAAATGGAAATGATTTTAATTTGACGGAAAGGCTGGGGCTGGGCCAGTGCTTTCACTTTGGATGGGAGAAAATTTAGGAAGCAATAAAATGGTGCATTGCTAGTACTGGAATGTTGGGGCAGTGTGTTAATCGCGATAAATGTTATAGAAGATTTAGTCAAAGATATCTCCTGTCTGCATGGAAGATTGTGATAATGCCTTGTTCAGTTTTCATGGTTATATCTGTACCACCTGAGAGGGTTATTTAAAAATGTTCTGAATTCTGAATTTGCATCCTACTGCCACCACACCCACCAAACTTGCAAATGTTGAAATTTCACAGCTAAAACCGACTACATTATCTGTGAATGAATGTCAGTGGGAAGAAGGTAAGAAATACTAGTACTACAGAAAGAGAGCCAGTGGCAAACCCTGCCTAAGCCATTGCAATTATACATAAAAAGGATATCCAGCCATCAAGATGAAATAAATGCCATCACTTCTTATTTGTTACTACCATCATCCATACACAACAACAAATAACCCCGTCCTGGTTTACATGTGGATGAGTGTCACATCCTATAATCATTTTAACACTGTTCATAAACATCAATAGTAGTATGCTACAAACTGGCATAAATTTACTACTATGGACAAGGAATCCCATGGTATACAAACAGAGATGAGCCCGTTGAGCCAGAAACACTTTTGTTTCCTTTCATGAGTTCTTTGTGGATTGTATATGCAACATTGTAATCCACTAGTGTATTTCATTTTTTACCTCCGTTGCGATTTCATGTTCCCAGGTTTCCATCCTAGCTCCCGAGCCCTTTGCTCCCACATAGCAGTCAATTTCTTTTGTCGAAGCAATGCTTCAGCTGATTTCTCCCTAGCTTCTTCACAGGTATCCATACCAGAGCTACATTTGTCAGCCTCCTTTTGATACTGAGAAGCCAATTTTTTGGCCTCAAGCAGCTTCACGTCAGCTTGTTGCTGGGCTTGTGTTGCCTCCTCTTCCCTCTGCCTCAGTTCTTCTATGAGTAGTTCCGTGAAACTCTTTTCTGTTTCTTCTCCAGATGCATGACTTTTAACCCCTTTGAATTGTTTAGCACAATCTGGGAAAGATAGAAGAAAAACTACAATCAGTTATGCACCGTAACTTGTCAATTGCAAAATATGCTTATAGAAGATAAATATGTGCACCATTGTCACGAGTGTTTCAATCACAGAGATAACAGATAATCAAGTACTAATGGTTTTACAAGATAATTCAGATATACCAAGGAATGAGGAGAAAGATCTACACGTTTATGATTATGTAGAAAATCTCACAATTTCTCAGAGATAATTAAATAAATCAGAATCCATATACAATAATAAAAAAAGGCAACAAAAAAAGTCTTAAGCTTTCCAGCCGAACTATTTTGCAACAAAGCGATCTGTAACATGATCATCAACTAAGAATAGAAGACAAAGAACAACAAAACGAAAATAATTTCATCCTCCTATATTTAAAACTGGACATTCTTGATACAGAGTATAGTAAGAGATTGCCCACTACAAATAAAGTTTTAGATTAGAAGTCTTGTATTTCATTTCTATGAATGATCAACTTAGACTCTTGACGCACACCATCATTTTAGAAGATTACAATATTAAGGCAACAAGAGATGATTTTAGCATGAATAACTTTGAACATTCAAATTTAATAGACTCATGAGGTCAAGATCGATGTCCCCCTTCAAGTTTTAGCCCCATCATACAAAAAATATATTAACGAAATCAACAATATTCATTCAGTCATCACAAGCCCAACAGCTAAAGAAAATCTGATGATATATAGGTTTAAAAAGCTTAGGAAGCAAATCAAACTTATGTTTGTGAGCCGGAAAAAAGGCATTGCAAAACCGAAAAATATCCATTGCCGGGTCAACATGTCATGTTAGCTATCAAGCAATTATCCACTAACTTCTACACGAATAATCTACGATTTCTTGCCCACAGCAAAATGCAATACTTTCTACTAACTTGCAGCTAAGCTAGGCAGGCACTGCTTAATCTCCCTACAAAATACGACGTCACATCATGGCAAAACGGAAAATTACACTAACGAACAAAGAGATCGGATCTAGTGAGCGGCCGAGCCAGGATCCAGAAGCTCCCTGACTGAAAGATCTAGGGGAGAACGGCACGTACCTTCGGGAAGGTCGAGAAGCGGGCGCGCGTCGCAGTCGCAGTCACACGCGGGGCACGCCCCGGTCGCCGCGAGCGCCTCGGCTGCGTGCCAGTACAGCGGCGGGCCGACGATGTAGGCGGCGAGGCCGAGCCCCAGCAGCGCCACTAGCGCGGTCACCAGCGCCGGGCTCGGGCCCCACGCTGACGACGCCCCTCCCGCCATCAGACCGTGGCGTGGTGGGGTGTAGGAGAGGGGAATGGAGGAAGAGAGGCGGGCGTTGTGTCGCCGGCGCGGCGGCCCCGGGGGTTAATGGAGCGGGGGAGTGGGAGTGAATTCAGTGGAGGCGGAACGGACGCGCAAGTGGAGACGGGCCAGAACCCAAGTGGTGTGCCGTGGGTTCGGCGGAGACGGTTCTGCTGACCGACACACCTTTTTTCATTGACACGATCATTGTACCGGCCTTGACTGATGGAGGTCTAACTATAGAAGCTCGTCTTGATTGAGTACTTCTGTTGGTGGTAATGTTAATCACTTAAACAATGGTAGCAAAAATTGTAAGATGGCATGCCATGAGATGTTATTGGTTTCAAAGCTTAAAATTCAAGATATAGATCCTTCGAGCGAACTGAATTTTTGACTCCTTTTCCCAGGCTCCCAGTCACATTACAACTTGCTCTTTTTTTGGCAAAACAACTTGCTCTTTAGTTTAGAAAAGAGAAATACGACCGTTATAAAGAAAAGGAAGTACGGCCACAATTGCTAAAAATTCCATTACTCTAGATGTTCTCGGTGCATTTGCCCAAAAAAAACATACTATTACGGTAATTGTCGTCGATCCCTATGCTGTGCAGCAGACAGGTGGCCCCCACGGCCCGCTCCGCACAAAATCCAAAACTGGGGGAAAAAATAATGTGCCGCGGCGGCCGTGCCGAGACCGAGAGCTCCAAGCCCAAAACCTCCCTCGCCTAGAAACCCACGTCGACGGCGACGACTTCGTCCCATTTCCACCACCGCTTCCCGTCAAAGCAGAATCATCCGCTCAGATGGACACCGCGCAGGAACCGCGCGCTGGCGGTGGCCTCCAGCGCCGCCCTGCGGCCGCTGCCGCCGCGAGGGGCGGAGGGGCGCAGGAGCCTCCGCCGCGCGGGCAGCGGGCCATCCACCCTGATGTCGACCCGCCGCCGCGGCCGCGGCCCGGGATGCAGAAGCTGGCCATCATCGCCATCGTGGTGCTTGCGTGCCTCCAGTTCCTTCCCGCCACACACTTCCGCGACCCCAACGACCCGCACCGCGGCTGGATCTCCTTCGACCACTCGCGCAACTCCGCGGTACGGTGCTTCGCGCGGCCCTTGTCTCACTCTCAGTCCTGTGCGTGTCCTTTACTTTTTTGGATATTGAATTGTTAAATTGCGTGCTTCTTCTATAAATTCCTGAATATTTGATTTAGTGACTGTGACAGTGCTAATATGGCATTGAGATGATAGACTCTACATTTTCACCTCCAAAATCAACCTTCAAAGTGCACTTTGTCCACGTTTTCTTGGACTGGTAAATCGGATGTCAAGTATTAGGTTTCGGTCTTGTGGATTCACAAATCAAACTTGAAACTGAATGTGGGGAAAATACAACTTGATCGATAGTTTTCATACGATCTTTATTGGGATATCTCATACGTATCTCTTAAGATATCATTTCGACGATGATAACTCACTTGCTGTATGCTTTTGCAGTTTCGATTGCATGTTAGTCTGGGTTGACGTCGGGAAAAGTGATCTATTTAACAAAGTGCTAATTCTACTGCAGGATTCATTGGTTGATACTGGAAGTGTAGATGTTTTCACTTGGATAAGCTGTCTGGATCTTCATACTCTCGCTGTGCTCACAAATTCCACTCTCACCAGCTCAAGGTCATCTTTGGTGTATATTTCACTAATAAACCATGAGAACTTTGGCCTGTTTACAGTCATATTAGTCATGTTCTGTTATTTAGTTCTTATGTTTATATTTTTTGTACCATTAATGATAGAAAACTAAAATGATGACCATATTTTGTGTCACCAATAAATCTGTTCTCTTTATTTGGCAGTGAACCCCAGAATATATCTTTCCATTTCTTGATACCTGAAGGAGGCAATGGTGAATTGCCCTACCACAAGCTAAAAGTAGTACTACCTGATGCAAATATCACTGTTAGTAGGTGAGAACAAAAAGATAGCATGCCCCTTGTATTCTTGTTATCGAGTCTATTCTCATACATTTATCATGCAGTGAAAAGCAAATCAAGGATAAACTTAATGTTGCTACTCCAGAAGGAAACTTCCTTTGGTCATTCAACAAGGAATTGTCACCCCTTCTTATTGGAACAACTCAATTCTTCCAAAAGCGATATATCTATACCACTGCAGACTCCATTATAAAGGTACTGACAATACATGATCTATTTACTCAAACCTGTCACTGACCTTTGAAAAACTGGTAAAGAAATAGGATAGACACATTCTCTCCCGAAGTGTTATTGCATTAGCAGCATTGTACAAGAAGATTATCCCATGCTCTTTCCTGCAAAGCACTGCAGTGCAGAGAACTACTAGTTCTCAATTCTGCTATTCTTTCTGCTACCAACCATTAGGGTTTTATCCATGAACATTAATCCCTGATAATTTAGATAACTCCAGAGAAGCACGTCAAAGAATTGACACATTCTCATTTATAATTTTACCACAAGTTTGGTGTTCAGATGATAGAACCTTTTTTTTTCAATCTTCACTTGACACAATAAAGCAAAAAATTGAAATCTGTGTTGTATACAAGTTAATGAAATGAGCATATCTTGATAGGTTTGAGGGTCAAGTGCCCATATCCAATAATGCATATGAAATTTATGGTCTTATGCTATGCTGAAAGTGTAATAAGCAAACATTTTGTTAACATTTTTGGATTACCTTATGCAAGATACCAAATTCTTTCACAGGGCAAAATTGAAGACATTGCTCACCTTGATTTAGG
Source organism: Chloris gayana (assembly GCA_031894775.1). NCBI lineage: Eukaryota > Viridiplantae > Streptophyta > Magnoliopsida > Poales > Poaceae > Chloris > Chloris gayana. Next base: position 73,249 of record JAUNZO010005071.1, on the reverse strand, counting down.
CACCTATGCAATTGGTGCTGTTGAAGACTGTAGCAAGCGCCTTGGTGATTATGTCAGTATGGATGTTTTGAATGCCATACAAAGAACAAACAAAGAGAGTTGGGTGTCTAAGGAACCATATGACAAGGATGCATGCTTACTTGACTTTGATGTGGTCTTGGTAGAGCCTCGTAAGCTGGAGAAGAGCCTGATTGATGCTATCATGTGGTGGGCTAGAGCTCTTAACCTAGCCAATCAAAGGTAAGCTGAACTCATGATATATGATGTGTTTGTATAACACAGAAATATCTACCACTGCCAAGATGCTACACGCCATGAATTCATTTTAAGTTCACCTACTAAATAGTCACAAAATTCCTTGTCATTTTTTTCACCCTTTTTCAGGGACCAAATTAGGCTGGCAATAGCTCTGATATTCTATGATAAGCATGTGAAGCTCCCTTCAAACTGGAACCGTGCAAATGCTCACACTGACATTCTAACCTATGATGGACCAAAGAATGTTTGTTCTGAAGACGGACAGCAGCACGAGCAAGCAGGCTATGGACAGATTTGGCAGCAATACCTTCAACAGAAATCTGAAGTCATACTGAGCACATAGACAATAGCATTTCGTCCTACAGTCTACCCTTATGCTCAAGTGGAAGCTGATCTTTTGAGACAGAAATAGTGCAGACAAGTTGTTTAACCTGTAGTGACCACAATAGACTGCATTTTTTCATGGCTTGCAAAACTGTTGTACCCAAATAGACTGACTGGTTTCAGTGGAGTAAAGCATACTTTTTCCAGTTAGAATACTTTTAATGATTTGACAGTCTCCTTTGCTTCATTTGAACCTCTTTTACGATCTGACGTTTAGAAAATTTCAAGAGGTATGTACCGCTGGTAGTTGCTCAATAGTTTGGTCCAACATGTCATTAACGGTAGTACCATTGAGTTCTCTGTTGTAGTAACCCGTAAGGGCATGTGAACTGGGTCATGTCATACAATAGTTGCCTACCAAGTTCACCCATTCATTATGTGTATAACCTTGCGGTCAACTGAGTTCTCGTTCCATTTTCATAATGCTCAGCAACTATATTACCGTAGCCACGCTGAGTAAAGTAGAACTGTCTCTACATTATTGTCATTATTACATAATTTACAACTCTATTGCTACTTTCCATACAACACATATTCACATCACAGGAAATCCCAGACTGGAATGGTGTACTGGCCTTGATCCGTGGTCTGGTGACCCAGCTGAGGATTGCTGCTGAGAAACTGCAAGGACTGTATGTCCGGAGGTGAATTCTGCAGGGAAAGAAATAAGGCAATGCCCATTGTCAACTTGCTGCCTTAAGCAATTTTACATGATCCTATAGTTGGAATTTTCAGGACATCCTCTACTTGTAAGAAACTTTGAATGGGTATGTCGTAAGTTCATGCACATTTCATTGATTGCAGTGACTAGGGGCATCTAAATGATAATCTCCACATGAATGTCACTTGTTCTGAAGGGAGATGTGTGAAATTTGACTCTTTTTTTTTGCTAAGTGTGAAATTTGACTCGACAGCCATTTAGTCTTAAACACTAACAGTGGCTTAGGAAAATCCGCTAACTAAAAGACCTTGGACCAGATGCATGAAAATAAGCACATAAATGCAGTAGCATTCAACAATTGTTACCTGAGGTATTTGTGGGCCACTATGAAAGGGTGGCGGTTGTAGATGAGGTGGTTGGAGAGGACCAGGTGTTGGTTCTTGAATCTGTTGACAAGTTAATTTGCATCACATAAGACAAAGGTGCAGGATTGCATTTTAGTTCAACAAATCAAAGATGTTCAAGTTACCTGCCCAAATGGTGACATGCCAGGAAATCCCTGGAGAGAACCAAGACCGAACTGCTGTGTAACATAGGGTGCCTATATTTGCACAAGTTTAGTATATAAGTTCTTCGGCATGTATAATAACCGCAAGCTTAGGTAATCAACTGTCATCTCTGTTCATGAATACATATATAAAATGCAGAAATAATACAAATTTTACCTGCATTATATGATTTGTAGCAAGAAATTGATTGGCTTGATTTCTTAAATGATTTGGAATATCATTTGATATTGTGGGAGCATCAACCCGTAGTGGAATTTCAACCTCCTCAGGTTCTGGTAGACCTGCAACATTAATCAGGTCATAAAATCATTATAAAGAATTTAGTACAGGAACAGTATAGTTGACGAACAAACCTTGCCTACTCTTTTTCTTCTTGTTTGAATCAAGAGGGCTTTGTTGCTGGCGACGCATATCTACATTTTTGTTTTTCTTACTAGTTGTTCTGCGAGGTTCACTGTTGCTGACCTCATTCTGAAGCAAATTTTGCTGATTGCCTTTCAGGATAGTGCTTACCGAAGACTTATCATGCACCTTTGCTTGCAAAAGTACCTCTACTTGTTCCAGAAGATGTTCATATTGACTTTCCAGGAATGCATAAGCTTCAATGTTTTCTGAAGCTTTTGCTGCAATATTATATAGATTTCGGTACATAGTGGTGTACCTTCTTGACAACGAAAACTTGGGATCTTCCTCTATGGCTGCAAAACTGTAATTGTTCTCTGGAGATTCACTACGAGCATCTTTTCTCCATCTTTTCAGGATATAATGTGGTGGAAGTTCTTTAATATTTTTTATTTCAAGAATTTTCAGCACATGGCAACAAGGAAGACCAGTGAACTCAAACTTCTTACAGCTACAAACAGCTATACATTCTAATGAGTCAAATCTGACAAACTGACTATGAGGCCTGTCTTTGACTGTTACCTCAAACTCAGATATTTGCCCAATCTCACCACAGCTATATACCATGCAGTTCAAGATCTGTTCAAATTCCAACCTGAATGTCTCAAAAACCGCTGGAGTATATGAATTAGCGGCTTGCCATAGAAGCATTAGCGGTGCAACCCTTTGTGTCATTTGAACCCCAAGATATTCAGCTTGTTGTTCAGTTAGATGCTTCTCCTCCAGAAATTTATTATAATTATCAAAGAAATTTCGAAGATCTATTTCCGGTTTAATAAGATCTGCCAGGATAGTACCTGTGTTATCACTTCTAAGTGTTGCTGCAACATCAGCACAGAACACATCACGTCCATATGGCAAAGCCCATCTTTCTCTGTCCCCATAAAGTTTATTTAGCCATTCATTATCCTTCAGATTGTACTTCTCTAAAAGGATTTCCCAGTTTGACAGGAAATCATCCTCCTCTGTCTCATATAACCACCTAGTAAGATCAAGGTCAAAGGCTTCTGAGCTTTGGAAAGTATCCCTTAATACCTTGGTCGCATCCAAATACAGATGCAATATTGAGAAACGGTGGCTAGTGCCAGGCCAAGCAGAAGAAATTGCAGCACTAAGTGCTGTAGACTGATCAGTCAAGACTGTTTTTGGCTGTTTTCCACTCATAGCAGATTTGAAGGTCTCAAACAACCATTTAAAGGTTTCAACCGAGTCATCAAAAATAAATGCTGTCCCAAATATTATCGGCTGCTTATGATGGTTAACACCAACAAATAACAGTAGAGGTCTTGCATATTCACTTGTGCAGAATCTTGTGTCAACACACACTACATCACCAAAGTAGTTATAATCCATTATTGATTTAACATCAGCCCAAAACACATTCGTAAGTTGGTCCTCTTCATCTACTTGAACAGCATAAAAGAAAGAAGGATTATCACCTTTCATTCTTTGAAAATATTCACAGATGGCATGGGCATCACCTAATTGCATATCTCTTGTCCGTTTTATCCTTGCATAATTTTTATAATCATGTGGTATCAAAACAACTTTTGGTGGATCTGGAGGCTGTTGCACTTTTGCCAACAACTTCTGTGACTTTATAATTTGAATATCTGCCAATGGGAATTCACAATCATGATTATGATCAGCCACATACTCGGTCACTACATATTTTCCACTAGCAGTAATCTTAATAGTCATGTGTGCCTGGCAACCAGTTCTTGTTTCTGGTCGTGGCTTCTTTGATTCGGCAGTAATACTTTTTGGACGAAATCCCTCCTTGGAACAAACATATGCACGGGATTTCGTAACATTTTTCACTGTTTTGTCCAACCATCCTTTTCTTACACTGAATCCAGCAGTTACAGCATAGCTGACATAAAAATCATAGGCCTTGTCCTCATTAAGGAAGACCATCCCGATCTTCGGTTCTCCTCCAGGTCCAGCAACTACTTCAGTTTCTGGATCTGGTTCTGCCTCAATTATTTCATCCTCTTTGCTCTCAGCCTGGAAAAGGGAAAATCCTGAGTGGAGAACTGCAGATAATATACATTTACGGGTATTGATAATTTGATATGTTTGTGAAACTCAACAAATTACTAGTCTCCTTTTTCTGGTAACTAAATAAAACTTAGAAGAAGAAACTTTAACCCCCTATATGTTCTATGCAAAACTAACACAGAATGGAAATACTTCAAAATATGCACAGCTCTTGTTTCTTTTACCTTTTCTTCTTCTTTCTTGAGATTCTGCCTCTCAAGACGTTTTGAACGCCTTTCTGAAGGTTGCTGGGAAGGCTGTAGAGAAGAAGAGTAAGAAAGTATCAGAATTAAGAGAAAACTTTGGTAATTAAATGTTTCATTTGGAGTATGAAAATCATAACAATTAAATTAAGCAGATATGTGTGCATAATATGTCAGGTAAAAAATCTCACCCAGTTCAGCAAGGATCAGAATAATAAAGACTTGCCAGGTCAGTAAAATACAAATAATAACTATTTCAGCCTGCAACCATAGTGTAGAGTATCTAGCAGTAGTAACTTCCTGTGTTTTTTATAAGCTAAGTCAACAATAACAGAATTCATATTTTTTTAAAAAAAGGATCAAATTTATATAAAAACAAGCAAATAACCCCATGCTCTACAGAAAATAGAAAACTGATACCAAATAAGAATAAAAATACATATTTCAAAAATAAAAAGCTACAAATGTTTATGGACATAGCTACTGTGTATATAAAATGCACTAGAGTTAATTCAAATCTCTTAACCAGAAAACACAATAGCTCCAGTGCAGATGAATACAGAGTAAGGGCCCTTTTTTTGGGACAATTGCATCAGAGGACCTGTTTTCAACCTTAATACCGAAAATGGACCTCCTTTTGCAATTTTTGCAAGAATGGACCTGTTTTTTTTTTGGGGGTGGGGGGTGTGGAAGAGGTCCATTCTTGCAAAGATTGTAAAAAGAGGCCCATTTTCGACATTAGAATCGAAAACAGGTTCTCTGATGCAATTGCATCCCCCCCCTCCCCAGTGACAGCTAGTTAACTAACAAACTATCTGATTAATAAATTTAAATCGCGCAAAGCATTTAAAATTAGCTACAAGTGACAAGAGGCAAGTCACCTGTTGATCTTCGCTTGCCAGAAATCTACCTCCATCGCCACGCTTACGCCTCTCAGCCAAAGCTTGTCGTGAGGCAATCTAAATAGGGAAAAAAACATATAGCACCAGAATAGAAAACAAAAAAGGAAATGTACAGGTCATTTTATTTGTATATGCCTCAAAATTTTAAAGTTTCTAAACATCCTTAAGAGGATAACTGGCCACAGAAAAATAATTAAAAAATGTCACATCAGATATTGCATTTCAAACTCAGCAAAGGGTTATGGAACAAGACGATTTGATTAGTGAGTCTCCTCTTCTCCCACCTTGTTTCTAATCTATCTTGTTTACTAAATTTATCAGAGATAATCTATTCATTGATCTCTCGTAACCACTACTGATCCATATTAGGCACATATTACCATATCCTAAACTTTGAACAACATTTTACGCGTTGGGTCCGATTATGCAAGCAAATGTGTTCATAAACATGACCTCTTTCATCTGATGATGTGTGCTAAGTAGCAAACGACATTTTTTTCATTTTTACAGTTGTATAAGTCAGTTGCTTTCAAATAAAACATTAATAGCTATTCTAATACTGGAATAAAGGGGATTCATTTAACTTCTTTCCCTTCAATATGTACAACAGGCATCGGAAATACCAATGTTACAAAGTATCAAAGCTCCCAATCAATAATGCGTACGACATTCTACTCTACAGTAGTTAACATTACAATTCTCAATGTTTTCTTTGACACATAACAGAATTTTAAACTAGTTACCTTTGTAGGCCTGCCCGAGGCAGGTCTGCTTTGTCGCTTAGAGATGTACTTGCTGAGTATCTTCTTCCTCTCTTCATTATCGTACTGTGACGCCCTCAAACCGAGCTCCCTCAACACACGTGCCTGCAGAGCATCATCCTCTGTAACAGCCTTCTTTGGTCTCCCCCTTCCTCTCTTTTCCTTCACCACCTGTACTTCCTCATCCACTCCACCATCACCCCCACACCTTCATCCTCCTCAACATCAGTACCATCATGCGCCACCTCCATGTCAACAGGCTCCTCATCTTTATCCACCGTTTTTTTCTTATTCCTACTGCTCCTGGGAGCACCATTTCCCACGCTCGTTCCAACACCCTTCTCAACCTCAATCAACTCAGTATTCTTCGGCACACCCTTGCGGCTCCTCGTCTTATAGGGCTCCCTCTTCCTCTTCCCTGCAGCATTAGTGCCCTCCTCCACCAACTCCTCTGCCTCCTTTCCCTCATCCAAATGCTTCCCTTTACTCCGATTTGTGGAATTACCTCTCCAGCAGAGGAACCGCTGCATGATCTTGTCACCATCCCCAATGGAGCGGCGGTTGGAGCCCGCCCGCGCCTTGAAGCCCACCCGCTCGCCGTACCCGTAGTAGAACTCCTTGGCGTCCTCCGCGGAGTCGAACTCCATCCCCAGCGCCGGCACAGTCGCCGCAACCTCCCCAGGCGCCACCCGCAGCTCGTGGTTGTGCTCCACCACCAACTTGGACACCTTCCACTTGCCTTTGCCTCCGGCACCGTCCGTCGCCGCCACCTCCATCATCGCCCTGCACCTCTCCCCCGCCGCCGAAGCATCCTCCTGCTCGTCGCCGGCGCCGGACTGAGGAAGAGACTCCGTAGGGGCTGCCGGGCCGGCGCTCGCCTCCGGCCCCGGCGCCGGCGCGGCGGCCTCGTCGGCCATGCGGGGTAGGGGGCCTAGGGTTTGGGCGGGATTTGAAATGGCACTGGTTTTGGCGGGGGAGAGCGGGAGGGAAGGGGAGGAGGAGGGTGGTGGGGTTTACGTAGCGATCGGAGGTGGGAGGGGAGGGGAGATCGGGTGTGGGGAGGAGGCGTCTTGCCTTGGCTGCGGCGGCCGGCGAGAGAGAGTGGCAGAGCGCTGGATGCGGGAGAGGCTCTGGTCTGTGGGGATCCGGTGGCAGCCCAACAGACGCCGTGTAGAAGCCGCGCGCACTGCTGGTCTGCTGCTGAGACGTGGGCCGCATCATAACTTGGCCTACACGTCAGTGGGTGTAGTGAGACCGGGGATGGTGATGTTAAAGGAGCAGTGGTGCGGGCGTGGCGGACGAGGGAGGAGGGCGACAGTGCGGTGCCACTGACTGTGTGACGCGTGTCCTTTTTTTTGAGACACGTGTGACGCGTGTCCTGAGGCACACGACGTCACGCATTAGTCTGGGCTTCGGAGGGATTTGGTTGGGCCATTTCCTTAGGGCCGGCGGTGAGGTCTCGGCCCAATGCATGACAGAGCTGGGCTGGAACGACAAGAGCAAGGAGCAACTTCTTTAAGAACAGAGCAAACAGAGTACATGAACTTCTCAAGAACAGAGTACACGAGTTCAAAAGGAGCACAGCACTGCTCAATAATAATAATAATAAAAGAGTTCAAAAAGAGCAATCTATTGTATCTCAGTCCAGCACAGAATCCGTGTAATAGGCCAATGCCAAAGCAACGGCTGAACCAAATCATCCTTGATGAAAAGGGCTAGAATTCTATCAAGGTGGACCCCTTGTTCTACAATAACCTGTGGCTTGGAGCAATTCGACCTAACTGCAAATCTAGATCTAGTAGTCTGTGCTAGGACAAAGCACAGAGGATGATTTCCATTTTCTTAAGGAAACCATTCAGCTTGAGAAGGAGAATGCTTCATTGCACCGATACTGAAATTACGTCCGAGTGTCATTCAGACGAGTCATGGCTGAAAACCTGAAACTACTTCCTAGGAGTAGTTCCTAGTCAGGACTGTAAGCATTCAATTTCAGCTCTTTGCATTCACGTACAAAGTTCAGAACCCAGGGAGTTCAGATTTTTTTTAAAATCCAATATAACCTGTTTCCTGCTTTCAGTTGCCTGATATATAGCTCTAATCTCTCTAGTGATGACAACCTGCATCCGTGGTAAAGATCAGTGACAATAACATGCAGGTGCAACAAACGTATCATGAAATCATTCTCAAGAATTTTTCCAGATGGCCAATACACACAAGAGAGACGTAGAGTTATACACGGTTTCAGTTTCTTAAATACAACAACAGAGCTTCCATTCCTCCATAATCCTATCAGCTCCTACACCAAAAGCCTCCTCTTCCCGGCTGGCCAAATGCCCCGCTGCAGAACAAACAAGAACACAAAGCACAGAGGATTCATTAATCTTCCAGTATCAATTATCGAGTAGCTGAACATTGAGACAACACAAACAATTATGAGCCATGGATGCTTAATTGATTACCTCGCCAGCAGCCATGAAGGGGAATGCGCTTAGTAGTAGCCGATGTCGGCGTCGTCGACGACGAGGTCTCCGTTGATGAGCTCGCGGTAGGCAGCAACTGGCCAGATGAACCCCCTGGGGAGGAGCCTGGTGGCGAGCTCGACGTCGATGATGATCTCCCTCATGGCGGGCTTCTTCTCTCCGCGGATGGCGATGAGGTAGCTCCTGCCGACCCACCCGATCCATCCGGCGATGTAGAGGAAGAGCAGCCCGGGGGTGATGAACTCGCCCCAGTGCCTCTGGTCGCCGTTGACGATGAGGTGGGGCAGGCCGTCGGAGCCGCAGAGCAGGCCGAACTTGCCGTAGTTCTCGAAGCGGCGCTTGGTCTTCTCGATGGTGGCGTTGATGGCGAGCGCGGGCGCGCTGTCGGGCGCGTACTTCTTGAGCGACTGGGTGAGCTTCTTGATCGAGTTCTTCTCGCGCTTCGCGAACGCCTTGGACTCCTTGCACGGGGTCAGGCCGGCGATGTCGGCGGCCGCGGGGAGGGGAGGTGGCGGCGGAGGAGAGCAGCACCGACGACAGCGCCAGCGCGGCCGAGAAGGTCTTGATGGACGCCGGGAACGAGACGGAGTTGCTGGTGCTGTTGTTGCCGTCGCCGTTGGACGCGGAGCAGGCGACGGAGAGGCGCGCGCGCTGGAGGCACGGCTTGGCGGCGAAGGCGGCCGTGGAGGACGCGGCGAGGGCGGCCATCTCTGCTGCTGCTGCTGCTTCCGGCGAGCGCGCGCGCGTGGCGTGTGGAGCTGAGGAGAAAGAAACGGTGCCAAGTGAGATCAGGCGGGTTCTTGGTGGGTGCCGATCAGAAGGAGACGCGCGTGGAGGCACGAGGGGATAAGGGGCGCGGCGCCAGTGGGTGAGGCGGGGATAAGGGGAAGTGAGGTGTGCGTCCTGGATTGGCGCGCGGGAATCCAGCGTGGCCGTGTGGGCGCGGGCGAGCAGATTTTGTGGGGGCGCAGGCTTGTGGCTGCGGTCGGGCTGCTGCGGCAGGGATTTGATTTTGGGATTGGGCCGTGTGCTCGCCATATGCACATTTTTTTAGAATCGGGACACTCCAAGATCTCCGTTCCTACTTGTCAGCCAGAGATATCTGTACGAATTTTCACCACTACCTTATGTCAAATCGATGCTTCATCACTCATCAGCTTTATTCATCTACTTGTTGAATCATAATATTCCGGTATAAAATGTTGAACAAACGTTCAAAACAATGGCCCCGTTCGTTTCCTGTCCTTTAAAATTTAGTATTGTCACATCAAAGAGAATCTTACTATTTATGAATATTTTGATCAATTTAATGATAAAACCCTATTGACAGATTGGTGCTAATTTTCGAGATGGATCTAATGAGCTTAATTAATCTATGTTTTGCTAAAGTGATGCTACAGATAATCTGTCTTCTAATCACAACTTAATTAACATCATTAGATTTGTCTCGTGAATTAGTCTAGAGGTCTATAATTTATTTTATAATTAAACTTTATTTAGTACTCTAAGTTTAAAAAAAAAATTATGTGTCAGCTATAAAATTTAGATCCCGGAAAACGAATGCTCAAATAACTATCCCTATAGAGTATAGATGGACCCTATAATGTTACTTTCATATATCACCTCTTCATCCAATCAATTGTCTACGAATTACTTACCTCACCAAGTGAATGTTGTATTCTCTATCTATATATTCAACCTACAGCAACATCAGAGAGCTGTTCAACGACTGTTTCACCAAACCAGATATGAGGTCATGATCACACTTCACGCATAGCTCGGGGAGAGCAATTGGTTTAATCAAACTGTAGGTTAATAGGTCCTCATCATCATGGACCAAGCTGGTGCACGATTAAAACATACCTAGACATATTCTAGCTTTCCCTCACTCTCGTTTGACGTCGCACGCCATGGATGCAAGGACCCTAGCTCCCTCCCTCTCATCAGGTCACCAAGATTTCCATCTGCACTACATATTCTCTTGAAATTCTTATGGCCAGGTATTTTTATACGAGTTCCGATTATAAAGGAACTTTCTTTGAACCTCATCTAAATTCCTATATACTTGATATTGCATTCAAATTCTACATATTAAAAGCTTTGTGCATCGTTAATTCCTATGGAATTACAAGTGTCGGTGAATTCAATCTCAAGCTCCTACTATATCACATCATAGTATTAGCGACCTATAATAGCCATGGACTGTGAGTCGTTAAAAGTTTGCAATCAACGGGTTGCTAATTCGACATTTACCAACGATACATCGGCCGCTAATTGTCTCAATTTTTAGCGTTGGCCTAACGGTCACTAAAGGTCCTGGAGGATGTCAAAGCATCGGTCGCTAAAGGCTTTGAGCTAGTAGAAGCTGAAATTAGAGGCTATCATGGTGTCGGGCTCCTCTGTGCCCACTGCCATCCCATCCCTCTCTCCCGTGAATCACCTCGTGTTGCTTGGCAGCATCCGTCTCCTGCGGGGCTGGAGCGCAAGCAAGAGCGACGCATCAGCTTCTGCCCCCTCGCATCGCTTCCGGCCGTCTGCTCCGACCATGTCACGGATGGGAAGAACCACTATGCAAATCTAGTGAAGATGTCAATCATGTGTGCGTGTGCATCCTTCTCCAATGACGGTGGAAGTTCACAGCTCTCCTATATCTACTTTGTAGAGCTCCGGTGTTGCTCCACATTCAACAAGGTAATGAAACCCATACGTCTTGCTTTCTACGTATGTTCATTCGATTAGTAATTAACTTGGATGGAAAGAAGTCAATTTGGTACTAGTGGTTTTGTAACCGACGTTAATGGTCAAGAGGGCAGTTAGTGGAACACGTAGTAAATTAGTTACAATGACTGGACATATTGGTGTTAGTTTGGATGTCAACTAGGATGGATGAGTATTCTATCAATGATTGCCGAATGATTTAAGATTAAGTTGATTCACGCTAGATGGAATTAATCTAACCTTTTGCTTATGTGCTTGCTTGGTCATGTTTTTTTGCAGAGTATTGGGCATTGATAAGCACTCGTGATGGCTTGAAGCTAACATTTATATGGCTAAATCACCTCTTTGTGCCTCACTTTTGTGAACTCATGGGTTGTGTGAAAGACAACCATCATTGTTCCATTGCTGTAATCGAATGTTTTTTTGACCGAACTTGCTGTAATAGAGATTAGTAGGTAGATGTGAACTATCTGAGCATTTGGTGTAGCGTTATGTTGAAAACTTATGTATAATAAAGAAAAGTCTTTGTTGCTGTAATTATGACAATATAGCTTGTGACTCCTGAGCACTTATTAGAATGTGATTTTATTGAAGTTACTTGCGATGACTTTATGAGTGCTTGACTACCTGGATAATATGTAACAGGTTAATTTGGTCTGTGCTATGATTGTCAATGAATAATTACTAAGTAATTATGGATTAATGTTAATAAGAAGGTTCTGTATATATTGTGATTATATAATACATAGGTGACTGATTGTGGGCCGCTAATTCAATTATTAGCAATGCACTGTTGGTCGTTAAATCTTTTACTATATTGACTTATGACGGGTCGCTGAAAAGATGTTGGTCGCTCAAACTTTTAGCGACGCTACTTACAACGACCGAAAATATAGGTCTTTAGCGACCGATCATGGATTATTAAAGCGGCTTTTAGCAACCCATAGTAAGACGTTGATGCCGTGTTATGGTATAGAGATTGAGATGTAACATCTCTTTCTCCTTTTTATTCAGACATAGCATGCACACATTATTTTAGGCACCATATATTTGTTGCAACATATGTAACAAAAATAAAAGAAATGCATGTGTCACACGAAATAGTCCTTGCTTTTTTAGGGGAAAGGAAGTAGTCCTTATTGGCAGCATGTATGCATCACTAGCCCTGTATGAACCTCTTATTGTTGTGGCCCGAATATTGCCCCCTTATTGCCACAAGCGGTGGCTCTCTCACACAACTCCATTATCTTGGTTTTGTGCTCATTAGTTGCATGTTCTGGAGCAGAAGCTTCTATCGCCTCGTTGAACACCTCGAGCGCCGCGTCGTTGAGCGGTGTGGGCATTGGGGACAAGGTTGGCCAAATGGTCGCACGCTCGGCATGGTTGAGAGGGCGAGCCCCATGTGCGGATGAGATCACCACAACCACGGCAATGCTGAAGAGGACGATCCTGAGAGTGGCAAGCTTGGACATTTTCTTTTTTCGTGTAAGAGGGTTTTGCTTGGAGAACAATGGTGACTTAAAATGACTTGTTAAAATGGACGTGTACATATGGCAGATTTATAGGCTGGGGTACGTTAGTAACTCATATACAAATTAATTTGATGTTTCTGCTAATTAATGAAATATGGTGGTACGTTATAGGTGATTTTATAAGTTAATCAATGTATATGTTTAATTTAGTATTCAACGTACGTGTGTGTTAATGAAGTTATTACTTGTATGTTTGGCTCAGATTCAAAATGAATTCACTTCTAGTAGGAGTATGTCAGTTCATATATGCCATGGTGATTTTTTACTAGTGGCAAGAGGTGTTACCAAAAGGAATTGTAAGATAATATATAAAAAAGATTTGTAAATCTGAGAAGCTAGTCTTGTTGTAAGCGTGAGACGGACAGATAGAGTTGTAAACGGGGATCACTACCGGAAAATAGAATTTCGCCGTGTGTCAAAAAGTTCGCCGTGAGCTTTTTGTCGGGCACACGGCGAACACGCCTTTCTGCCGTGTGTCATAGGAGCAGACACACGAGAAAGCATAGGCACACGGTACCCAGGCCTTTATCGTGTGCCAGAAATGAAGCCGTTCGGTCCACCGCCGTTCGAGCCACCACCCTTCGACCCACATCTGTGAAATCATGGTTTGTTATACTCGTGGACGGCTTATGAGCGTTATGTAATGTTTGTGACAATATTTGTGATGTTATGAGATAAATGGATAATATATGTGTTTTATTTGTGATATATGTGTCGTATCGATGATGTGTACGAGGAGTTGATGATTATGTGATATATTTCTGCTGTGTTTGATATATGTGCTATTTGAAATGTTAAATGAGGTATCCGGGGCTAAAAAAACAGAAAAAAATGGAACCGGATGGTCGTTTTTCCGTGTGCTCGAGGCCTGGCACACGGCAAAGTGACCATACTGGTAATTCAGTTTGGTCGCTTTGCCGTGTGCCGGAACGAGCACACGGCAAAGTTACCATAGCTTTGCCGTGTGTCCGGCGTAGGGCACACGGCGAAGGCAATATTTTTGCCGTGTGTCGCGTGTAAGGCACACGGCAAATAGACATTTATTTTGCCGTGTGCTTATAGTCCGGCATACGGCGAACTTAATATTTCACCGTGTGCCGCGCTGCTGGCACACGACAAAATATTTCACGGCGCCCGTTAACGTTCCGCCCTTCGTCGTGTGCTGGACCTGGCTCACGGCAATACTTCGCCGTGTGGCTGCGCTTTGGCACACGGCGAAAGCGCTCGCCGTCACGAATCGTCGCCGTCAGCCTTTCGTCGTGGGTCACCTACGGCAAAACCTTTCGCCGTGTGTATTGTAGCCTTCGCCGTGTGTCTCAGGCACACGGCAAAGTCCTGATTTCCGGTAGTGGATTGTATACGAGCAAGTACAACCCGAGGGAGTTTTTGAACTGAGAATAACTATATACTATATTGTAGGAGTTATTAGTCACTTTTCTCGTAGAAAAACTGCATATCTCAAGTAAGTAAATGATACTATGTTGTAGGAGTAAATTATATACTTGTGTAATAGGTTTAAAGCAATGTCCTAGAGTGGTGAGGCTGCATTTTGAGTATGACCAGTAAAATATTAATCGGTACGTGTCGCTGGCAGCCTTTGGACATATGGCCTGCCATCAAGTAGTGGTATGTTTGGGAAATAAAAATTGAAAATATTGTCAGTTGAGATCTCCCTATTCAAGTAGAATATTGTATTGTTGAGTAGCTGTAAATTTTGATTTGTTTTATACTAGTGAAGGCATTGAACACGAACGCCGTAGTATCTGGCAGAGCTCTACTCCACGAGGAGCTATGCTGAGAATGGCAAAAGTGAGAAGCCACAACAGCCGAGCATGGTGCTTGAGGGATCTGTTTTCGATGCACAGAGCAAAGGGTAAGTTTGGCTGGAGACCTGAGAAAGTTGTCTGACCCAGGCAACAACATCTGGGCCAGACACTCAAAATCCAATACCTGAGATAGCTGCCTGACTCGGGTAGTTTTTTGAGGTTCTGAACCAAATAAACCCTAGCTTCCGACGTGCCGCCCAAGAGTGGAGTTGTAGAAAAGAGGTCGAGAGACCCACGAGCAAAGTCAGATTGTGAGACTGCATTTCCCGACACCGCCCATCCCAAAGCCCTTTGTATGAGAGAAGTGCTTTGCATTGGCTAGTTCAGTGCTCCATTCCTGTGAAGTAACCTGCGTGAAGCCGGTTTTATACCCATATGTACATGATGACCACTTCACCCATGAATGAATTTTCTAAACTAACAAGCCTTAAATACAAATACACACCACCAACCCTGCCTATCTAAACTCGTGAATGAATGGCAAGTCTCCATTCCATGTGCACTTGTGTGCAGCGCATGCAAGCCTGTCAACTATATATATTGCCATCCTCAATATAAGGAATCGGGCAGCAAAGCTCGTGCTTTCAACACCATGATGCATCCGTAAATTTTACACATTTTCATATCTAGCCTATTGTTGGTCAATTTGCTGAGCTGAGATTGATGAGAATCCTACTCGTCTGTTAACGATACAAATTGGTCGAGTCCTTGAGCTAATTAATCTCAACTAACAGCTCTGATCGTTATATAGCAACTTCTATTTCGTTTTAAACGCAATCATCTACTAGCACTCAAGCGTCAGACTCCATGCGATTTTGTCAAAGATCCGGTCGAAGAATGAAGTCCATGATTGACGTCTGATCGGGCAATCCTGCTGCACAGTTCCGGCAAGCTCCTCACCGACTGTGTACCACCCCTCATGTCTGTACGGGCTAGTAACGGGCACAAATCCTTGTCTTAGAGAACACGTGTGTGGGAGTGGGACCCTTGTTAAGTGCATATAGGTTCAGGTACCGATCCTCGTTTTGTATCCAGGGGCGAAGCTATGTGTTATCGTCGGGGTCGGCCAACCCCGACGACTTCCAGCAAATCATTGAATTAGCCATGTTAATAACCGATGGTTAAGTTCTTTGAGTCATTATCAAGCTATGACCGACCCCGGTGACCCCGGCGAGCTGCTGTGCTAGCTTCGCCCCCGGAAAGACTGACATACGCGCGT
This sequence comes from Chloris gayana, assembly GCA_031894775.1. NCBI lineage: Eukaryota > Viridiplantae > Streptophyta > Magnoliopsida > Poales > Poaceae > Chloris > Chloris gayana. Next base: position 57,294 of record JAUNZO010005071.1, on the reverse strand, counting down.
GCGCACGTTCTTTCCCCACAAACCGCTCCTATCACTACTGGCTCCTATGTATCTGCGTGCATGCACCCGAGTCCACCTTCCCTCAAACCTTCCTTGCATGCATGTATGCTTCCCTTGGTCCACCATTTCATGCATCGCATCCGGTTTTCATGTAAACATGTCGTCATGCACAATAGTTTGGTAAAAAATTTGATCAAAAAAGTTTAGTCAATAGTTTGGGCAAAACTTTAATCCACAAAACTCTAGTCAAAAGTTTGCATCAAAGTTTGCTAAAAAGTTTGATTTCAAGTCTAACCAAAAGTTTGGTCAAAAGTTTATGTCCGAAGTTTGCTGCGAAGCTTGTGCAAAAGTTTGCGCGAAAAGTTCATGTGAAAGTTTCTTATCAAAGTTTCCACGAAAGTTTCTGATTAAAACTTTCAAAAAATGGGAACCTTACGGGTGCAAAACTTTCCTTTTTTAGAAACTTCCTGCTCTGTCTAAAAGTTTGCTGGAGAGCCTCCTCGCGCACGCGCGTGTATTAGGAGTCCCCCTTCGCCCCTGTTTGTATCGCACGGTGGACATTGACATTTTAGCTGATGCTCACTATATTATTGGCCCAACAGACAACATAAATCGTCCTAATTAAGCGGCTAGAAATTAAGAGTAATAGGTCTTTCCAACGACGAAATCATCATAAGCGTCTCATTGTCGACCGGGACATTGCCTACCACCGAAAGAATAATTAGACAAAAATGCAACACTCGTGTCAAATCATTGAATTAAAATCAGGTGGGTTGGTTCCACCACAAGAAACCTAACCGTCCTCAGTTTGCCATTTTCTATCTTTTGAAATAGAACAAACTCAGTCTGTATGATAACAAGTTATCAAAATTAATAGTTTAGAATTTTGGGTGTTTTTGTGGAATAGGAAAATGAAACATAAACTTTAATTATGTGCATATGAGAGGTCCTGTCACTGTGAGGAAGAAATGACAGTAGCGGAAAAAAGGCCGCGACTAAGTAGAACCATAGTAGCGAACAAAAGTCCGCTATTACCGGGCAAAAAGCCCGTTACTAGATTCTATACAGAAAAAATAAAAAAAGAATGCTCGTCGGACCCGTGTGTCGACGACCGGATCCACGTGCCACCGGCCGGATCCGCCTACTCACCGGATCCGGCTGAGCCGGGGCCAGATCCGGCCGACGGGAGGGGCGACGCCGCGAGGAGGGGGCGCCAAGGAGCCACGCGCCGCATCGAGGGGCACCACCTGCCGTGGGGAGGGCACCGCCTCCCGAGAATAGCACATCGCGGGGAGGGCGCCGCCGCCCGGGAGCCGCGCGCCGTGGGGAGGGGTGCCGCCGCCGCCCGTCGAGGAGCCACCCACCACGGGGGAGAGAGAGAGAGAGAGAGAGAGAGAGAGAGAGAGAGAGAGAGAGAGAGAGAGAGAGAGAGAGAGAGAGAGAGATGGCGGCTGCTGGAAGAGGGAGTGGCTGTGTGAGTTAGGGTTTGGAGTCTTTTTATGCGTGTAGTGGGCTGGGTCATAATATAATAGCGGACCTAATGTGTCCGCTACTATTTTCTAAGAATAGTAGTGGACTGGGCTACCATAGTAGCAGACTGATTCGTCTTAAAACAGTGATGGTTTTTTAAATGTCCACCACTGATAAAAAACTACGTCCGCCACTGCATAGCATTATTCTAGTAGTGCTACAATCTTTTTCCCCATCCATAAGTGTTGCTAGTGCATGGACCCTGTAAAAGATAATTAAGCTATCCCACATGTGCAGCAGAAAATAACAGAACCCACATCAAGAATTTCTCTGCAGCTAATAAATGGAGCATATAAATTACTGGTACACACGAACAGTTGTGCATAGCAGGTTGTGGTCTTCTCGGTTGGCATTACAAACTCGAGAAATGTTATTGTACAGATCGAGTGACCTGAATCGAGACAAATCAATAATTGAAAGAGAAAAGGAAGTCGCCAGTATAGATGGACGGAAAAAATTTGCTGCAGACCGTCCGCATAGCTGCAGTTTGCGGACCCTACCGCGATTGCTGCCGCGTGGACATCCAACGGGAGCAGTAGGTTGGGCTCAGATGGGCATCCCTCAGGCTATCTTCAACCGGCACTATCTATTTTAGAGACCTAAATTCTTCAATAGGTCGCTACAGTGCTGAAAGGGGGCGATCTAAAAATACTGATCTCCAACCGGAGGCTCAGAATCGGGTGTGGATGATAAAAAAAAATCGAAAACCGCAGACAACCAGCAGCAGCGCAGCGGCGATGGCCATCGTGACCAAGCCTGTGAGCCCGGCCTTTCTCGAGTGACCGCGCGCATCCTTCCTCCTCCTTTCTTCTTCTCTGTACGAGCTTGATGGGCAGCACGGAGCTCGCAAGGGACGCTCGCCGCTCGGAAGAGCATGGCGCCTCCCTCCTCAGCTGTGGGCCCACGTGGTGGCTCGCGACGGTGCCGGAGGACGGCAAGCCGACCACGGTCGGGGTGTAGGCCAAGACCGTTGTTTGCGGTAGCGGTGTCGGGATCCGGTGACCATGGGTGGTGTGCGGTGGAGCTTCAAGCTCGCCCCGGCGACGACGGGCGTGCGGGGTTGCCTCGGTTCGGGGCGCAGATGCAGCGGCCGCCGGGCGGTGTGGACGGGGGATACGAGCACAGCTGCTGTCGTCGGAGGCGACGGATGCAGTTTTTTTCTTTTTTTTTGAGAGAGAGAGGGCGACAGATGCGTTGGGTCACGGGGTAGCTGCCCGATTTGTGGGTCGTCGTCTGGTTGCCTCCGAAAATGGGAATTGTCATTAGGTCGCCGGTTGGAGAGCGTTTTTCGGCGTTTGGTAACCTACTTTTGGTTTAGGTCCCCATATAGAGCATGTGTTGACGTCAAAAGTCGCCAACACACCGTCGTCCGGAGAGTCCACCGAAACCCCGGCCGACGCGAGGCCCCGTGCTCCCAACGGACCGGCTCGGCTCGCCGATGTTCGTGTGCTGCTGGTGCGTGCGGATGGTTTTCCTGCAAACCAACAAAGACAATAAAAGGTGTAAAATTCCAGGTCATCGGTCCGGATAGACCGATGTGCAGCCGTGGCCGATTCCGGCGTAAGATAGACAAAATCGGCCATCGATCGGAGCAGCACGGCCCATCCATTTATGTATTAAATGCCAGGCAAACGAACTGCAATACAAACGATACGAAATCGGCCGACGCTATAACATGCGATCGGTGGCTAGCAGCCGATTCCGTCGGTAAACGATCACATCATTAAGACTTTGCAGGGATGCATTATCGGATAAAATGTAAACGAGGTAATTATTAATGGGATGTGATTAATTTGGTAGTAAGAAGATGGTTTAATCATCAATCGGATCAATGAATCGGCCGATCAGGCATCCGGCCGATTTTGCCATTGATTATAGTAGTGAATTATTTAGATCTATCTAAATGTATAATGATGATCAATGAAATCGTACTAATAACTCGGGTCCAAAAGCAGCTTTAACAGATTTAATTAATTGAACATAAAACAGCTTAATGAACGTGATAAGCAATCGGCTAAACACTCCGAAAGAACGAGTAAGACAAATACAACCACACAGATCCCAAATCGACCAGTCGCTCCAACAGGACAAGTCAAGCGATGGCACGCGGCTGGACCAGGTCTAACGACCACGCACGCCGGCCGATTCAGGACAAGCACAATCATAAACGTCTTAACTATGAAAGTAAGTCTACACCCTAGCCAATCGGCTGCATGCGCCTAGGACAAGTCAACTATCGCAAAGGCAAACACGGGACACGTCAACCGAATCCGCACGATCGAATCGGCCAAGATGTAAAAGAATTCTCATAGCGGCTATCGTGACTCGAACGACCGGATCCGAGCCAATCGGCGCCGTGAGCAAAGGCTGGAACGGGAAGGCGGGACAAGTCAAACTACCTCCACCACGAGCCCGGACCGAGGTCAACTTGACTCATCCCGGCCGATACTCACTACGCCGATCGAAAACAGATCCGGTCGCCGGATAACTAGCAATTAAGCCATCTAATTACGAACAATGCGCCGAGAATTAGACAACATAATTACCTTGTCAAGCCAACGTGTTGTCGACCGGAGCCCCGAAGATCCCCGCGCAAAACGAGTAAAGACTTGACAGAAAATTAGGGTTTGGCGATGCGCCGAAAGTTGTATTGGATGTGAATCGAGTTTACATGTTACATCCGAGTATGTATTTATACTCGGCACAAAGAATCCTACTCGGACCCTCTTCGGGCCGATTTCCTAACCGACTAAGATCTCTTTCCAAAATTAAACTATTATTCCTAATTTTACAACGTGGGTCGGGCCCATCAATGTTATGCTCATCTGTTGGTGTTCGCGCACGATTCCCGGGAGGTACGCGCCTTTTACTCTCCCAAGCGGCCGTCGGCCTTCGCTCACCGACCTTCTTTTGACCTATAGTCGCCGACAATGGGTCCCTTGGTCAAAATCCGGCGTCAACACATGTCCCTCCGATGCGGGGTATGCAACGCATGCGTCGGACCGATTTATCCTCTTTTACCGCGCCGGTTTTCTCGCCCGTCACTTCTCCATAAAACCCAAGGCCACCCCTGGTCATTCCCATCTGTTTCCTCTCCTTGGCTTTCGTCTTCATCTATCCTAGCGACCTTTGCCTTCTCGAGCCCTTTCAACCTTTCACCGCGCCGCCGCCGTCTTTTCTCCTCCGGCGACCATGAATCCTGCTCATTGCTGTCTGCTGCATGCTGCCGCCATGCGACCGCGTCGTCGCTACCACCAACGCCGTTCGGAGGTAATGTACATTCGAGCATCTCTCTTTTCTACCTTTGCAATTTTCTTCATGTTCTTGTTCTTGTTCATTTTCACGATCTATTTCCTTTCCGTTCCGTTTCTCATTTTAGCCCTATTCCTTGTTTTTAGGAGATCCGGAACCAAGTCGCCATCCCATCCAATATCCCCACTCACTTCCTTTTGGGCCCCATGGGTGATCCCGACCCCACGGATCTCATCCGTGCCGAAACGAACCGGGTCCCGTTTCGGCAACGAGTCTCCTTTACCGACCGAGTGGGCCAATAGTTTTAGGTCATGGCCGACTCCCGTCGCCGGATGGCGCGATTGGTATAACCGAGTATCGGCCGTCCATCGACAACGTTGGGCCAATATCGGCATTGCCCACGCCATCAAACTCTCTTTGGCCGATCACCACAAGAACGAACCGTTGTCGGTGGCGGCTTCTTACCTCCGGTCGGATGCCTTGAACTCGTTTCATGTTCGGCCACGGCCCGGCTACCATGACCCTCCCGGACACGGTCATGTTGGCCGATTTGAATATCACGACGGAGGCCACCCCGGACGCCATCCGCATTAAGTCCTCCCATCGGATCAACCCTAAGGACACCGGGGGTTGGAAGAACTACATCCGAGACCTACAACAAAGGGCACGGCTCGGTCGATCGCCGCGAGCACGTTGCCTTCCTCAACATGTGGCTTGACCACTTTTTCTTCCGTGGGGTCGGCGTAAGCCCCACAAACAACTTCTCGCCGATGGCCGATGTACTGGCCGACGGCTATGCCCTTCCTATGGGCAAGTATCTTCCGGGATCGGCCTACCTCCTCCTTCACCGGGTCTCGGTGGAGTTGCGCTCCGGCCGATCGGTCAAGAACCCGGGAGGCCCTTGGTGGTTCATCCAAATGTGGTTGTCCCTTCATACCACCAAGGCCATCGATCCGGACCTCGGTGTCCTCACCTTCCCCGGCAATCATGCCGAATCGGTCACGCCCGATCCAGCCGATGTATCTCTTTCGGGAAGCGTTGTCCATGGCACCGGGGCGGCCATGTCGGATGACACCTTGGCATATTGGTTCGCCGCCCTCTACAAGGGCCTCAACAACGAAAGTACGGATTGGTACCCGTACATTGATTTCTTCGAGAAGGGTATGACACTCCTTTCTCGATCGACCCCACCTTCCCGACGGCCGACGCGGAAGCGGTCAAGATTTTTACCACCCGCCTCCGCCCTCGTCTGCTGCCGACGGGACTCATTGCCGGGAGCAAGGCTTTCTGCTCCTATGAGTTCTACCACCCGTCGGTGGCGGCCCGCCAACTCGGTTTCGGCCGGTTGCCCCCGGTCTCTTCTATGTGGGGCAAATAAAGGCGCGATCCGTCGTCGACAACGCCATCCGGTGGAATTGGCTCGTCGGCCGCACCGCCGATGTCATCACCGGCGACTTAACCGGATTTTCCCCGGTGCCTCGGAGTACCCGCCTTTTCGACCGTTGGTGGGGCGAATGGAACCGGCACCTCCGCAGCCGAACATCGCCTCCTTCTTCTCCGGCTTAGTCCCGACGGAAGCTTTCGCCGAGGTACGTGTAGCCGATTTATTTTATAAGGCCGATTTTGTTGACGAAATCGGCCGCTCCAAATGCTCACCCTTGTATATTCCTTTTCGATCGGACACGGAGGAGCCGCCGACCCGAGTATTAGTGGCCGGCCAATTGCATACTTGATGCCGAGCCCAATTGCTCCAAATATCGGCTTCACCGATCGCACTCCCGCCCAAGCTTTTGCGGCGATGAGTCGAGGGCACCAGCTGCCCGCAAGGCCAAGACTAAAACGGCCGCCATCGGAAAGAGGAAGGCTAATGTGCCGGCCGCAAGGCCGACTCAAGCCCCGAGCGCCACCGCGCGCTGTTAAAGCGACCTGCGCGCCGTCCGACCCGGACTACTTCGACGAACCATCTCCGCCGCGTCGAGTTATTATTGCATGATCGCCGATTCCCTCTTTACTTTACATAGTCTAACTATGAGTTCTTTGCGAGAATCGGCGGTTCTTCCTCCTCGTGCCCGGACACCGACGCCCGATAGGCCGATCCGCCTATCAACTCCTCCACCAGCCAGGACGCCGACACCTGATCGGCCGATTCAAACAGCCTTCGGAGCCCGAAGTCATACCAAGCCGGGCCGATCCGAACCCTACGGAAAACCCAACTCACTCGGATCGGCCTGCGTCTCCCGATGTTGCCGCCGAAGTTGAACAAGCCGGCCGTGTGTCGCCCACGGCTTCTCCCAAAGGCACCGCACTGCGACGAAGAATCGGCCGGCCAGGAGCCGCCCGCGGCTTCTCTTGCGAGCACTGCTGCCGATGAGCTCGCCGATGAGCCCGCCGATATCGAACAAGCCGGCCATGTGCCCGATGCCGCCTCCGAGGATGCTCGTTGTTGAAAGGGGATCGGCCGGCCGAGAGCTGATTGAAACACACGAACCTGTGGGTTCAATGGCTCATCCGATAGACGTCCGACCACTTCGCATCGACGCTTCGCGGGTTTGTTTTTACTATCTCCTTTTTATTTTCTTGATTTGCTTCCGATTATTAACTTCACCTTATTTTCCTTGGTATTCTAGGCGCTCGGCTTCCCTCGTCCCGCGCCGATTTTGGTATCTCGCTTCTAGTCTTACCACCATGGCCGAAATCGCGCGCAGGCTTGAGGCCTCTTCGTTGATCGCTTGGTGGCCGACGCACAACCCATAAGGGCCCGGTACTTGGAGGTCCGGACTGAACTCCCGGAGGATGTGCGCGATGCTCCGCACCGCGTGGCATACATGGAGTACCGGCAAATGGACTTCACTCGTGCCCGGCGGCGTTTGGCTCGCCATGCGGAGCAGCAGCAAGCTGCGCTACTCGCCGATAACTCTATCAAGCGCTCCGAGGAGGAGGTCCGGAAGACCCGGGAGATGCAAGAGCAACTCTCAAATCGGCAGGATGAACTGCAAGCAATCAACCAGGAGATTGCCGATTTGAGAGCATCGCCGGCTCTCAAGGAGGAGGCGGCGGCGGCCTTGGAAGCTACTATTGCACGGTTGTCGGCCGATGTGGCGGCTCGGCGAAGACGACGGACGAAGCCATTCAAACGGCCGAGAAGATGGTCGCCGCGGCGCAAGCCGATGTCGGCCCCATCGAGGATGACCTATTGGTCATGGCCAAACTCGACTCCACGCCGGCCCGCGCACTATCTCGCTGTCCAAGACTTCCTGTCCCGCGCCGAGGCCGTTGACTATGCTTAGGTGTAATAGGACTTTGAACAAAGTTTTGGTTGTAAACATTTTTTTGCACTAAGGGCGATATACAATCATATCGGCCATCCGAAGGCGATGTTCAAACATCGGCTAATTTATCGGTGACTTCCTCTGTCTTACTTTCATATATTTTTGGGCTAAGGGCGATACTCTCGATATCGGCCGTCTCAAGGCGATGTGCATCGACATAGGCTGTAGTCTCTTTTAGGCCGAACACTATGAGTTAATCCAAATACTAGGATAATACTCGCTTCAAATACTTTCCATTAAGTGCTCGGCCGAATTCTTCCCCTTCTAACTCTTTCAAAATATATGCATTACCCGGTGCCGATCGGCTAATCAAATAAGGTCCTTCCCAATTAGGCGACCATTTACCAAACCGATTGTCCTTCACACCGATCGGCATCCTAAGCTTCCGGACCAAATCGCCCTCTTTAAACTGTTTATGCACAACCTTCTTATCATAATGGCGGGCGACCCTTGCTTTATTCTCGCTCTATTTTCTCCAATGCATCCAGCCGATTTTGTACTATATCTTCTAATTCATCCATCATCAATCCGTAGTACTCGATCGGCCGAAAGCTTTTGTTGCAACTCAATCCTTCCGGAGCCGATAGTCTGTCTCCCATGGCGATGCGGCTTCGTGCCCACATACCAGTCGATACGGCGCAACTTGCATAGCTCCATGCCGTGACATACGATAAGCCCACAAAGCGTCCATCAATTTCATGTGCCATTTACGAGGATACTCTTGTATTTTCCGCTTGATTAACTTGATCGGACTCTTATTCGCCGCTTCGACTTGTCCATTGGCTTGGGCATAATACGGCGATGAATTAATCAACTTAATTCCCATCTCATCGACAAAAGATTGAAATTCGTCCGACGTGAATACTGATCCTTGATCTGTTGTGATTGTCTCTGGAATCCCAAACCTATAAATAATATGCTCTTTAACAAACGTTATCACGTCGGCCGTCGAAACTTTACGATAGGGCGCTGCTTCAACCCATTTTGTGAAGTAATCTGTAGCTACCAATATGTACCGATGCCCTTTGCTCGATGCTTGGATTTATCCGGCCGATCATATCCATGGCCCAACCTCTCGAACGGCCAAGGTTTGATTACTGGATTCATAGCCGATGCGGGCGCCCTCGTATAGGCCCGAATTTCGCGCAGTCTTGGCAACTCTTGTAATATTTGAAACAATCGGCCAACATTGTCGGCCGGTAATAACCAGCTCGCCTTAGCAGCCACTTCATCTTATGGGCCGATTGATGCGTTCCGCAAATCCCATCATGTACTTCGCTCATTACCACTTTTGCCTCGGTGTCATCAATACACTTGAGAAGCACCCCATCAATTGTCTTGAAAAATAGTCGATCATCCAACAGAACATACTTCAAAGCTTTATATCTTATCTTCTTATCTCGTAGGTTGGGATGGATTGCTCAAAAATTTTCGAATTTCCGTACGCCAATCGGCTTCTTCAATATCAGCTATCTCTAAGCTGTTTTCGCGAGCCGATATCCGGATGCTAGCTGAGCCAAGTTATTTGCTTCAAAATTCTGCTCTCTTGGTATATGGCTGACTTTAACACACTTGAACCTTTTCATTAACTTCTGGCACTTTCTATGATATTGCAACAATATTTCATCTTTACACTCATACTCATCGGCCAGCTGACTCACAACCAACAAGGAATCTCCGAAAATTTCCACAAAATCAGCCCCGGCATCGATGAGTAATTCCAATCCTTTCGATCTGCCTCGTATTCGACTTGGTTGTTGGTGTACGCCTCCATCGTAATAGAGTATCCACGTACTGCCCCCGAGGCGACACAACAACCAAGCCGATTCCACTTCCTTCTTTGCAAATCGAACCATCAAAGAACACCGTCCATGGCACTGGTTCAACATATCCGGTTGAGTGTTCACCGTGTTGCACCACTAAATCAGCCAATACTTGTGCTTTCACTGCTTTGGCCGATTCATAGCCTAAATCAAACTCCGCAATTGCCAACATCCATTTGCCCAACCGGCCTTTGGGGACCGGAGCCGATAGCATATACTTTACGACGTCGGCCCGGCAAACGACAAGTACATTCTTCGGCCAACGAGATAATGCCTTAATTTCGTGCATGAAAAATACAGACAGAGACATAACCTTTCCACTTCCGGATACCGTGTTTCTGCATCAATCGGTTTGCGGCCGAGATAAAATATGACCCGCTCTTTTCCCTCCTGCTCTTGAGTCAATGCTCGAGCCGATGCACCTATCATCAGCCGATAAATATAACCTAAAGGGCGTGCCCGACTTTGGCGGAACCATCATCGGTGGGGACACCAAATATTTCTTGATATCTTCTAAAGCCTTTTGATGGATCGGCTCCCACCGAAACTCTTGACTGGCCTTGAGCTTCAATAATGGCGTAAACACATCAAGTTGGCCGGACAAGTTTGAGATAAATCGCCTAATAAAATTAATCTTGCCGATCGGGGACTGGAGCTTCGTCTTGTTCGTCGGCGGTTCCGACTTTCCGATAGAATCAATACTCTTAGGGCCGACTTCAATTCCCTTTTCATGCACAATAAACCCCGGAAATTGTCCAATTGAGACACCAAACGCACACTTGAGCGGGTTCATCTTCGATCCGTATTGTCTTGTCCTCTTCAACACTTCCCCGAGATCAGCCACATGACTTCCAACCGATCCTGATTTCACCATGACATCATCAATATAAATTTCCACCAATCGGCCGATCAAATCGTGATATATAAAATTCATGGCCCTCCGATACGTGGCACCAGCATTTTTTAAGCCGAAGGTCATAACAACCCACTCATATAATCCCAACGCCCGGGCATCCGAACGCCGTTTCGATATATCTTCCTCGGCCATAAAAATCTGATTATACCCAGCATTTCCATCCATAAAGCTCAAAATCATGTTGCCGGCGGCTGCATCAACCAACAAATCGGCGTTTGGCATTGGATACTCATCTTTCGGAGTTGCCTTATTCAAATTCCCGAAGTCAATGCAGACCCGCATCTTTCCATTTTTCTTCTCCACCGGCACAATACTAGAAACCCACTCCGCATATCGGCATGGCCCGATGAAGCCGGCTTCATACAATCCGATAATCTCTTCTTTGACGGCTTCATAATACCTAGGGTCAATCTTCCGAGCCCCCGCTTATATGGTCGATATCCGGGTTTAGTGGGCAACCGATGTTCAACAATCGATCGGCTGAGTCCAGGCATCTCGCTATAATCCCAAGCAAAACAATCCTTAAATTCTTCCAATAAGGCCACCAATTCATCTCTTACTTCTTTACACAATTTCTTGCTAATATATGTCGGCCGAGGCTTGTCTCCATCCCCTATATCCACTTCTTCTAATTCATCGGCCGACACAAAACCGTGGCCTAATTTCCCGTCTTCCGGTTCATCAATCGGCCGACTCACCATGTCTTCGGTGTGTATATCGATCGGCCGATTGTCCGTCAATTCTCCCGTGGGGCCCATCGGAGCAGCCGGGGGTACTCGACCCCCGGTCACAATAACTCCATCATCCGTGATGTTTATGGCCTCCGCATCCCAATACGTGCCCGATAAACAAGGCAAGCTTTCTAGACCAGCAAACTCGAAATCGGCGGTTGCAATGGTTACGAACTTATCGGCCCGCACGATTTCGACCTTGTTGCCGACCCATTGAATCAAACACTGGTGCATGGTTGAGGGGATGCAACAATTGGCATGAATCCAGTCTCTTCCTAACAAAGTTGTGTATGCACCTTTCCCGTCAATGATGAAAAAAGTGGTGGGTATGGTTTTGCTGCCCACGATGATCTCCATTATTGCGGCCCCGCGCACATCTTGGCTTCTCCCGCTGTAATCCTTGAGCGTCGGATTAGCCCTCATCATTTCTTCCGGCGTCTTCCCGAGCTTGCGGTATGTAGTAATCGGCATGACGTTGACCGCCGCTCCTCCGTCGACCAACATTTTCCTCATCGGCGACCCATTGACATAGCCGCTAATGTATAATGCCTTGAGGTGCAAATGATCGAGTTGACCGGCTTATCAAATACCGCTGATTCCGGTGTCCACAGAATCTCCGAAGCTTCCCCAATCGGTTCTTCTTCACCGAATTTTCATCGGCCGATCCGACAATCCTGGGCATCGGTGACATCATATTCATCGCGGCTTCAGCTCGGACCACCCGAGATTGCACTTTCGGCTTCCATTGCCTCTTGGGTTTGGGCTCATCATCTTGGTCATCTCTCGTAATGGCGTCTACCCTTGATTTCCCGACAACGCATTCTTTGAAGCCTCATCTTTTGGGTTTTGCTCGAGCAAACCACTGGGCACCATCGACCTTCGTTCTCCGTTTGATCACCTCTCGAATCTTCATGGTATTGGTAATCGAACTATTCTTCATCATTGATTGGCCCCGCCGATCGTGAACGGAGGTTCTCTTTGGCACTACGTATCTTCGTTCATTATATCCATGATCGTAGTCGATTGCTCTTCCGGGGGCCGATTGTCGAGATTCATAGTTGCGACCAATCGGCCGTCCCCGGTAACTTGACGACCCGACGTCACGATACTCTTCCCGCCGGTGCACTCCGGACAGTTCTCGATAGATGGAAGCTTCATATTTCGGTCCCAGCAGCATCGAAAGAAAGGACAATCCCAGTGTGGGTCAAAATCTTCTCGGCGGATCACGCTTTGCTCGTATCGCCGGCTTTGATCGAGAGATTCCTGTTCACGTGCCACTTGATCTCCTTCTTCCCTCTCCCTCTTCCTCTCATATCGGCGTATGAAACCAGCTGATCCACCACCGATGGTATTGATGTACATTGTATTAGCAGGGAAAGGGTGCCCATCAACTTTCATCTTCTTCTTCACATCGGCTGCTCGCAATATCCCACTCGTCAACTCGCCTTCCGGATCTCATCTCTCATAGCATAACAATCAACGGTGTTATGATGTGAATTTCCATGCCACTTGCACCACTTAGCCATTTTCTTCAATTCCTCCGGCGTAGGAATTTTGTGATGAGGTGAAAGCTGAATTTTCTTTTCCCGCAGCAGCTGATCAAATATCTCGTCGGCCTTAGATAAATCAAAATCATATTTTCTCTCCTTAGGATTGACATGCGGAGAAAATATCGGCCGTTTATTATTAGTCCACTCAACTGCATTAATTCCCTCTTCATCATCTTCACTCGTCGAAATCAGCATAAGCTACCCGATACCGCCGATTCCTCGGTGAGTCGGAGATTTTCTTCCCGGCCAACCGCCCTACGTGTCACTGCGCCAGCCCATCAAACTCATGTGGGGTAAACTTTTCTTTGATGTTGGAGAATAGCCCCGCATAAGCGATCTCGGCCAACCGTTGCTCGTCAGGTTCGGATTGTAGCATCGTCCCTCGTAGTCCCGAACCTCTCGTATATAATCGGTCACCGATTCTCCCGATTTCGTTTCATCGCCATTAAATCGGACAAACTAAGCTCGGTAATGCCCGTGAAGAAGTACGAGTGAAACCTTTTCTCCGCATCGGCCCAACTCCGAATAGAACCAAGCGACAACGAAGCAAACCATGAAAAGGCCGATCCGGACAACGACAGTGGGAATAGCCTAACCCGCAAAGCTTCCCGAGTAGACGCCTCACCAAGCTGTGCGTCATACCGGCCGATGTGCTCCATAGTTGATGTGTTATCTTGCCCGTAAAACTTGGAAAACTCAGGAATTTTATACTTATTGGGTAAAGCCACGGAATCCATCCAGTCAGTGGTAAGGTCGCCGATACAATGCACTTTTCTCCTTAGGCTTCAAATCGAACCGATCTTTCATCATATCGGCGATCTTAGCCATGAGGCTATTCATATCACCGGGTTCAGCGATCGCCGATCCGGTCCCCGTCATATAAGCCGTGTTGGGCTGTCCCCGCTTGGGTGTATCAACCGACCGTTCCCGGAAATCCCGGTGCTAGTAGCCGGGAATAATGTCTCAGTGAGCGATTCCATAACTCACGGCCGATTGGATCGGCCGTCCGATCATGAATCCATATCCCCCGACTCGATGCGGTCGGCCGTGGAATACCGGATATCGGCCGTACTATAGTGGGTGAGTTCTCAATTCTACTCGGGCCGGTATTTGGTACGTAGAAGAAATTGGGCTGTTGTGCCATCTCGCGGGACCGCCGCCACATTGGTTGGTGCTCCCAACTCGTAAGCCGGCTGTTGTACATCTTGCCCGTTGCCCTCTTCCGTTACCGACTTCTTGGGATCACCGTTATCCTCTTTGCTTGGCTGGGTTGCACCGGTACTTGCATTTGCATTGTCCTTGCCAGTGCCATAGGTTAGGTGGCATGCCATACATGGGCTGAAACCCTGTTGGCGGTGTAGTATTCGGATGCCGATTCCCCGAATCGGTCGTACAGAGTGCCAACAGGCCGAGTGTATGCAGGTCCGGAATATCCTTCAGAAACGATCCGCCATCAACCGTGTCCTTGATCAAATTTCCGATGGTGTTGGTCAACACGCCCGATTGATTGATTAGGGCCTCGATGAACGGACGAGTTGACCATATCACCGAGTTGGTTGGCATCCGGCGCTCTCGGGCTTTGATTTGGTCTAGTTCTTCCGGATGCAGAATCCGAGGGATGTCTCCTTTTGTGGCCACTCGCCACGTGTCACTTTCAGTGGCTTGAAAGTACTTTTTCATTGCTTCGGCCAGGTATTCTTGGTACTGCAGCTTTTGTTCCGTCGTCATCTTCCCCAGGCCGAAACCTCGTTGTCATCGAAACTTCTCCATGCCCTTTGCCATCCGTCCTAAGAGGAACCGGAACAAAAATCGGCCGATTCTCAGCATCGACCATTGGTGTTCCGTCCTCCCCGACCGCTCGCATGTACGACATCTTGATCTTGGTTGCTTCGTCCCACCGGGCGTGCCAAAAAGTGTGTTGACGTCAAAAGTCGCCAACACACTCGTCGTCCGGAGAGTCCACCGAAACCCCGGTGCCGACGTGCTCCCAACGGACCGGCTCGGCTCGCCGATGTTCGTGTGCGCTGGTGCGTGCCGGATGGTTTTCCCGCAAACCAACAAAGACAATAAAAGGTGTAAAATTCCAGGTCATCGGTCCGGATAGACCGATGTGCAGCCGTGGCCGATTCTCGCGTAAGATAGACAAAATCGGCCATCGATCGGGAGCAGCACGGCCCATCCATTTATGTATTAAATGCCAGTGCAAACGAATCTGCAATACAAACGATACGAAATCGGCCGACGCTATAACATGCGATCGGTGGCTAGCAGCCGATTCCGTCGGTAAACGATCACATCATTAAGACTTTGCAGGGATGCATTATCGGATAAAATGTAAACGAGGTAATTATTAATGGGATGTGATTAATTTGGTAGTAAGAAGATGGTTTAATCATCAATCGGATCAGTAAATCGGCCGATCGAGCATCCGGCCGATTTTGCCATTGATTATAGTAGTGAATTATTTAGATCTATCTAAATGTATAATGATGATCAATGAAATCGTACTAATAACTCGGGTCCAAAAGCAGCTTTAACAGATTTAATTAATTGAACATAAAACAGCTTAATGAACGTGATAAGCAATCGGCTAAACACTCCGAAAGAACAAGTAAGACAAATACAACCACACGGATCCCAAATCGACCGATCGCTCCAACAGGACAAGTCAACCGATGGCACGCTGGTCGGACCAGTCTAACGGCCACGCACGCCCGCCGATTCAGGACAAGCACAATCATAAACGTCTTAACTATGAAAGTAAGTCTACACCCTAGCCAATCGGCTGCATGCGCCTAGGACAAGTCAACTATCGCAAAGGCAAACACAGGACACGTCAACCGAATCCGCACAGTCGAATCGGCCAAGATGTAAAAGAATTCTCATAGCGGCTATCGTGACTCGAACGACCAGATCCGAGCCAATCGGCGCCGTGAGCAAAGGCTGGAACGGGAAGGCAGGACAAGTCAAACTACCTCCACCACGAGCCCGGACCAGGTCAACTTGACTCATCCCGGCCGATACTCACTACGCCGATCGAAAACAGATCCGGTCGCCGGATAACTAGCAATTAAGCCATCTAATTACGAACAATGCGCCGAGAATTAGACAACATAATTACCTTGTCAAGCCAACGTGTTGTCGACCGGAGCCCCGAAGATCCCCGCGCGAAAACAGTAAAGACTTGACGGAAAATTAGGGTTTGACGATGCGCCGAAAGTTGTATTAGATGTGAATCGAGTTTACATGTTACATCCGAGTATGTATTTATACTCGGCACAAAGAATCCTACTCGGACCCTCTTCGGGCCGATTTCCTAACCGACTAAGATCTCTTTCCAAAATTAAACTATTATTCCTAATTTTACAACGTGGGTCAGGCCCATCAATGTTATGCTCATCTCGTTGGTGTTCGCGCACGATTCCCGGGAGGTACGCGCCTTTTACTCTCCCAAGCGGCCGTCGGCCTTCTCGCTCACCAACCTTCTTTTGACCTATAGTCGCCGACAATGGGTCCCTTGGTCAAAAACCGGCGTCAACGAGCATGGGTTGGAGATAGCCTCGGGTACTAATCGGCTCGGTTCCAGGCATCCCTCAGGTACTAATCGGCTCGGCTCAATGGAATACGTGCTGAGCGAGCCAAACATAGCCAACGAAAAAGAAAAAAAAGTGCAGCAATAACAAATCCGCGGCCTCCCACATCCGAGACGGCGTCAGCTACACCTTCTATCCATGACCGCGATCCACGACGCAGGCGTGTCTTCCTCCCCACTACGGGAAAATTCAAGTATACCGAATGTTCACTTGTTTGCCGAGTGTTTTTATTCGGACACTCCGCAAACAGTATCTTTGCCATGTGTCATACAAAATACACTCGGCAAACTCGCTTGTTGCCGAGTGCCACGAAAATACACTCGGTAAAGGATGGTTTGTCGAGTGTATTTATTTTTACACTCGACAAAGAAGTTTGTTTGCCGAGTGTATTTTTATGCACTCGGCAAAGAAGTAAAACTTTTTTCCTTTTCTCATCTCAAAACCTTTTTTACCCATCACATACAACATGTATAACTCCATGTTAAAATTTCCTGAACCTTAGATTCAGATGGGGTGTCCGAGTATTCAGCTAGCAGGAATATAGCCATTATGTTCACGAGGCTAAAATTTTCTGAACTTTGAAGGCTGACCTTGAAGGCCTGTCAATGGTGAGCGTTGAGATCTCCATGTCATCAGCTTTCGCTTCAACCTAAAAAGAGTCGACCATAGCGCTTGCTGCCGCCTATGTAGTGCCACCTCCAGTGTACGAACTATTGGGTTTCTCGCGCGGCGTCGACTCGTCGATCACTTTAATTTGCACCGTCTCGTCGCTTCGTTGGTTGCTTCGTCGATCGGTTCTTTGTTTTTTTCTTTCGGATGTCTAAAGCCGAGCCGCTATTCATTGAGCCGAGACGAGCCGATTAGTACCTGGGAGAACGATGCCCATCTGAGCCCAACCTGCTGCTCCCGTTGGATGTCCACGCGGCATCGATCGCGGTAAGGTCCGCAAACTGCAGCTATGCGGAAGGTCCGCAGCAAATTTTTTCCCTAGATGGAACTAGTCTCCTAACGTTGCTTATTAATGCACCATTTCTAAGAACAAAACAATTCATGCCAAGGGCTGGGGCTGGGCAGCATGAGAGTCACTGCATGTAGTACTGCTTTTTGTTTGCCTACTACAGCCCATTTCGTTTCTCTATACAGATTCATGCTTTTCGGCACTTGTGTTGTTCGAAGTTGTCGCCCTTGACAGAAAAAGCAAGCACCGACCGTGGTAGGTTGGCCAAACCAACTAGAACATCTCGAACGTCTTCCTGACGCAGCTCATTCCCAGGTGATGAGGTGATTTGCAATTCTCCCCTATATCATTCGTACGTTCCGTTGCGGTAAACACTTCGAGCGCACATATATGGACTACTAGCTTTCGTTGGTGGAGAGTTTGAAGATGGTTGGTGGGCCCCGAGCATAAAAGTCGCGGGCTCTACAGGTGGTGGCCAGAAACGAGTGCAATTCCTCTACCGTAATGCATGTGTATTAACAGTCACCGACATGTGGGCCAACTAAGGTGTGGGACCCACAAGTCAGTCTCGTTAATGCATATGCATTACTGCAGAGGATCTCTACTCGCCAGAAACCCTCTGTGCTTCAACTTGTTTATTGACGTCGTCGTTCGACATATGTACTATAGTTTTCGTACTCGTCCATGATATTTTGGATGAGCTTATACATCATAGTGTTTGTTTCGATGAATAGAGTCATTCCTATTTTTTGTTTAGTTGAAGGGACGAGAACAAGAGGAACACAATCATTATCTAGTTATATTCTTAATTTATTAGTAATAATATATAAATGTAATGTGACATATTAACATATCTAATCATTATCATCTCTAGTCGATTAAAAAATTGTCTACATAATACTTAAATTAGATAATAAACTTCTCACTAAATAATATTTTATTACTTATAAATACTAATTCTTTAGTATTATATACTAATTATTCATACAAGCCATTAAATCTCACTGATCTATTACTAATTAGCGTCATCAACAAAGGTGGATGGTTTCATCCTACTAATTTTGAGGGATGGCTTCATCAATCACATTGAAGGAATATTCGTATGAGGGATGACCTTGTTCCTCGCTTGACGCTGAACCAAACACCAAGCAAAAGAGGGATATCTCTGGATGACACCGTCGCACCCCTCTTCGTCCCTCCAACCAATACTATATGCGTCAAGCTAAAATTTCCATATTTTGCTGCAACGAGAGAACGTAGTATATTCACGACAAGCATTCACGAACCGATAGGATTCAGTGAACATTGTTTGTTCCTTGTTGGGGTGACGACAGATTCAAGCCTGCAAAACGAAAGCTCTACCAGAAAATGTATTTCTTGTGCGGTTTACAATTATTTTTAATATGTTTTTTTATGTAAACTACGGTAGGCCAAAGGCCGACCTGAACTTTTTGTTTTGAATCCGTCACAAACGCATTATTACTGACAAGCTTTTGGTTCACCGTCACATAGCAGCAAAGATGTGGATTTTGTGCCCACCATGACACCTACCCACCCACAATCGCGACATTCAATTTCTGATTACTCAAGATTCGTGGTAGCAACGTTTAAGGACGGTAGTCCTCCTTGAGTGTGAGCAATGTATGAATAATTAGTGATTCAAGGAAGGTACACCGTAGACAATATAAACTTGTTTTCTTCCTTTTGTCATGGCAATCAGCTAGAACTGGAAGTGACATGATTTGTTTTGCAGTATGGTGTAAAGACTAGCCTGGAACGACAGAGGCCGCAGATGCACCCAAACAGCTCCCGCGTCAGGACTTTGCCTCAAGCTGGAACGCTTTGAGAATCTAAAAGTGAAACACTTTTTATAAACCAAGTTGTATTATGGCGTTAAAGTTACGAGTTATAAAATTGAGTTGTTATGGGATCTCATTAGGCGGTTCATAGGCGATGACTTGCATGAAAATAACGTCATGAACATATAGGGTAACTTGCATGAAACAGTTATCACATATGTACACATGGAGCAATTATTAAAAACAACATATGGGCAACGAACATCTTGCAATGAACTAGGATGATTAAATTATTTAAAAAACATCAATTGAGTAAATGATTTTGGCTACACATTGAACTAGTATAGTATGGTTGACTGGATTCTCACAAAGATATGTTAGCGTATTTATAGGGTATGACAGTTGGAGAGCACATGACCATAGCAATAGTGTCGTGGTCAGCGTTCTTGCAGTGGCAAAACTACGTACGAAGTCACATGTTGAATCATTGGTAGTAACCGGCAACACACTAACATGGGCATATACTGATTTCATTTACTCCGGCGCATGCACACTCACATATGCACACAAGCTATACTTCGATATTTGACGTTGTTTGATCTTGCATACCACGTGTCACGTAAAATGAGGGAGCGCTCAGGTCACCGTGGGCATTAGTGATGACTTTTATTAGCCGTAATTAACTATAGTGTCAAGGACAGGTCTGAAACCCGTCACTAAGGGCGTAGTATTAGTGATGAGTCCGGTTGCCGTTACTAATGAGAAAAAGCTGTCACCAAAAACATTTTCTATTGTAGCGTAGAGATCTACACTTAAACTCAGTTGTGTGTTCCATGTCAATCAGTTGCAAAAGACTGTTTCAAAAAAAAGTTGCAAAAGACCACGTCAGACACTTAATAAACTCAATAGGTTTTGTTCATGGGAACCTTCAAGCAGAAAAAAGGGGTACGAAATAATACTGCTGATCCAAGACAGTTGAGTGGGCCACCCACATGCAAAATTTCGTCCCTTTTTCTATAGAAGTTAAACCTTCAATCAAGCTACAAGAAAAACTGACGGATTTCGCTGTTTCCATTTCTAGAAGGGGAGATCTTTATAGTGCAGTTCTTGCAAGAAATCCATCGCAATAACACTACTAGTATTGCCTAAGTCATGCCCAAAGTTACTCTTGTTGGGCACACTTGAAACCAATGGTATTGGCCGAATACACAAGCCACCCCGGACATGGAATGTGTTTCCTGTATGTTTCTCATTCCTAAGATGCGCGCGGTATGCAGTATAAGGGCAAGTACAAAGGTGTGGTCATATAGACCGCCTCATATATGACACATAATCTCGAAACAATCTATTAGACCACCTGTACAATGGGTAGTTATTTTAGTTGTCTTGTAGAAATTGATATTTCCTAAATTTATGGATGATGAGAAAATGGATATTTATGAGTTGCATGGCAATTACAACTTGTACAATTGTGTAAGCCGTCTCATACTCCTAAATTCTAGCGCATGAGGTGGTTGTTTCTCACCTCCCTCTCTCTCTTCCACATCATCAAAAATCCTATGTAACATTACATGAGACGGGCTATGAGACTACCGACGTGTAGCGTTGTACCTGCCCTAAGCATGTTAGATTGGTGCCATGTTGTAGTAGCTGTTAGTCGTGAGGAATGTGTTTACTGTATGCTTCTTATTGAGGCATATGGAGCCCTGACCATTATAGTCTACTCCCAAATACTCCATACCTATTTCCAAAACGAACTCAACTAAAATCAGACATGTGAAACAAGCCAAAACGCGCCAATTAATGATGATGTGATAATTAATTAATACAGAGAGAGAGAGAGCGCGCGCGAGCGCTCAAAGGGGGTAAGAGTTTTATTTTCATTAAAGAGGGTGCCATGTCATCGCTTTTGATGATGATGTGATAATTAATTAATAATGAGAGATACCCAAGACAATTCTCATGCCCTATGAAGTAACAAATTGAGTTAGGATGCGTTTGGCACAACTTATTAAGCTGCTTATTGAAAGTGCTTATGCTCAATAAGCAATTTAAAGTGCCAAACGGTAAAATAGCAAAGTGCTTATGAGGCATAAGCACTTATAAGCATTTTGTCATTTTGTACTACACATAAGCACTTTAGGCAAAGCAGCAAAACGTAGCTTATAGTGCTTATGTATGAGAATAAGCCGTTTTGATGAATAAGCATAAGCAGTTTTGCCAAACGGGTTGACTGTTTATGCTACATAAGCACTATAAGCAGTTTTGATAGAATAAGCACTATAAGCAGTATAAGCGCTATAAGCACTTGTGCATAAACCGTGTCAAACACACCCTTACTTTAAAATTATCAAAGTAATCAAATATGAGAAATGCTCCGGTGGAGCTCTTTCCAAAACATACGCGAATCTTCAAGCAACCTTCCTAATTAAATAAATGATTTTTATTTTCTAAACCGAGTCCCACCCAAACCCAACCCAGCCCAGACCTGCAGTTGTTCGGAATGTATATCGGCTCAACACAATATTATCTCGTTACCGTGTGCCATGCTGCCACCTGTGTAGAGCTTCGACTCAAAAGCTAAGGACCGAGCCATGGCGGTCGCAACGGCAGAGCTTTTTTTCTTTTTGAGACAAGCAGCAGAGCTATTGATGCACCCCAATGTGTTGTGTTGTCTTCGTTTTTCACCATTTTTCATCAAGACCCAGCCGCCGCCTCCGCCTTCTTGGCTCCGGTCACTTATTTCCGAAAGGTCGCAACCATGGCAAAAGAAGGGCGGTGGACTTAGGAGCGGCGCGTTGTTCGTGAAGGAGGACAAAGCAGTTCGGTCGAGATCCTAACTTCACGGACGGGCTAATGGGCCGGACGGATTAGGCTAGCTGGGCTTGATTTATTAGGAAAAAAGGAAAAATAATTAATTAGCAAAGCAGCTTTGGGATTCGTTCCAATTTTAGAAAGAGCTCCACCGGAGCACTTCTCATCAAATACACCATTAAAGCTACTCCTATATAGGAGCACAATAAAATAAAAACTTTGATCTTTTCTTAGAAAAAATGGATCTGTTCTAACTCTTCTGTTACGAAGGAAGGTAATTCACCTACCCCCACCCCCGTCCCCCGTCTTTGCAAATCTGGTTAACCAGGATTAACAACAATAATTGTTACGGTAGTACTCACTTCTGCCAAGCTTGCATCAATATCTCGCCAATGGCAGGTGAGCTGAGGGTGATAATGAGGTAGATAGAACAATAGGAGTTTTCCGGTCAAAATAATGACCACTATTTTTCCTCAACTAAGGTAGTTTTGTAATTGTATTAAAATTAATATTTTTATTCATACAAATTTGTGTTAAATACACTAACAATTGACTACAATAATAATAAAGATAATTAATTATATTTGTAATAAATATTTTATAATAAATTCATGTAAAATTACCAACTTATTAGTTATGATGAATTTTTGTATTATAAATATATTATTTTGATAACATTAACATTAATAATGATCATTAGTTGTTAATTTCTGAATTTTTAATCTACATCGTTGGATCCAACTAATCACCACTAGTTATGAAAAAAATAATGATCATTATTTTAGACTAGAAAACTCCTCAAAAAACAATCCTGCCAATTTGGTGCCAGTAGCGCTTCTAGCTAGCTCTTCGCCCATCCTATCCATCTCCAAAGATCATAGCACCTTTAAATCAAAAAAAAAAGATCATAGCACCGGTCAAACAAAATCATCCCTTTGTTGCCTATCACTCGAACCTTAATTAGTTTATTTAGACCAATAGTCAAGATTTGAGTTCCCTGACCCACATTCCATCCTGTATCTGTCATCCAAAATCAAGGTCCTCTGCGGCTGTGCACAATTAATCGAGCTCAGCCTTAGTGATGGTCACTTCGAGCTCTCGATGTGCTGCTTTGAGGAGATGGAAGCAAACCGAGAACTGCAACTGCAACACTAAGGTGAGATGTGACCATGGCAATTGGCAAGGTGCCCATGAGCTCAGGATTCACAGATTGAGGAAATGAGGAAGAACGGAGAACAACTCAGCGCATCACAGTTAGTGTGGATATGAATGATAATATGGGCTTATGGATCATTGGAACTGAAGCAGATGGTCTAGTTTATTTCATAATCGCTTCATAACATAATTATTCATACGTCTAGCATGATCCGTGCAGGCAATTTCTCTTTATAAATTAGTGTCAGCCAAGGATTCAAAGATACAAAAATTGTTTATATTACCCTTTATGCCACTTCTAAGTTTCGTAAATATAAGCTCTAGTGCTATGGTCTGTTCCACCCTGCTAGAACACTACTACTCTTGGAGGGTGAAATGACTCTCAGGAAGACCCCAGTTTCGCTAAGGGTTCTTGGTCAAATTCAGCCTTGGCAATTATACACCTATTCTTAAAGGCGCTGCGGTGGGAAGCGAGAGGTTTGGCAATGACTATATGATGGCGAACTGACAGAGGCACTCTTCCCATGGAATGCTTTTCTCCTAATACCCCTCATTCGTAACTCTGAACCTACTGGCGAGATGCCAGGCTCCCGTGTACTCTCATTGTCTATTTGTACTATAAGAACCAGTTTATGAGGAAAATGCAAAATGACTAATCAAGAATCAGTGACGAAGAAGCACATAAGATGACACAGGCGATGGGGCCATGGAGGGGAGAAGCGGGTGCCGTGACTATACTGAGAGATGTTTTTTCCGGTGTTTGCAAAGAATGTGGACCGTTCATTGGCCTCGATCTAATGGCTCATGGTGGAAGGTACAATACCAAAGGTACTTTAATATTGATGGAAGTACTTAAGTATTAGGGATAAAATAATAATTTTACATGTTGACCGCAATAGAAGGCGGGACAACGATGGAATGTATATTTTACATTGTTTTGGTATGATTTACGGAACAATTGTACGAGCCCAAGGCGGCGGCGGCACAGCCTACCAATTCTGATTTACGTAGTTTGTTCAGATTTACTCGTTAGACATGATTGATTTGGGTTTATATGGAACGATTTATCTCTATTGATAAATTTTTAGGTCTTCCATAGAATCACGTCATGGTAGCACCAAAATTTTGCCTAGGATCAAAATCACGTGGTGGAGGCGCTAAAGAACAGGGAGGGACAGCGACACCATGAAATATACTCGGATTTTTGATTGTTTACTTGGTGGCGAAGTCGAGCCCGGAAGAAAAGAACGGAGAATAGCGGCGACGGAAGAAAACGATTTCTACCATGATGTACATAGTTAATCGATCATTTACCTGATGTGATACTAAAAGACTTTTAGTTTGTATATAATTACCCACCTGCCACCGGTTATGATAATTTTTGTTTCATACCTTGCCCCTCCCTCAATCAACGGTTGAGATCGAAATACCTACTAATACCTCGCAAACACCGGAAAATCTACTGAAGATATATAGTACCGTGAGTGAAGCGGTGGTTTTATTTTTTGAGATCAATGTGAGCTCAGAACTAGATGGTAGAAATTAGTTGCATTACATGTACTTTGGTCAGAATAGTACATATCCTATGTAATGACTCAACAAAAGCGAACATGGCCTATAAATTGCACAAGGAGGGATGGCGACACAAAAAAGTACTCAAGTGTTTAGATATTTGCAAATTGGATGTGAAACCTAATCTAAAATGTTATGGAGACTAGAATCCTTTGTCCACTGCATTGTTCGCCAACTGAGTATAAAGAGGAAAGCAACCATATCTTCTTGATGCGATTGAAATTTATATCATGAACTATATGACTATATATGATGGTCGTTTGATATAAACAAGTTCCTCAAATCAAAGTGGACAAAAATAATAATCCGGACGGGAAATTTTATTCCATGTTGTCGAGCAAACTGAGAAAATACCGAGCGCTATATATGCTCAGTTAACCCGTCGCAAATTAATCCCAAATCTCACCCATGGTTAGCTGTAAGCCGTTGCCTGCTCCACGTTCACGCTTCACTGGTAGTACAGTTGTTCCTTGTTTCCGTCGCCCGTCCGCTACCACTGCTTGCCAAACGCCGTTGGACCTTAGACGCTCGCTGGGGCTGCCGAAGGGACAGTGGAAGTCGGACTGGGATCGTCTGACTTCGTGCCCTTAACGTCAGATCGAAGTCAGCCCCAGCTGAGCCGTTCGGCTGCAATCCAACGTCTCGCCTACTCCCTCCTTAGACTCAGCCATAAAACGAACTTCTCCATGGCCCAATAGGCCTAGTGCGATGGATAATAAGGTTCAAAATACAAAATAAACCCTGGAAGCTGAAACTAAAGAACGAAAGGACCTTAGTAATTGTCTAACTGAACAACTACGATTCAGTTTCAAATAGCAATTTCAGAGGTACATGCTGAATAATATCTGGAACAAAATATACTAATTAACAAAAGGACCTTAGTAATTGTCTAACACTACTATGCAGATATTTTAGCATACCATTGAAACTATTTCCTGTAATGTGCAGCTTTCATCTTTCGCTTCTTCCTAGCCTTGCACTATTTCCTGAATTTTCTCATTACAAAAGACAGTAGTCTTTATACAGAGTTTACACAAGGTGCCGCACAAGCACTGGATATGACAAATTTAAAGGAGGAGATTACTAATATGATTACATCGACAACAAAAGTGCACCATGTGTTGGAGCGGTTGAATTGATAAACTCTTGGGGGCCGCACCCCCGAAGGTGTTATGTAATAACGATGCAGACGACGGTAGTGTCATAACCACATTATCAAAAATCTTCTTGTTCCATCATTTCCCAACAGTCCAAAGGACGGCAAAGAGTAGTGTGTTTCTTGAATTATTTGTCTTGAATTATTTATTGGTGCAGCAGTCCCAGTTGTGTGTGTGACACTACTATATTTTTTCTCTGGGATGTCAGTGATAGTGACAGTGGCAGCGAGGAGGACTGTGCGTACCGGCGACCAGAGCGCCGCCGACTGACGTTGGCCCCGGTAGTCCTAGCTGGTGAGAAGCTCGACGAGCTCACAGCCATGACGCAAGAATCGTACAAGCTCACGGCCGACCCACTAGAGGGGAAGAGGCGGAGTTATGGTTCTAGATTCTGGGCACTGGCGGATGAACTCACCTCTGATGAGGACGATGAAGTTCAGGTTACAGTACCACCACCGCTAGGCAAAGCTCAGATGTTGAACAGTACCATGCAGGCTCGAACTAGTGCAGACCAGGTGTCCCATCCACGAACAGAACCAGGTGGTGAACCTGAGGTTCGGGAAGAACAGATACGAGATGTGTCTTCGGCCGGTCGAGCGTATAATAATCGGGAGTTAACGAGACAAGGTGAAGTCGAGCGGAGAGCCCGGTTGAAACCGTGGCAGGGTCCCCTTCCGCAGCGGCGGATCACGCCGGCGGTGTCCTTGGGAGACCTGTTACTAACGGCGCGCAGAGTCGAGAGGAAAGAGAAGGCTGGGAGCCGGCCGCCGAGACCCAAAGGGACGACGGCGTTGAAGATTTCAAATTTCGTAGTCGGGGGACAAGATGCTTTGGCTTCCGAGACCCATTGTCGGGCGGCGGCCACGCAACCCGGGCGACTGCTGGGCCCAAGGGAAAGATGAATGAGCTGGCGCAGTCAATAGAGTTCCACCATAACGGGAGACCGAGTCGGTTCACTCTCTCCACCGCATTAGGAGCGTTTCTCTCAAAGGCAGGAAAACTGTTCTCTAGGACGAGCTGTTCAACTCCTCCATCTTCTTCCCCAAATCCACTAGACGGTGAGCCCCCTACCGTGTCGACGACGACGATGCAGGGAGCTAGGGGTGCAGGTGGCGGAGGGGCGGGACGAGGGTTCAACCGGCGGGCGGACCGCGGTTTTGGTGGCCGGTTCGGTCCCGACCACGGAGGCGTAGGTGCTGGTCGTGGTTGGGAACGTGGCTACGAGGATGATTTCTTCGAAGGCGACGAAGCGTGGGGCGGAGGAGCCGGCTATAACTTCAATCCCGGCTATGCCGGCGACGGTGGTTATGGCGGCCGCCGTACTCGTCCACGTCAAAGTTACCGTCCGAGAGGCGGTCGGGGAGTTGGAGCTCGCCGTGGTGGACTGGCTGGTCGGGCAGGCCGGGCAGCTCGTGGTGGGGCTGCGGGGTTTTATGCTGGCCGGCAGGCCGGAGCTGCAGCCGTGCCACTAATTCAGCAAGGTCCGGCCCTGGAAGAAGTGGTTCCGCCGCAGCAGGAAGGCAACATAGCAGCGGGTGTTGTCGGTGCAGATGCTCGAGCAACCTGATCTCGGTGTGGAGTTGGAGGAAGGTGAGGTAGAGGGTCCTCGTGGAAAGCGAGTGTGGCAGGTGCGCGCTAAAGGGGCATCAAACACTGGATTGCAACACGGTGCTCTATTGTGATATTTGTGATAAGCACAACGAGCACCTCAACCACAAGTGCCCGGTTCTGAAAATGCCCAAGCCGGTGGCCCATGCAATGGGTTATGCGGTGGCGGGACTTGGTTTTTACCACATCCCCCATCCTCCTCTCTCTAAGAAGAGAGACACCAAAATTGCCAAAGTCAAAGTTGTGGGAACTAAGTTTTCAAAGGAACAACTTGTTGAGCAATTGCAAAAGATAGCACCCGGGAGATGGAGATGGGAACCGGAAGAACAAGAGGATGGAACCTTCATTGTCACCTTTCCGTCTAGGGCGGACTTGAAAAGGACAATCAACCATGGTGGCATGAACATTCGGGAAAATGGGGTGTTGACAGGGGCAAGGATTGAGGTTGCCGAATGGCATGATAAGGACAAGTGGTTTTCTCTTACCCAAAGTGTGGGTGCGTGTTACCGGTATCCGGAAAAAGTTAAGGGCATATCTCAACCTTTGGGCTATCGGTTCTATACTTGGTTCCACCCAAACGGTCGATATGAAGACCACTCGCAAGAATGATTTTGGTAGAGTTTTAATTGCGGTTCTTGATCCTAAGATAATCCCTAATGCAATGGATGTGGTCATCGGTGATCACTATTTTGAACTAAAGTTTGAAATAGAAAGGTCCGGATTTGATGAGAATGGAGATGAGATTGAGTGGCCACATCTTGGGAAAGATGAGGACGGTGATGAAGGTGACAAAGGAGACAAGAGGATGGAGGAGTATATGGATCATAGCTCTTTGAATGGACAAAAAACCAACCAAGATAATGTCGATCACTCTCCTATGGACTATGATGGCAGTGAAGTGAACAATGAGGGACCAAAACAAGGTACTCAAAATATTTCCAATGCCGAACTCGAAGCTAAGCTTCAATCGTTGGCATCGGATATATTAGATGCGGCGTGTGATAAATTAATCCAAGAATGTTGTGAAAGAGTGCTTGCAGAGGATGAGGAGATGATGGGTGTTGGTGACATGCTGGGAGTAAAAGAAGTAGCTGCAAATGATCATGTTCGGATGCAGGTCCAGGACCCGGTGCATGGGTGTACTGATGGTAGGATGGACAGTGTAGAGATGCAGCCGGCGGTGTTGGCTGAGACACTGCTGATCGATGATACCGTGCTTGTGCAAGCGGCACCTGCAGCGCTGGCTAGTGGCGGATTGGCAAAGGCGCAGATGGACAAAAAGTTGGCAGCAACGAATAAAACCAAGATGAGTAGTCCGCAGGCAGCTGCAGCAGATGGGCACCATATCGGGGCCGATAGCACTTCGGCTGTGCTGCTTGCTTCTTCGGCAGGAGGTGCAAGTGCACATGATGGAGCAGGTACTGGGCCGCACGTGATGCAGGAGGTCATCAAGACCGTTGCTGCAGCAGCAACAAGGGCGGGGCAGGTGGCTCAGCCGGCAGGAGAAGAAAATGCGTACTTCGACAACGACAAAGACAAGTGGGCATCGCTTCAGGCAGCAGCAAACATCAGCGAGGTGCTGGTGTCTCCGACTCGTGCTAGTCCAAGGCTGGCAGGTGTGGCCGGGGAGCATGTCATGGTGAAGGCGGGCAAGAGAGCGGCATGGAAGAATCTGGAGAATCCAGCAGGTATTTCATCGGCCTCTTTTCTCGCTTTTCCTGATTCCTTCATTAAGACAAATTTAGTAGATATAGGTATAGGTTTGGGCGATAACGATCGATCAGTTTCAGATTCTGTTTTTTCGCTTAAATCAGTTGAAAGTGATAGGATTTTGGCCGCGGAGCGTAGTGTTGTTAAACCAAACCTTTTAGAGGAAGATTTACCTTTTTCGAGACGAGGAATTGGACAAAGATAACCGTATTCTTAGTTACTTATGTGGAGACCTAACGGAGGAATTAAATGATGAAGATAGTGATCACCTAAGTTGTGATTTTGAAACTATCTTCGCCAAGCACAAGTCCACCTCGTCATTCGGTCATAAAAAGAACAAAAAGATTAAGGTGGTCAAGAAACGCGGAAAAACAAACAAGTCGAAATGAAAGGAATCTTTTGGAATAGCAGAGGTCTTAGTGACTTGGCTAAATACAAATTCCTTTTCGACACTTCAAGAGAGCAGAAGCTAGACTTTATCGCTCTCTTAGAAACAAATAAAAAAGATTTTCCGCAGACCACATTGAACGAAATTTGTGGGGGCAAAATTTTTTCTGGCATTGGACCCAACCTCATGGGAGGTCGGGGGTATCCTCTTGGGAATCAATCCGAAACTTTTGATATTGGTAGTATCGACGAGGGAGATTACTATGTAAAATTCCTTATTCGTAACATTAAAGATGGCTTCAAGTGGGTGCTAGTCGCCGTTTATGGACCGGCCCAACCGGAACACAAAGAGGCATTTCGTCGGAACTAGCACATACATGTTCGAAGGTATCCTTCCCTCTTCTAGTAGGAGGCGATTTTAACATTATTAGATCCCCGCAAGAGAAAAATAATGATAATTATAATGATAGGTGGCCCTTTCTTTTCAATGTCTGTCATAGACAGTTTGGATCCGAGAGAGTTACAACTATCAAATAGACAATACACTTGGGCTAATTCACGTGAAGTTCCAACCTATGAGAAACTTGACAGAATTTTGATGAGCACAGAGTGGGAAACTAAATATCCTCTCTCAACGGTTCAGGCTTTAAACCGAGAGATCTCGGATCATACCCTCTTTTACTCAACACAGGAACCGGCACACATAATGCCAAGCAAACCCCATTTCGATTTGAATTGGGGTGGTTTCTGAGGAATGAGTTTTCGGAGCTAGTTAGCGAGGTCCGGAACAGAGAGTGCACGGATAAGACACCCCTGCAGAGATGGCAAACTAAAATTAGACGGCTTAGACAATTCTTACGGGGTTGGGCTAAGAATGTTAGTGGGACATACAAAAAAGAGAAAGAGATGTTAATCAAGAAAGCAGAAGAGCTGGATAAAAAGGCCGAATCTCAACTTTTATCTAATGCTCGAGCTAGACTTAAAGCATAGTTTAAAAGAGAGGTTAGCCCAACTTCTAAGAGAAGAAGAAATAAAATGGTACCAAAGATCCAAGATAACTAAGTTGCTTCTTGGTGACAGTAATACCAAATTTTTTCACCTCTTAGCAAATGGGAGGCATAGGAAGACTAGGATCTTCAAACTTGATCAAGAAGAAGGGGTGATTGAAGGGGATGATAACCTCAAAAAATTCATCACAAATTACTATAAAGGTCTTTTTGGAGCATCGAGCCCAATAACTTCTCTATGATAGAGACAGTGAGGGAAGACATTCCTCAAGTCTCGAAGAAGAGAACTCAATTCTCACTGCAGACTTTAGTGAGGAAGAGATTAAAAAGGCTATTTTTGGTATGAAACACAATAAGGCGCCTGGTCTCGATGGATTTCCTGCTGAATTCTACCAAGCTTTTTGGGAGCTAATTAAAGGGGACCTTATGGCTCTTTTTAGAGAATTCCATAAAGACAATTTAAATCTTTTTAGCCTAAACTTCGGTATCATCACTTTGTTACCCAAACAAAAAGAGGCAACCTGCATTCAACAGTTTCGCCCCATTTGCTTACTTAATGTAAGTTTTAAAATCTTCACAAAGGTTATGACGAACGAGTGGCGCTAGTAGCTCAAAAAGTAATCGGACCAACACAGACAGCCTTTATGTCGGGTAGGAATATCATGGAAGGGGTAGTAATTCTGCATGAGACTTTACACGAGATGCATAGAAAAAAACTTGACGGGGTCATTTTGAAACTAGATTTCGAAAAAGCCTACGATAAGGTTAATTGGTCTTTTCTCCAACAGACCCTAAGAATGAAAGGGTTTGCACCTTCATGGTGTAAGTGGATTGACCAAATAGTTCGGGGTGGGAGCGTAGCGGTAAAAATGAATGACGAGATTGGACACTATTTTCAAACTAAAAAGGGCCTTCGCCAGGGTGACCCACTCTCCCCAATCCTTTTTAATCTCGTTGTAGACATGCTTGCTATCTTTATAGATCGAGCTAAGATCAATGGGAGCTTTGATGGAGTTATTCCGCATTTGGTAGAGGATGGTTTGTCCATTTTACAATATGCGGATGATACCATCTTGTTTATGGATCATAATCTTGCGAAGGCAAAAGAGCTTAAGCTAGTCTTAAGTGCCTTTGAGCAATTATCCGGTTTAAAGATAAATTTCCATAAGAGTGAACTTTTTGGCTATGGCAAGGCCAAAGAAGTAGAGTGTGAGTATGCACAACTCTTCGGGTGCAAGAATGGGACATTGCCTTTCAAGTACCTTGGCATGCCAATGCATCATAGGAAGTTATCCAACAAAGATTGGATTATCATAGAAGAGAAATTTCAGAAGAAACTTAGTAGTTGGAAGGGTAAAATGCTTTCGATTGGGGGAGGCTTATATTAATCAATTCGGTCCTAACAAGCCTAGCTATGTATATGCTCTCTTTTTTGAGGTTCCTAAAGGAGTTCTTGAAAAATTGGATTATTATAGGTCTCGTTTCTTTTGGCAATGTGATGATCATAAAAAGAAATATAGACTTACAAGGTGGAGTGTAGTTTGCAAACCGAAAGAGTATGGAGGCTTAGGTATAAAAAATCTTGAGTTGCAAAATAAATGCCTTCTAAGTAAATGGCTTTACAAACTCATGAATGAAGAGGGAATGTGGCAAAGTCTTCTAAGAAAGAAATATTTGTCCAACAAAACTCTCTCACAAGTAGAAAGAAAACCGGGGATTCACACTTTTGGTCGGGCCTTATGAAGGTTAAGAATATATTCTTAGCTCAAGGATCCTTCTTAATCAAAAGTGGTAATCAAGTTAGATTTTGGGAGGATGTGTGGATTGGTAGCAAATCTTTACAAGAGTTATTCCCATCTCTTTATAGATTGTTGAGAAAGAAGAATGAAACTATTGCTCATGTACTAAGTACAAGGCCTCTTAATGTGTCATTTCGAAGGGCATTAGTAGGGGAGAATCTGAAAAATTGGTTTAAAGTTGTGGCAACAGTGGTGTTCACAAACCTTGGGAATGAAAAGGATCTTTTTAGGTGGAACCTTACAAAAGATGGTGTGTTCACGGTCAAGTCTATGTACTCGGCCTTGATTCAAGAAGGTGTAGTACCTAACAAGAGTCCACTATGGAAGTTGAAAGCCCCCTGAAAATTAAAATTTTCCTATGGTACTTACAAAAAGGGGTAACTCTAACTAAAGATAATCTAGCAAAAAGAAACTGGAAAGGAAACACAAATTGTTGTTTTTGTAGTTCATTAGAGACTATACAACATTTGTTCTTTGATTGCCACTTTGCTAGATTTATTTGGAACACTATGTATATCACATTTGGAATCCAACCACCCAATAGTATCACTCATATGTTTGATTCTTGGTTACACGGTTTGCCACGTAGTACTAAGAACCAAATCTTATTGAGTGCGGCGGCTATTTGTTGGGCTATTTGGTTGAATAGAAATGATATGGTGTTCAATAAATCAAAATCTTTTTCTATATTGCAGGTTATCTTCAGGGCAACATATTGGATCCGATGGTGGTCCTTGCTGCATAAAGAGGAAGAAAGAAACAATCTAAAGCTCGGTTGTCGTCTCCTTGAATCAGTTATGATGGAGATTTTCAATAAATTTGGGTGGAAGTTTAGGAATAGACTTGAGTACTAAGTTTGGGTCTATTGAACTGTAGCCGGTTGGCTGTTTGTCTTCTTTGATGTCTAAACTCTAAGCTCGGTGTGAGTTTATGTTCTGAACCTTGAGCCTAGGTGCTCTTTTTTGTATCACTTTGGCCATATACTCCTTTTGGGGGTAGAGGCTGGGATGTTGATCCCATTATCTAAAAATATTTTTTCTCTGTTCTACCACCCAGTTTTCCCACCACCGCATTGGGCCGCGCTCGCCCACAAAAGCGCTGGCCTGAGTCCAGACCTCCACGGAGAGAGCAGGCAAGACGTTGAATTGCAGCCGAACGGCTCAGCTGGGGCTGGCTTCGATCTGACGTTAAGGGCACGAAGTCAGACGATCCCAGTCCGTGGAAGTCGGCATTACAGCACATTGTGAGCAGCTGTGCTGCCAGTGTCATGAAGCCAGGGAGAGGCTTCAGGGGTCAAGCGCCCAAAGGATGACAAAGGCCGGGCCAAAATCTTTGGATCGTCCCTGGCCCACTCGTGCCATGCGCCATAGCTCCTCATGGTGATATATGTTTCACCGATGCCACCCCTTCCGAGAGATTGTGTAGCTGCATGTGTCAGCTTTGCTCTCCATTGAATTCTCAACCGTGAGAGAGAGTGATGGAACATCGACGTGAATGACAGAACGAGTGGGAGTGGGAGAGCTGGAAGTGTTGGAGTTATTATATACTCCCTCCGTCCCATTGAAAATGTCGTTTTAGACTTTAGACATCGTCCTTTCATCTGTTACGTCTTATTCACAATTTTTTTTAAATGTTATATATTTTTTTCTAACTTACTTTATTATTAGTGATACTTTAATAATAATGTATTTATTTTTGTATTCTTATAAAATTTTTGAATAAGACAAGCGGTCAAACGTGAAATCTGAAAAGTTAAAAATGACACTTTTAATGAGACAGAGGTAGTAGGAGATACCCAAAAGAAAATAAAGAGGTGATAAAATACCAAGGTTTTATTACGGGCTGCTAATTTCCGTCCGGCCGTACGGGAACAAACTTGCACCCACGCCTCTGACATTGAAGCCGTCCTCCTCCACCACCACAACCAGCGACGAGATCGTCGCCGCGCCGCGCCGCCCGCAACCCGCCGTCCACCGCCGGTCTGACCTTCCACCAGTTTCCATGGCCGAGGGCAGGAGAAGCCCCAGAAAACCGAACCATAACTCGACTCTCCGGTCGTCTCACCGCGCCGCGGGCCGCAAGTTTGTTACGGTACGGTCGAATACCTGCTATCAGCACGTGAATTTATCTCGAGTGGATTACGAAAATCGTATCAGAGACACTTCACTTCAATAATTCAACTTCAATAATTCAATGGCGATCTTTTTTTCTTGAGTCACGCACACGCAGAGTTATTGCAAAAGGCCTATCGCGCAGGTTGACAATAATGAATGGGCCAAAACTGACTCCCGTGCACTCGTGTTTAGCCCACTTCGTCGGGCCGCATGCACCCACTGCCAGCCCAAATGATTCCCCACCGCGCACTCGCGGATTCCGACCGTTGCGACGCCCTCAGGTGCGCCCCCGCTTTTCCCCTGCTTTTAAGCACCGCTCGTCCTCCCCGACCGTTGCCACCGCCGCCCAGCCCCCAAATCCATCCAGATCAAATTCCCGATCAATCCCCTCCCCGCACCAGCGCAAGCAAACGAAGGCCGCCGCCGCCGCCGCGCAGTCGAGCCGCTCGAAGCCAAGAAGAACCCGAGATCCCGCCGCCGTACGTCGATGGCCGACGCCAGCGCCCTCGTCGTCTCCTCCGCCGGTGAGGCAACACGGCGGCAGCACCCGCTGAGCCAGATCGCGGAGAGCGGGACGCACCGGCTGCTGCTGAAGCAGTGGATCAAGGAGGAGGACCTGCTGGCCCGCCGCGTCGCGCTGCGGGAGGCCCGCCTCGACGGCGCGCGCAAGGAGATCGCCTTCCTCTACTGCGCCTTCTTCGCCTTCCACGCCGCGTCGGTCCTCCTCCTCTTCCTCTCCTCCGCATCCTCCGCCGATTCCGCCGTGGCGTGCAGGCGGTCCTGGATCCCCTGCCTCGTCTCGCTGCTGTCCTCCCTCGCCATGCTCTGGGCGCTGCGCTACAAGTCCGACACCGAGGCCGTCCTGAAGCGGCTGCTCGCGCGGGAGCGCGAGGACGCGCTGCTCCTCGGCAAGTGCGTCGCCGAGCTCAAGCGCAAGGGGCTCGAGTTCGACCTTCTCAAGGAGGTGGACGCGCTGCGCAGGGCCAAGAGCCTCCGCGTCGAGGCCAAGGGCGGAGAGAAGGCCAGGCGGTGGCAGGCCAGGGACCTCGCCGTCTTTGCGCTCTCCGGCGCCGCCTGCGGGGTGCTCGTGCTCACCAGGTTCTTGCTATGTAACTAGGCAGAGATCGCGAGGAGGGGGATCTGTTGCCTTCTTGGCGCTGTTCTTGATTTAATCACCGTGGCAGGACGAAGGGCACTGTTCGTTCTTGGCAGAACTGTTTGTTCTGCGAATTTTGTGTTCAGTCTCGTTTGTAATAAGGAAAATAGCTTGTTTCATGTATCAGATTCTTTTCTGGAATTATTTGTGATTCTGTTTGTAGCAGAGGGCAAAATTACTCTCTAGTATTATGATCAAACAAAGCTGGTTACTCTGCTTGCATTTGAATCTGAAGCTTCCAGTCGGAACCTGTTCAGATTATTTGCCTATCTGAGCATTTTGGTCACTGCTGTCCAAATTTTGTTTCAGTGGATGTCTGGGGAAAAAAATGCAAAATGTTACAAAAAAAAAAGTTGCGATAACCTGCAAACAACTTGTCTTGCTTGATGGATAAATTAGGAAGACGGGAGGCATGAATTATGTGACACCATCATTCTCCAGGCATGTACACTGAAGAAATTTCATATAGCTAGGACCGATTCTTCAAGAAACAATCAGTTTGTGCTGATCCTTTTGCTTGAATTTATTTCTTCCTTAGTAGTTCCATTCAACTTCAGATGAAAAAAAAGGAAATATAAATGCGAGTTTACAGAACTTTCTAATTATATATATTTATCAAGTGCAAGTTTAAGCTTGCAACGAAGCATTTTAAACAACAAAAATGCACGAGGCATGTTCCATTTCGTTGGATCAGTCTCCCAAGCATTCCGAACTGCTATGTATGGAGCTGTGAGCAGTTGAGCTCTTGCCCCTTTGGCATGACTCCCCTAAAACAGCTCCTCCACCAAAACAACTCCTCTAGAAAACGGCCCCTCTATAAAAATGGATTCTCTATCAAAACGTATTCTTTGAGTGTTTGGCAAAACAAATTCTCATGCTTTTGGGTACCAAAATAGATTCTGAAAATGATTGAGGAGCAGCAGGAGCTATGTTTTTGAAGATTTTGGCTCCTAGTTCATTTTGGAGAAGTGTTTCTTAATCCTAGGAGCAGAATCTGTTTTGAATGAAAGTGTTTGGACAGATTCTTGACCTAGGAGTAGAATCCGGTTCAGGAGCTGCTCTAGGAGCCCTGCCAAACAGGCCTTTAGGAATGAGAGAATATGTGAGAGAGGCGGGAGTTCTGTAACAAAAAAAAATGCAGGGAGATAGGCAAAAGGGCATCAATTTTTTTTAGGGCAGATAACATAGCTATATTACCCATCGGCAGGATTACAATCTCCAGCCTCTCGGAGCCATGGAGGGGTATAGTTTGAAAAGGACACGAAAACATTACTACATGACAATTTAAGAACGAGAATACGAGTAAATTTGTTTGTGATTATGAGTCTTCTCAGATGGACCTCAGACAAGTGGATTACTGTTGTCCAATTTTGTTCCGAATAAATGAATATATGGCAATCAAGTGTTTAAATTTTCTAAATGATGATATCTAATTTCTATAATAGCTTGAGTTGTACATGAGTAGGACAATTTGGTTGGACCTATAGCAGTTCTCATATGTTGCTATGCAACCTGACTGACTATAAATACCATTTTCTGTTGATGGATATTTTAGAAAGAGGTGGGATTGCTGTAACTATGCAACACACACTGTCACTTCTTGTATTATTCTAGAAAAAGTTTCAGCTCCGATTATATTCTTCTTGGAGCATATCTATTGTGGGCTAATGTGGCCGTCCTGGTTGCCCTTTTTTTAGGAGACCTGGCTGCCTTTCTCAGACAATAATGATATTTTGCAGTTCTTGCTAAAAGCTCAAAAATCATAGAAGCTACAATGCATTGGGCATGTTAGCATGACACTTGCACATACCAACCAACTCTCCATCAATACAAAAATGTTAACTACGTTAGTCGTTACTAGCATTCTCTGACATTGATCTACAAAAAAAAATGATGAAGTATGGCACAAAAATAATAAAAAAAAAGGTTGAGCTCATCAAGAACATTCACCTGAGTTCCTTCTATCAGTCATGAAGCCACCAAAACCTCTCATGTCCTACAAATTAGCAGCGCATTGTGCTTTGTTACTACTTCATTTGATCCATCGATGAGCAGCAGAGTTGTGAAAAAAGGTGAATTATAGGCCTGATGAGTTGAAATATGCTTCCCTAATACCGCTCATTCCAAAGTATTGGCCTATTGGGTGCACATGTCAGTGTTTAAGGGCCAAGGTGAAGGCGCAAAAGTGAGTGCGAGAGATGTGAAGTGTGAGAGTACTAGCCGTTGACCCTACATGGCAGCACTAACACGGATTTTACTTGAACAAACTGAATTTTAGCTGGGTTTTCTGCCCTTTATTTATAGTTGAAG
This sequence comes from Chloris gayana, assembly GCA_031894775.1. Lineage (NCBI taxonomy): Eukaryota > Viridiplantae > Streptophyta > Magnoliopsida > Poales > Poaceae > Chloris > Chloris gayana. The sequence continues at coordinate 19,024 of JAUNZO010005071.1, read as the reverse complement.
GAAATGTACAACAACAACCTTAGAAGCTTACTTGACACTCCAACCTCTTACGACAACCTAAGTAGAAGGCTGGACTTTGACTAGGACTAGATTTACACACTTACTCCAACCTCATCTATCCAGGCAGGTATCCAAGGGCGCAACTTGTCTTTAGTTCCATTGTTCCTCCTTTCGTTGTCATGTGGGTCATCCATCCCGAGTTAGTTGACATAAATTAGAATTACTACTTATGTACTCCCATATACTATACCGCAAAAAGTATGCAACCAAAAATTACAACAAAAATATGAATAAATAGCTCATGTCATCTTCTTCTATGAAAAATCTGATGCAACTGAAACTTCAGTGGTTCTTCCATCAAATTAGCAGTGTGTCTATTGTGTGGTTCACAGTCAGATCTGCTGCACCTGAATATGCTTCCCTATCTCCCTGGTGTGGTGTGGCGCCCTTTGTTCTGGAGCACCTGTCATTGTTTCCTCCATCAAGGGGTAGAGGAATGGAACTGCCGATTTCATTATATTATTCAGTTTGAGAGTGAATTGAACGTGACTTGATGGGAGAAACACACACTAAACACCACATAGTTTACTGCAGTCGGGGGAAACACACAATAAAATCCACATAATTTACTGCAGTCGGGAGTCAGAGGATACTTCAATGACCAAAAAAGCTATGCGTCCGACCCACACGCTTGCCTACTACTGCTGCTGATCGTCAGATGCCTGACAATGAAATGCCCATCATGAGCTCATCTACCCTGTATCGTGTATATATGTATATGTGCCGTGAATTTTATTTGACCGATGGTATATTTGCTATAATTGTGGGATAAAAAGCTATTTTAGCACCGTAGAGCCAGATCTTGGAGACTTGCTGTAATTGCAGGACGCAGGAGCTTTGCCTTGCTATACTGTATTACTTCAGATGCAAAGACAAGTCGACTGCCAGATTGCACAACTTGGCAGTTAGTATACGCAGGCTCATCTCAAGTTTCCCTGCATACCAAAACAGTGATCCTACACAAGCAATTAGACTGCATTCATTTGTACTTTCTTACAAGAGAAGTGCTCCCGTGGTCCCCTTTTTAAAAATTGCACGAATCTTAAAGCAAGGAGATTAAGTAATTTTAGAATTAATCCTAGGGCCCGACCCTACCCGATCCGTATCCAAGCCCGGTTCTCCTCCCATAATTGTGCTATCAAGAAAAGGGGATCGAGCGTTGCCAGCAAGCCGGCGAGGCCGAACACCATGCACGCCGCCGCCGGAGGCCGAAGACCACGCGCCGCCTCCTCCTCACCCCATCGCCGCCGCCGCCGCCGGAGGCCGAAGACCACGTGCCGCCTCCTCCTCACCCCATCGCCCCCAATCCCGGTGGTCCCCGCGCGCCTCCTCCTCGACCGTCTCCCTGCAGGAAGCCGGTGACATCGACAAAAGACGGAGGCAAGCCGGCCACAACAACAAGATGCGGAGACCGGCTATCTTCTCTACCGTCGTCGCAGGTCGCAACTGCTGAAGGTCAGTCCCTCCCCTCCGTCCGCTCCTGCCAGCGATTCGCATCACCGAGCCCTCGCAATTACCTCCGCTGGATCAGAGGTAGAAGTAGGCTAATAGCCATGTACCCGCCTTTTGAAAATCATGTGCATGTGCTCTTGGTAGTGCCTGCAGATCCGCAAGCCCATGCGTGATCTTGTGCGATGTGTGCTTCAGTTGTACTGCACTACTGCAGTTTGGCACAGTTTCGTCTTGAAATGGAGGGTGCGAATTCAAACCGACTCTTCTGAAATCCGCTGCCAGAATCAGTTGTACTGACTACAGCGTGAGTCCACGCATTAGACCCAACTGTAGAACCTGCCTCCCTCCCAAGGTGAATAGGATTTGCCTCTGTTTTCTCGTTTGATTTTGGGTAAGAAGAAAATAAAATACAGCTATGCTCGAAAAAAGGAAAGATTATAGGGAACTTGCCCGGTGACTGCATTTGCATTCGCATCGTGTTTAGGGCAGTTTGCAGTTGATGGAGACCATTGCAAATGAGGTTTTCAGTAGTATGCCATGCCAATTTATTATGACAATTCCCTTTCAACGTACCTTGAGGAGATGCGTTACGCTTGTTTCAGCTAAATTTTAATTAATGTGTTTCATACCCAAAGCATTAACGAGATTTCTTTGTAATTGTTTTCAGGAAATTTTCAATTGGCTTATTCTACAAAGTGCTGGTTTACTTGAAGCATATGAAAAGTCCTTTTTGAATCTGGCTTTCCTCTTTGTTAATCCTGATTAGTGTTTTTCCTTGAGGCCGTGAGGATAAATAATCATGACTTCCGTGGTAAGTGCTGATTCATATGGATTATTTCCTTCATAAAGTCCCAACAATGTTAGAACCTGTTCGAGTTGTTCCGTAGGATCAGGAATGTCTCAAGGTTTGCATGAGTCAGTGGTTAATAGGAGTACATAAATTTTGAGGAATGGTGTCCACACAGGATAGCATACAATTTGAGAGAAGAACTAAATCTATCTCATTTTATCACCTTTGTTATTCCAGTGAACAAAACTGAGATACTTTTGTGCACTCTATCATCTGCTCCTTTATTAGTTATTATGCTTTGTTATTATGTGGCTCAACCGATCGGTTTGCATGTTAGTTTCCATGGATCAATTTTGACAATCGTTTACATGTATATTAATTAGTCACCTACAATAAATTTGCAAACTACATGTGCAGGAGAACAACAATAATGATAAGGATGAAATGTTCAAGAATTTTGCAAAATCTTGGTCAACTCGAAAAAGAATGGATGAGTACTTGGAATATTGTGAATAAAACCTTTACAAGTGAAGATGAGGCATTCTTATTCTACAATAACTATGCATTCAACAATGGATTTAGCATTAGGAGGCAGAAAGTGAGACGTACTAAATACTCAAGAGAATTGTTGTTCGGACGTTTTGTGTGTTTTAAACAAGGGGTGAGGGATCCTAAACATCTTGCTAGGATTGATACATGCAGCCGTAGACCAAGATCGGAAACTCGTTGCCATTGCCCTGCTCAGCTTGCAATTAGGAAGGATAGATCCCGTGGAGTATGGTTTGTTTCAAACTTTGTGGATACCCATATTCATCCCCTAGCTGGGCCTGATACAGTTCCCTTTTTGTGGTCTCATCGAAAGATGAAGGAATTTCAGAAAACAGAGATTAATGCTATGGAAGCTGTTGGCATCCGTAAGCACGTAATTATGGATGTTCTCCAATGCAGATATGGTGGATATGACAAGACTCCTATTCAAAGGAAAGATATATACAACTATTCTTCTAAGTACAAGCGGAAAAGGATTGAACGGGGTGATGCAAACACAGTATTAGGACCGATGCTGGAAAGGCAAAAGAATGATCCTGATTTCTACTTCGATTACCAGCTTGATGAGAAAGGACAGTTGAAGAATATGTTCTGGTGTGATGCTCAATCTCGTTTGGACTACCAATCATTTGGTGATGTGGTCGTATTTGACAGCACATATCGAATGAACAGGTATAAGATGCCTTTTGTTCCTTTTGTTGGAATGAACCATCATCGGAAGACAACAGTTTTTGGATGTGGCATTATCTCTAATGAGCGAGTTGACTCATTTGTATGGCTACTTGGAGCATTTTTAAGAGCCATGTGTCAGCAAAAACCGCAGTCCATAATCACCGATGGCGACAGTGCAATGATGAAAGCTATTGGACTGCTACTCCCAGGTGTAAATCATCGCATTTGTTCATGGCACTTGGAGAAGAATATACCCAAGCATCTGCACTACAAATCCTTAAATGCATTCCGAAAAATTATGTATACTGGTAAATCAGCTAGGTCATTTGAGAAGAGGTGGAAGGCCTTTGTGGGAAAGTACCGGACTAATAGGAACAAGGGCTGGTTGAAAATGATGTACAATTGTAGGAAGTTATGGGTAGCTGCATTGCAATATGGGAAATATTTCCTTGGTATGAGAAGTAACCAACGGAGTGAAAGCCTAAATTCTAGTCTCCACAGACACTTGGATATCTATATGTCACTACTTGACTTGGTTGAGCATTATGAGAACTGTGTGTGCCGCCTTCGAGAGTCTGAAGCGCATGATGATTCTGTGGCTACACAGTCGGTGCCAGTTCCATTAACAGACTACAAAGATATTGAAGTGGTCGCTGCCAATATTTTTACTTGCACTAACTTCTACAAAGTGCAAGAGGAGATAAGCAAGATTGATGAATTGCAACTATTTGAGACTCTAGTAGGTGATGGTTTGCAAAAATTTGTTTTAACATGCAAGGCAAACACAAAACTATTTTATCTAGTGGACTGTAGGTTGGCATCTTCTAATTATGAAGTAACATTGAAGTGCAGCTGTCGAAGCTAGAGCGTGAAGGACTTCCATGCACCCATATTTTTTATGTCATGCATGAAAAAAATATATCTGAAATTCCAAAGTATTGTATCCTGCAACGACACTCGAAAAATGCCAAGAGTGGACTTCCTTCGACACGCAAGAGTAGTATATATGGTTGGTCAACAAAACGCTCAAGATACGAGTGAGATGACTATATTAGGAGCTGAAGCGTTTGACATTGCTGCAAATAACCATGAAGAGTTCTGTAATGTGAAGGATTTTTTGGGTGCTGTCATATCAAAAAAACACAAGCCTGAGAGTGGTTCTACTGTTAGACAAAGGTCAGCTGCTCAAAGCATTGATTCAGGTTATACAACTATTGGTGAGGTCGGTGATCCTGTTGTGGTAGCCACTAAAGGTGCGCCTAGGAAGAGTGACACAGGTAATGATTCAACAGTCGATAAAACTGATGTGCAGAAAAAAGGTATAGATCCTATGGCGAGCGAACCTACAAGTGTAGAATATGCAAGATGCCAGGTCATAATAGGCGTAAATGTAAGTAAATTATCTTAAGTGGTCCTTTTATTTAAATTTTCTAATGTGGTATTTCTTACTAAATATAAGTACTTTGTGTGTAGGCCCTAAAAGAAATGAGGAAAGCCCATGAATTTCAGATGTTCAAGTGAGGAGGGAATTAAAGAATTGAGGCTGAGATTCTTTTCGATCTTGTATATACTAGTATGGACCATTTTGACACGTTGTCCCTCATGATATTAGGATGCTTTATGCATATGCAATATATCTTCATATTTTGCGGTCTGTGATAAGTCTGCCACTAGTTTGTGAAAACACTGATGTCTAGATTTTCTTGTCTGTTGTAGGAATTGGAGACTCATGAAGTTCTTGAGCTACTGAATCTCTTAAATAAGGTATGTTCATCTGATCCTGTAAATGGTTATGATCGGCACATTCTAAGGCTGAGGTTCGTTATGGTATTTTGAAACCAGTGTAATTGATTTTATTTTTGTAGGTGAAGGACCGGCTGGGTGATAAGAAGAAGAAACGCTGAAAGATGTATAATCATGAGAGAGAGAGAGAGAGACAGAGACAGAGAGGACCACCGACTGGTTTTTCTTTTTCTTTTCCCAAAATTTGCGAGAGTTAATCTGACTTTGACTCTACTCCGATCCAACAGGTTTAAACAGAGGATTATTATATCTGTAAAACATGTGTATTGCTGTTTTTATCTTTTATCAAAATTATTTTTCTTTTTCTTGGACTCTACTCCAACAGGTTTAAACGGAGGATTCTTATCTGTAAAACAAACAAGCGATATTTTTTGTGCTCCTTATATAATCTCGTTGGGTCATAGCCGATGTTGCAAAACCACCAGAACTCTTCGTAACAGATACGGCAGCTCATAAACTCGTTAGCGGCGGTAGCGTACGGCAGCAGAACCATCATCCATACGGCGGCGGCGGCGGCGCGGCAGAACCATCACGCATACGGCGGCGACGGACATGGAACGAGACGGTATATATGATCAGATCCTATTGTAGCATAGCATAAGCTCCTTTTGTAGCTTAGCATTAGTTCCTTTTGTACGTATGATTAGTTTCTTTTGTAGAATATGATTAGTTTCTTTTGTAGCTTACGTGATATAATCGGTACAGATTTTTTTCTTGTGTTCATATGATATGTAATGATTCTTACTTTTCATTCGATTTAGATTTGAACATGCCATGCTCGGAGAACCCTTTTATAGCATACGTCTATACGCTGTAGAGCTTTTTTTTGCATGTGTTCATATGATAGGCAATGATTATTTTCTTTTCATTGGATTTAGATTTGAACATACCATGCTCGGTAGAACGCTTTTTGAAGATGACAAAGCTTATGACATCGCAGCAGGAAGCTGCTATTTCTATGACTGGATTGGGCTCCTTGCTTAAGGCGAAGGTGGTTTACATGCGTGCATCGCTTCTAAAGTTTTTGATTGACAGATACAATCCAACAGACTATACTTTTGAAATCACTAAGGATACTCGATTTTCACTAAGGCATGTTGATGTTGATCGCATTATGGGACTAAGACATGTAGGAGTGATTATGGAGCCAGATGAGAATATCACTGTAGAGGCAGTTACACATAATATCTGTCAACATGTCAGCAACGACGGATTTCTAATCACTAGCCTTGAGGATGCAATATTATTCCAAGACACCGTCGACGATGATTATATAAGAAGAGTTGTATTATACACTCTTGGTACACTGTTAATTCCGAGTGTCGACGACCCATGTTCCGTTGTCCTACTACTCTATGGTTACGAGACTTCTCCATGATAGATAAAATCGATTGGAATGAGTTAACATTGGGATTTCGAGATCCAATTTAACTTCACACAAGGAAGGTTCTCATCCAGAACATTGGCCATTTGGGAACTTGGCTTTACTGCAGGTATGCTCGTATTTTTTATTTTCAAATATCCTCTTAATATGGCTCTGGATACTTTTGTATTGAATAAAATCATCTTACTACGGTCTTGGATATTGTTTATATCCCAATTTCAGTACTATTACTTGGGAGAAGGTCCGGCCAGAATCAAATGGGTTCTTTTTCTGCCTACGGACATTGCCTTTAATAGTAGAGTGGGACGAGAAAACAGCATTCAAAAGAGATATATATGACATTAGATACGGAAGGGGCAATGGAGTGGTATGTACCAATTTAAATTTTCAGCAATGAAAAAAATAAAATTTATAATTTATTATTTTCCAAATTCAAATAACATTAAGTATTACGTGCAGATCGTCGATGATTTAACCACCATAGCAACTGACGATCGGTCAACATGGAGCAACTTGGTAATGTCCAATATCATGTATTTTATACAAATATTTCTGCTATATTGACAAAAAAATATACTGACAATAATTTGTTTCCAATTGTTAGTACAATACTGGTTCTGCAGTCCATGATAAAACTTGTGAAACACCAGACTTAAATGTGAAAAAAACATGTGAGTCATGCCAACATAACTCCAAGACATTATCTGTTCTTGAAAAGTTGATGACATCTCTTGTCAAAAAAGGAAAAGGAGCAGGAATAGCAAAAAACCTACAGGCGCGTAACAGTTATTTTTTGCTTTCAACAAATGTAACACTTATTTCTTGCAACAAATGTAACACCTATTTCTTTGCTTGAAGGAAGACTTCAAAGAAGTCGGTGTTGAAACCGACACCGATGATGGCCATGACGCTGATGACAAAAGTACCTCCCCATCTGCTGCTGTAGATCCTCAAAGTGGTGAAAGTGCTGAAGATTCAACATTGGCCGTTAGGGTTAAGAAACAAAAAGAGAGGTGAAAAAGCCTGCCAAATTCAGATCTCCTGTCGCAGCAATACAAGAACGAAAGAGAGCCAATTATGTGTCACAACAAGAGAACCGTAAACGTAAAGCACCACAAGCATCGAAAAAGGATAAAGGTAAACTGGTCATCCAATATTTTATTATATTATTATTTATATTAACATATTGGTCTAACTAACTTTAATTGTTCCATTCTATTGTGCGTAGTCAACCCAACCCAGAATGATAATTTCCATGGCTTGACTCCTCAAGAAATGGCGGCTATACAATATCTTACAGCAATGTGCAATGATGAACGTACTAGAGGGAAAGCTATTTTTCGAACAATGGAAGCTGCTGTCACAGCAGAGGACATGCAGTGCCTCATTGTTGACAAAACTTGTGATGCATCAGAACAATATATATGCAATGGAGTAAGTATCCTACTCCAGCCACAATCATATATGATGCAAGCACGAATCTAACTATTTTCCTGCAGCTCATTGATGGGTACGCTGAACACGTGAGAGACAACATGAAAGACAAGTGCAAACAACGTTTTGTTTGCCCTGTCGGATATGGGTTTCTGTTTTCAAATGATGAGAAAGTTAATGAGTGTCTGCATCCTAACATGTGTCGTACTTATCACAGCATTGTCACACATTTGTTTTCACATGAGTTGGTAAGAAAGCAATGTCTATTCCCATGTTTATAAATGCTAAAACAGTGTACCTAATATTATTACCATACTTGTAGGTCTTTTTCCCTATTCAGGTGAAGCAGGGCATTCTAAAACATTGGATAGTTGTCGTTATGAATACAGAAAAACAACTATTTCAAGTTCTTGATCCTTTGTGGAATCTTGATATGTACAAGCCTACGATCCATTCATTGGTATGTAACTACCTCTTAACTTGGTAAAGCAATAGCTTTTACAAAAATTTTTCCTATCTAAACTTTTATTTTCTACGTATTCTCGGCAGAGATTTGGGATTGCCCGTTTAACCATTGCAGCTAGGGCGGCTATGTCTCCTGACCTACCCAATGATGTTCATAGTTGGGATATTCAATTCATTGACAATCTTCCAAAGCAAACTGATGGGTAATTATCACAACTAGAACTCATATTTTCAGCATTGTGATGGTGTTCTTATTTACTTTGAACCATGCAGGGTTTCATGTGGATTATTTGCGATGAAATTAAACAAGCATTGGGATGGCACCAGTATGCCAATAAACCTCACACAGGTACAAATAAAAAGCAAATATTATTTTCCAAAGAATTTCATTCCTTTTGTGTTAACAGTTTAATTATACTTTTTTTGCAGTCTGAAATAAACTTATTTAGAAAGAAACTGGTGGCAGAACTACTACTCTCAAAGACGAACCCGATTACAGAGCCCAAAGATGAAGTGAAAAAACTTTTGCCCCGGAAGAAGCAAGCTCGCTAGGGCCATTGAATGTTTCAATTTTCTTACAGTTCTAGTGTCATGTCAATTTAGTCATCTAGAGTTATTTTATCAAGTTCTTGAGTATTGAGAGTCTAGGGTAATTTTATCGAGTTCTTCGAGTATCGAGAAGAATGTTAAAAACTATGTCATTTTGATTTTAGTTATGGCATTTTGCAATAATTATTCCCTGGTTTCATACGAATTATCACTTTCTTTCATATAATGCAAGTATTTCCTCTATTTCACCTATGTACAACACACATACCTGCCTGCAACAAATGACATCAGGCGTTGTTTCTCAACTTGGTATCTTTGAAGAAGAGCCATTTGCTGAGAAATCACTCAAACTTGGACTTAGTGCATAACATGATCGCATACATTTTCTGCTGCTTGGACTTAAGTTAGATAAATAGCTCTCTTAAGATCTTTGTTGGGGCCAGTGGTACCAGCCATTCAATTAGGTAGGCTGCATAACCTAGCAAGGATAAATGGAACTTTATCAGTGCACATTGGAGAATAGGAATGCCCCACTGATTATGCAAATAAACACAGATCAGAAACATAGAAAAGGTGATACAAACCAAAAGACACAACTGAGCAAGAACAATCTTAGGAGCTCTTTAGTCCTAAACTACCAAGAGTTACCTGTTAACCATAGTTTTGCTCAAGTAAGCATGACATCTCAGATTTTTTTTCTGAAATCGAATGCTACAAACTTACTGAAGGCTTAAAGCTGGCAGAAATGCAAATTTAGAGTTTTAGACACAAAACAGCAACATAATCAAATATATTATCAGGCGATCAGAAGCAGTGCCTACTGATGCAGCAAAATAATATCTGCACTCAGGCATGTACGACAGGACAAAGGTAAACTTGAGCTCCCAGTCCCAGTAAGATCACACGCACAAAGCCACAAAACTATCTCCTACAGGTCAGCCCATATCAGCATGCCCAGCAAGAACAACCACACTAACTTCTCCTTTAAGGTGCAGCAACGCCTCATGTTCAAATAGTTGGCAAAAAATATGACACACCAACAAATGATCTACTATTCGTATCTGAGAGTGCTTCGACGACTTCCAGTTCAACCCCTCAAACATTTCGCCATCGGCCAATTACAGACCAACCAAACAAGATGATCTGAAGACAACGTCAATTAACTAGTAGCTTTAGCTTCATTGTTCTTACCTGAAACAGGACTTGGACGGATGCCAGAGCGAGGAGGAGGAGGAGCAGGGTCAGGCAGCACAGGTGCCTGTTCCCCGTTGCTGCCATATGTGCTCTCTCCACACAAACACTCGGAGGAGCAGGGAGACAGTGAGGAGGCGCGTGGTGGTCGGCCACCGCCGACGCACGAGGGAGCAAGGATTGAGGGCGGCGGCGTGAGGAGGAGGCGCACCAGCGTTGTTGATCGGCCTCCGGCGGTGCGCGGGGAACACCGGGATTGGGGGCGGCGGGGTGAGGAGGCGCACCGGCGCGTGGTGGTCGGCCTCCGGCTGCACGCATGAGAGCACCGGGATGGGGGCGGCGAGGGACTACCTCTGATCCAGCGGCGGCAACGGCGAGAGCATCCGGCAGCGCGCATCGGGGACGGGATGGGGCGGTGTGTGGGCGCGTGTGCACGGTTGAGGCTGCGCTCGATGTATCTCTCGATCCCCTTTTCACGATAGCAACTGGAGGAGAACCGGGCTTGGATACGGATCGGGTAGGGTCGGACCCTAAGGATTAATTCTAAAATTACTTAATCTCCTTGCTTTAAGATTCGTGCAATTTTTAAAAAGGGGACCACCGGAGCACTTCTCTTCTTACAAACGCAAATTTGTGATTACAATTATATCACACTTCACCACCCATCACCTTCACTCAGCAAAGACCGGACACAAGCACCAATTTGCTCAATCAATGTACACAGCACAGACGAAAACAACGAAAAAAATCCAACACGAAGATGCAGACATGTGTAATCACTCACTCAAACATTCTCAGGTCCGTCTTTCTTCACGGGGAACGGCTCAGGCGCGGGCGAAGACCCTCCCATGACACCAAGCGGCGGCAGCGGCGTGCCGTAGATCTGCGCCCCGACGCCGGCGCGCATCTCCTCGCGGCCCCTGTGCTTGCCGAGGAAGTAGCAGCCGAAGCCGAGCAGGATGGAGAAGAAGATGAAGGGCAGGGAGATCACCAGCACGAACCCCATCCTCTTTCTTGCTCCAGAATTCTATCTGCCTGCTTCAAAAGGCAGGGGACAATGCGCGAGAAGCTAAATAGCAAGGCTGATGTTTTCAGGAAGTGATGTTGCTGTGCTTATGCTCCGTGTTGGGATGAGAGGCAGGGAAGAGATTTAAATAGTTCAGGGGGGCCATGAAAGCTGCTGGAGAATCAGGTGGAGGGAAGGAAGCAGCAGCTGGAAGAAGCTTGTGGAGTGCACTACCGCGGGCGGCAGCCTTCCGACCGTTGCTTTGGTGCGAGCGGCAACGGTCGAATGACGAACTTCCGTGCTGTTTTTCTCTTCCCTCCGTTCCTTCGTGGCATGTTCCACGTGGGCCGTTGTGTTTGTTTTCGTCCCAGAGAGCCACAATTTTAAAACTGATGCTGCCCGTTGTTGTTGTTTTATAGGAATTGTTGCCCGTTCTTTACTGCACCCGTACAAACGGCAGGAGAAAAATCACCATGTGGGATAAGGGAATTGATAAGCTTTAGGTATCCAGTTCTCTGTTCCAAGAAGATCATAAAAAAATATAGGCACACATCAACTCTCTTTACACTTGTTATCCTAACTGGCAGAATAAATGGGGAGTTGCTTTTCGAAAGGTAGACGTGTAATGTGCTATTGGTGATGCTTGTAAAGTATTGCATCGTTCTTGGCGTCCAAATTGTTCTCTTTACACTTGTTATCCTAATTGGCAGTTTTGGTGCTTGCGTACCAGATTCTGCTACTACCAGAGCAATTCACCATAACTGTTTTTTTTAAGTTATCATACTTGGTCGGAACTAGCTGAGAGATAGTACATAAGTAGCAGTACATTATATTGCTTCATTGTGGGCTTTGTACGAATTAAAGTCCTTCTTCCGTGTACTTTCTTATTATTCTTCGAGGCAACTTCTCAGTCTTTCAATGGATGATCAGGTTGCTTGGGGGAAATAGTGGGTAACAATCTAACAACACATACTATGGCAAAGGGTATGCTAAACCACCGACATGATCATGTTAGAACTCAGCACAAGTCCACAAGTGTAACAAGGTTTAGGACGATGCATGGGTGCATGGCGGGCTGCTGTGGTCATATGTAAAATCTCACTGCATATAATGGAGTAAAATTCTGTTAGAGCATCTCCAACACCACCTCCCAAATCAAGCCCCTACCTTTTCATTTAGGAGCTTCCTCCTATCTTTGAGAGTTCAAAATTTATTTTCGTAATACAACCTAATCAAAGCTCCTAAAATCAATCTTCACCTGGGACCCGCACGTAGTGACAGAAACCCACCCATCAGTGGGAGACGAAGCACAAGCATTCTTCTCCATTGCTCCTCGCTCGACGTAGCTTTGGTACGGGAGCTCGCCCGCCATGGCCTCCTCCATCACGTCCATGGGCAAGGTCTAAGAGGCGGGCCCCTACATCGAGCTGGGTCGAGGTAGCCGAGCGTGACTAGAAGAGGACGGAGGCAGCGGAGCGTGAGCCTTTGACTCCATGCGTGACGGGGAGGAGAGGGTCGGTGCGACGGTGGTGAGCTCCTCCCGTCGTCGGATGCGGGGAAGAAGAGGTGCGTCGTCTCGTCGTGCTCGCCGGGAGCGTGGCCGTGAAGCCGGCGGAGTGGTCCTGGGCCAATCATGGCCGTTCGGGCACGACGGTGGATCTCCAGCAGCGGCGGACGCGGCCCGCAAGACGGTAGGCGGCGAAGAGGGGAGAGGCGGTAGGCGGCGGCGGACGCGTCTAGCCGGATTCGACGGTTGGCGGCGGTCATAGCCGGCCACGCGGCGGTGGGTGTCGGTCGCGTTTGGTGCACGGAGAGAATGCAGAGGAGAAAGAAGAAAGAGAGGAGAGAGAGAAAGGGAAGGAGAAAGTGAAAAAGAAAAAGAAAAACATGTGACCCACCATAGCTGGAGTTTTGGGGAGGATAGGAAGATCCCATTTCAAGGGGCTGAACGGGGGATTTTGGAGCCCACCTAATTTGAGAGCCCATTTAGAGGACTCGTTAGAGATGGATTTTCTGTCAAACCTTCTAAAATTTAGGATTAAGCTCTTTTTAGGGATTGCTGGAGTTGCTCTTACAAATTCTTCACGCCAACACACCAACACCAACACTCCTCTTTCCTGTACTTCCTCTGACAGAGATGAAGGATGTTATATGGGTCTACTCGGCGTGGCCCATTATCAGGAACACTCGAACCCACGCTCGGTTTGCCTTGCTCTGTTGCCGGTTGTTACAGGTGTGACATAAGCACAGGCTTTCACACGCTTTCCTAATGCCTTCGATTCCTGCATAGTACTACGCATGTATGATGTACTACATCTCATCTAATTGAACTACCAAACTTGGTTGCAACCTTCCAAGTCTATGAAACCTCGTATTGTAAAGGGAACATTTGGTGAAATTTGAGAAGGGGGAAGCAAAAGCGAAAGTATATATTAGTAGTGAAATGACGGTGTGCTGTGGAGACGCAGGTTTAATGCTTGGTCGTTGAGTACATATGCAGGTGGAGCATATGCAAGATTACAGAATATCGAGTACAAACAGATGTAAATGTACTATAACAACTTCGTTTAAATTCCCCGTCGACCGGCGAGTTCGCCAATTCAGATCCCTGCACGCACAAGCACGGGTGGCAAGCAGTACGTGCCCCTGACCATTAAGCAGATGTTGACCATCGATGATCTGCGAATCAAGACCTCTTATTGTGTCTAAAAAAAGATCTCTTATTGCGACTATGGCCCTGTTTGTTTATGATTTTCTGGGTCACGCTTAGATTGCCAGAAAAGAGAGTATTTTCTTGCTTCTGGCTTATCGATTCTCGTAGTCCAAATCTGTGAAGCGGCGGCCACGAGAAGAGAATCCGCGAAAATAAGCACAGCATTTGGTGGGATTATCGCTTATTTTCACCGGTAAGCCGTTTATAAGCGGAAACAAACATGGCCTATATGTGCTATTTACCTGCCAACGGAATCCTTTGGCACGTTCGATGTTAGAACCAAGGTGAGAAAGGTACTTTCCAATGTACTAGATGTAGAGGAAGGCAAAGTAGCTGACGATGTAGGCAAGGATTTCGATCATGCTGCCGGCTACGTAGGATCCGACGACGACTCAGGTGTCATTGACCAGAGTTCAGAGCGGTGACATGGAGCAGCACCACCTAGGCATCCGTGTTGTTGAACAATTTGTTCACGGACATTACCAAAACTGTTGATGATGCTAACGAACGTGGGGACGACGTTAACAATGTAACCTGGTTGGGAAACGCTCCCCTGGGGCCCATTCATAAGCAAGAGGAAGAGGAGAGACATGGTGGGAGGGCGGGCGGAGCGCGGAGGTTGGGCGCACGGCGCGGTGCGGCGGCGGTGAGCGTGGCGAGAGTGGCGGCGGTGGAGTGCAGCGGAGGGACGGGCGGTGCAACGCGGCGGCGGGGACACTGTGATGTCGGGGCGGCGGATTAGTGCGGGTGGCGCTGGCCGTTGGCAGTGGAGGAGGGCGGTGGTGGCGATGGGAGGATCGAGTTTAGGTGTTCGGGTTGATGGAGTTAGGAGCTCTAGCATGGGTCTTACGTTCGTGCGAGCATCTTCTCAGTTGTAAGAAAGATTTTTAGTTAGAGAGTAATGGTACTCTCCTTATACCCCAAGTTTTGTTTTTGCTACAACTGCATAACTTTTTAGGAAAAATCTACACCTGCAAATTCTTGACTAGTTAACTTGTCGTGTAGAGTGGAAAAGAGGTGCTAAATAGATATTGATGGGCCGTTGTCACGAGCTAGATGCGACATGCAAGTAGTAGGCACAGATCCATCTGCGTTTGGATGCCGTACACGCGGTGAGAAGAAGTCTTCCCGTGGATCCATCGATCACTACGGGAGACGGCGTATATGTCGTGTGTAATTTATCGGACACACGGCACAGATCCCTCCGTGTCGTGTGCCTTCAGGATTACACACGGCACCAATCAAATGGATCTTATTATAGATGCAAAGGTAGTTTCTTGAACTTGGTTTTCTGAAGCATATCCATGTTACTACATATGAAGTTATTAGCATATAAAATTTATAATAGCTCACTTTCAGTCGATCAAGATTTGCTGGCACATTGATATGTCATTTTCTTGGTTTGAACCATAAACTAGCAAGATCTGACCCAATATTATACTAGTTATTTACTTGTTTGTAGCAGGTTATAACATGATTGGTTGTTTACTTGTTTGTAGCTTATATAAGTTGATGTTCTTCTAATCCTGGCAACCTTTTATATGTGAGCAGCTAGCTACAGCTTTGATGTGAAGAAGATGCACTCGAACAAACTGTGCTTGATTCCTATTGAAGAACTTTTGAAATCATCCGATTTTCTGGTTGATGATAGTTGTGTTTTTGGTGTGACGATATTAAAAGCTGATATCATTTCTCCGGAAAAGAAGCCTATTGCAATTTCAAAGAAGCCTAGCACAGATGAGAAGCTTTTCCTTCAAAACAAGGAATTTATCGAAGGGACCTACACCTGTTCCATGGACAACTACTTTGACTTGAAGAAATCAGTTGCTTCTCCATTTGAAGTTTTTTTTGAAGAAGTTGGCGGACATAATTGGTATGCATCCTTTCTAGTTCCAGTGCAATTGATTCATATTGTTTGTGGATATGTTATTTCAGTGTGCAAATATCTCAGTCTAACCCCATCAAGTTACTAGATTTATCGGCTGATGTAGAGGCAGGAACTTTGTTTCCATTATCTTTCAAAAAAGTAATTAGATTTATTGTTTGTACTAGCAGCTGCATGTATTTGGTAACATTAGTGCATGAGAAAATGTTCATGGTAGCAATATCATTAGTAGATTATTGTAAATGTTTTATTGTTCGTAATAGCAGCTTGGAAAGCACATTATACTATGGTCCAAATGTGCACCCGGAGTTGTACCACTCTCTCTTCTTGAAAGGTCTTGAATCTGAAACTTTTATTTACTATTCAGAATGACGTCCCATGCAACCAATTTGTTTACTGACAATCTAAATTCTCAGTGGTCCAGCTGTGATACAAGCATTGCTCATATTTTTTTTTGTGTTCTGAATAACTGTGTCATGTGCCAAGGTTTGGCACACGACACAAACTGCAACTGTGTTGTGTGTCAAGGTCTTGGCATACGGTACAATTTGTTTACAAGCTGACGTTCTGTCTTCCCTCTTTTTTATACCGTGGGCTAAAACGGCACACGACACAGTTGGAAATAACTGTGCCATGTACCCGATAAATTACACACGGTATAATTTTTGTGCCGTCTAAAAATATGCCGTGTGTCGTGTGTGGCACACGGCACAGTTTGTACGTGTGTAATATGGCTTGTGCCGTGTGCCAGTGACACATGGCATATAATCTGTCTCCCGTAGTGGATGCTAGGCTTGGCACTCACTTTCCTGATGCCTTCAATTCCTGCATAGCAAATTGTTTCCCTTCATGTATCATCTACACGTATGTAAGGCTGGTCTTTGCTTCGATTCATGCGAGTACTAATCTGTGGAGAAGTATATATAAGCGAGGAAATGGTAGTGTGTTGCAGAACCACAATTTGTCTGCTACCTATTACTGTCTCAGCAAGCTCTAAGCAGGATAGCAGGTTTTCCCCTCAAAGTGATTATCAGTTATCATCACTGAATTAAGCAACCACGAGTTCGCTGGTTCTGAGCTGGAAGCGATAGGGTAGGAGTTCTGCTATTAACTACATATAAATATAAACTGCTGGGTCTATAGAATACCCACCTGCACCACCCCCAGGATAATGTAGTGCATTTTTTTTGCTATAACATTCCTAGAGAGAATAGGTTCCTGCGTAATGTTTGTTTGGCATCCACGTGTACAAATTTGTACATTTTTTTCTCAGTTCACCTACATGTCATGAAGGTGTTGTAGAATGTAGAAGTAGACAAGCCCTTGTCTGGATAAAGTGTTCCAGAATTAAAGTAGAGCTCCATATATCCAATCCGAATGTTGACCCGCATGTCAGTTGCTGCTAAGACTTGCAGTCTATAGTTCCAGAAAATTATGCTTTCTCTAGTTCCGCCATCCTCATAGGATACAAGTGGCTTGTGCTTACTGGGCACCAAGAACATAGTTTTCTAGTACAAAACTGAGCAAAATGTCTCGCAGAGAAATTAAAAAACCATGGGTATTTGGTGACTCCATGCATGTTAACATGTATCTTGTAGTCACAAAGCTAGTGAATTATAGTTTGGCCCGTTCTTTACCTGCATGCAGTAAAACAGGCTAAAAGTACTTATGATAAATATTTAGTTCCACACAAGCAATAAGATATTTCACTTCATCAGGTAATTTTTGTATTCAATCATGCCCTAGAAAGGCTTAATAAACTATGCAAAAAAAAAAACTCATGGTGTGAAGCAACCTCAAGTGTATTGGAATTCCTGGTAAATCCTAGAGTGCAAGAAGTCTAGCTAGCAGATTCGAAGAAAAAAAAAACAGCTTGTTTCATGCCATGACTAGTGATATGTGATAAGCACCAAATGGTGGTAATGCACCAGTGCTGTGTAAAAATGAATGCCTGGCATGCTTTATGGTCCCATCACCTATGGTGTCTGATCTGCTGCATCATAAGAATTAAGGAAGCAATTAATGATGGTAATATAAACATAGTTTAAGTATTGATGGAGATGCATATTGAGTTATTGACCGATAATACGTAAATAAAAGAACATACTATGCGACCCACTAAAGATATCGAAACATCTATAAGGTAAAGCGGAAAGAGACATAAGGCCGGTAATTCAGAAATGTTCTTTTTTCATTGACACTGTATTCAAAACAAGAGGAGAGTCTCTTATGAAGCTCCTATGGCGAATTCAGAAATGTTTCTTTAGTCTATGTGTTGGTCAAATAATAAGCTTGCTTCTTTTTTTTGGTCAGAAAATAATAAAGTTGCTTCTTTGAACCATTGGTAGAAAATCTAATGTACGAAACCATGAGTTCAGAAGTAATATATAGTGATTTTTTAATATTTTTTATGTTAAAAAAATCATGCCCTTGAGAGGCTCAGTAAAATATGGAATGGAAATGATCGTAATGCAAAACAACCTCAAGCCCACTGGAACTCTAGGTAAAACCATGAGTCGCAAGAAGTCATAGCAGAGTCAAAGAAGAAAAGAAAAAAAAATCCAGCTTGTTTCCATGTCATGAATAGCTTGTAATGCTTCAATGGAGGTAATTTATCAGTTTTGACCATTGTTTTAAATAGCCCGCTATAGCCTCGCTTTAGCTTTTTAAGGGAGATGACGCTACGATATTGCTAATATTGCTGCTAACTCCGCTATATGGTTAATTTTACTACTAACTTAATCCGCTAACTCCGCTATAACTCAAAAGTCAAACCGTGGTGATTAGTTTTGCTGTTCATAGTCTATATGATGGTTGTCTTTTCATTATGTGAACTTTTCAATTGCTAGGAAATATGATAAATACATGCTTAGATGTTAGCGTGCTGTAATGATGGATGCACATATATGAAATGAGGGTCATAATTGATGAAATTACTAATGTTTTGGTAAAAATATTCTCTTTTTTTGCAAAACGCTATAGCCGCGCTATAGCTCCTATAGCTTTTCTAGGAGCACTCCGCTATATTCTATAGCCCGCTATTTAAAACATTGATATTGACCGATAATACA
>JAUNZO010005070.1:0-98805 GCA_031894775.1 Chloris gayana | reverse complement strand
TTGCGACTATGAATTAAGCCTAGCTTCCATTGAGCTACTCGTACCAAGTATAGCATGAATAAAAGGAAACCTATCTCATGCATCTAGGGTGTCAACCATTCCCTATCACCTAATGCACAAACATAACTTAACTATTGTGATAAAATAAAATATTTTAAAACATAGGAAGGATGCACCGGGCTTGCCTCGATTCACGTCGGTGTTAGCTTCCTCGGTGGTTGGGTCGATTTCGATGTTCCCGTCTCCTGCCTCTCGCCTCGGATGGAACTTCGATCACGTCAGGACCTAGGTCGACCAACAATACGTCGCGAATCAATGATCATACGTGCATGAATGTATATGACAGGATATGCAATGCTTTCATCGACATGTTCGTTAATTAGCGAGTTAATAACTTATTAATGATTTACAATAACACATGAAATCATAAATTATGATCACATGAAATGACGATGTTTATGTTTAATTTTGGGAAACATTTTCATCTGCAGTATCTCCTTCATTTAAATAAATTCTTTTCTTAAAATTAATTAATAATTAACATAAAATAATAACTCATGTTAATCAAAGTATGTACTTAATTAATACATATGAAATTAAAATGCTCAAAATAGATATTTTATTTCATAAACAGATAGAGAATAGTTTTATGAATCCAACAAAATTGGTTTCACATTTTTTTGATTTTTATTTAATTTTCTACGAATTTTTGAAAATCAAAAGGGTTCCGTGCCACACGCGGGGCCATAGGGTTGGGCCGCACGCGATCCCGCGTGGCCACACGTGATCCTGTGCGTGTGGTCCGCGGTGTGGCACAGTAACCCGAGGAGAAAGCTCAAGGATGAGTGGCCGAGCCGAAGAGCAACAAGTTACGCATCATTTGAAAGAAGAACGGAAACCAACGGCTCACCACGGCTCGCGAATTTGAAGGCACGGCGGAGGAACGACGGTGAGCTCATCCGGGAAAAATCCCGTCGATCGCGGAGCTCGGGGCGTCTCAACGCGATTGGGTGGTGGGGTGACCTCCGGAGGGTGATTGCGGAGCGGGTTGGTGTTGGAAGTTGGACGGGGAGCGGCCGGTACGGCCTGCCGGTGTTGAGCCGTAGAGGGTGGCGATGGTGGTGAGGCGTGGAGAGAAATGAGAGAGAGGGAGAGAGGGATAAGCACGGGCGGGGTTTTATCCAGGCCGGGAAGGAGGTGAAGCAGCAGCAGTAGCTAGCTGCATGGCTCGCGGGGCGCGCGACGCGCGGCCGGGAGCTGGCCTCCACGACGTCGGGCGGCACCGAGAGAGGCGAGCGCGGAGAGAGAGAGAGAGAGAGAGAAAAGAGACTAGCCAGTCTAGAATTTTTGCAAAAAGGCCCTCCAGCTTTTTGATAAATTGAAAAACACATTTCTAGAGCTCAGAAAATTTTACAGAAATTCAGGGGTGTTAATCAAAACATTTCCATCCTTTTTCTTTTTAGGTCCAGGTCCAAATTCCAAATATTTTTTGGATTAAAAATTCATGTTTAAAATAAAAAGGAACGCTTTAATTAATTCTTGTAGACATTTTGACAAAAGAAAATAATTTCAGAGAAACTCCATAAATCTTTTATTCTTATGTTCAATCAACAGAAAATGTTAAACACCATAATTTACTTTTATTTGAATTCTTTTTAAGAACTTAATTTACTTAGGTCAAATTAACATTTTATGTGCATACTTGACATAAAACTAAATTGTTTTACAAATGCAACATGATGACATGATGAATAATGACATGAGATGCACTTTTATTTATTAGGGTTGTTACAACAATCGGATCTAAACATGCGCCGAGAATATGGTTAGAGTTAATAAAAGACTATGAGTTCGAAGTACATTATCATCCTGGTCAAGCCAATGTCGTTGCCGACGCACCGAGTCGTAAAGAGCATTGCAATAATTTGGTGCTACAGCTTGTTGGACAATACCGAAGATGTTTCTACTACTGAACCAAGTACCCACATTATACCTATGGCAGCTATTCACAATCTAGCAGTCCATTCTACTATCGGAGAAGAAGTCATTGCTGCTCAGAAAAAGGATCCGGGTATGGCTCATATTCGGAAGAAAATTCAAGATGGCAAGGCAACATGCTTTCAACAAGATAATAATGGTGCTCTATGGTTTAATGATCGATTGGTTGTTCCTAAGGATTTTAAACTCCGTCGTAAGATTCTTGATGAAGCACACCAATCGAAGTATTCGGTTCATCCTGGTAGTAACAAGATGTATCAAGGGTTAAGAGAGAGTTTTTGGTGGACCAGGATGAAACGGGAAGTTGCTTGCTACATCGCCGACCATTTGAAGAAAGCAGGTCTTCTGCAACCATTAAGTATTCCTATTTGGAAGTGGGATGACATTAGTATGGATTTCATTGTTGGTCTTCCTCGCACAACTCGTAAGCATGACTCCATCCGGGTTGTTTTTGACCGACTCACTAAGTCAGCTCCTTTCATACCAGTCAACACTTGCTACTCGGTTCGCCAGTATGTCGAACTTTATATCTCCAGGATTATATGCTTACATGGTGTGCCCAAGACAATTATTTCAGATCGAGGTTCCCAATTTGTGGCAAGATTTTGGGAACAACTTCATGCATCTTTGGGTACTAAGTTAATCCGCAGTTCAGCTTATCACCCAACTACCGATGGACAAACCGAGCGTGTCAATCAAATTTTGGAAGACATGCTTAGGGCTTGTGTCTTAAAACATGGAGGTAATTGGGATGAATATCCGCCTCTCGCCGAGTTCTCGTACAACAACAGCTATCAAGAGAGTGCGGCTATGACGCCATTTGAAGCTTTATATGGACGCAGCTTGTCGAACCCCTCTAAATTGGTCAAAGTCCGGAGAAAAAATCACCTTTGGACCATATCTAGTACAACAAGCTGAAGAAAAGGTTTGGGTTATTCAAGCCAATTTAAAGGCTGCCAAGCAACGTCAGGAGATGTATGCAAATAAGCGTCGTCGACCCCTTACCTTTGACAAGGACGATTATGTCTATCCGGCATTCAACATTTTGGTATAAAAGGAAAATTGGCACCTCGTTATATCGGACCGTTCAAAATATTGGAACAATGTGGACCGGAAGCTTATAAACTGGAATTGCCAATCAAATTATCCGGAGTACACAACATTTTTCACGTATCCTCCGTCTCAATCCACTCCTTTCTTCAACGTTCCCTTCCAAACCCTAGTACGGTGTAATGGCTGACCGCCGCTCCGAGGAAGCGAACCGCCGCTCTCGCCTGTCTCGCCACCGTTGGGGGATCTAGATCTGCTCTCCTTCCTCTCTAGATGTTGTCTTTTTTACTTCTTGTCCGATCTCTTCTTCTTCTTTGCAGAGATGGCACAACGCTCCGCCCTCCATCTCCTCCTCCTCCGGCATCTCCATTGATCCGAAATGTGGGGCCAGCCGAGCCGACGACATCGTATGTCGCCCTCTCTACGGCGGAGAAGGAGACCGAGGCCATGCGCCGGTGGCTCGTGGAGGCCGACAGCAGGGTCGTCGATACTGTTCATCTTCATGGCGTAAAAGCCCTCCTTTTCTTTTGACTTCAAAATCTGCGCTCTAATGCTTCCTTGTTGTGGTGTAGCTCTGTCGGCACAACTTAATGAGCTGCTCCAGGCTGTTACCATCGCTGTTGGAGCCGCCAAAGCCCATGGAGACACGAGTGGTTGCTCGCCTCCATGATATCCCCAAGCACGTCGAGGAGTTGGCTGCGCATGGCGTGGCTAGGGCGCCGCCACCGCTCCGACCCTGGTCCACTTGGGGTCTCCGGGGAACAACTTTCTTGGGCTAGATCCGAATCCTCTCGATCCGGATGATGACAACGTGGTGGAGCTGCAGGACGCCTATGGAGGCGTGGCGGCCGACATCGCCGAGAGGGTGGCCCCGGCAGTGTAGTGCTCATGCTCTTTGATGAGTCGATCATTGCAGCATTTTGTAACCAATGTAACCATGGCCCTTAGGCCAAATTTTGTAATATCTATCATTGGTTGCAATAAAATCCAAGCACTACACTCTTTCATGCCCTTCTCGTTTTAGCTCCTGCGAACTTGTCTTGGTATATATTTTTTCTACTAAGGGCGATATAGAAATATCAGCCATCCGTATGCGCTAGATTACTACCGGCTGTCAAAATCTTTTCATTTGCTGAAGTATTGATCCACACGCTCAGGTAATACTTCTTTAAATATTTTCCATTAAGAGCCCTTCCAAATTCTTCACCTTCCAACCCTTTTATGAAATAAGCATTACTAGGCGCACACCTGCTAACAAGGAACGACCCTTCTCCATTTGATGACCATTTGCCAAAGTGATTGTCGGGGAGAAAGATTAGCGCCGCCACGTGGCGCCCTCCGAACCTACTTAATAGAGGATTAGTGAAACCACGTCGGCGGGTGAGGCTGGGCCTACTCCCGTACGACGCCGTCGGAAAATGAGTCAAGGGGTGACGAACTCGACCTTGCCCGCCAAGCTCGAGGAGGCTCCGTCTCGCACGACCTTGCCCGCCTTGCTCGAGGAGGCTCCATCCCGCACGACCTTGCCCCGCTCGACCCTCGAGCTCGACCTCGAACTCGACCACCAACCGCATTAACTCCACCCGCCCCGATGCCCACGTAGGTGTTACTCGGCAATCATTGATGCGGGCTCATACACCATCCCTCCCGCCACCGCCACCTGCTCCCGTCGGACCACGCCGATGGGACGCGCCGTCCCCGTAGCCTCGGCGAGTTGGCGTGGACCGAAGACTCCGGACGTGGCCATCATCATCCGACGTACGTCGGCACGACCACCCCCGTCATACTCGTCGACAGGTGTAGCTTGAGGTCAGCCTCGAGCTATCCTCCGTCCCGCACGACCTTCGCCAACACGCTCGAGGCTCGACGAGTTGCCCCGCGACCTCGACCTCAAGTTCGCCATCAATACGCCCGACAAGAGAGGACGGGAATGGCATGTCCCCTCCAACCACTCCGCCTTGACACCGCCCATGGCTCCGCCGGACGCGGAATACTCCAACCCCGACGCAGCGAGCTACGGGAACGACACGACACCCCGGTCAACCTACTCAAGTACGCACGGGGAGGAAGATCGATGGGGCGCCACAAGCGGTCGACCGAGTCTACGACTACTTTTCCTCTCCCTCTCTCCTATAACTCGAGCTCTACCCCCGAGGCTATAAAGGGGAGGAGTCTCTCATTCTCTAGAGACAGACACATACGCTCACATTCTCGGCACACGCACGAACGACCACACTCACCCACACATCGCATAACTCGGAACTTGGAGCACGCTTCTCTCTCACCTCCTCTCGTACGCCATAGTTGTTTGACGCAAGGAACACGAGCGCCGCGACACCACCCCAACCGGACGTAGGGAGCTTTCCGAACCTGTCTAAATCCCTCGTGTCTTCCCTTGTGTACCATCCGGCCAAAAACGTGCGGTGCCGGAACAAGTTCTACTAGCCGGTGGTTCGAACACCGACGGTTGGCGTGCCGGTAGGGGCCGTTGCACATTTTCGTCATTTTTTCTCCTCTCCCATGGCACGGATGGCTAGCTCGAGCTTTCCTTCTAGGCCCCGGCACCACGGTGCGTTTCGGGTGCCTAGATTTTGTTGCCACTATCGAGCGGACGCCGGTACGCGCCGAGCCGCCAGCGACCGTTGGCCCCCATGGACACCCGTGTCGCTGCTGAAGTGACGGTCCCGCGGCAGCCGGCAGTCGCGAGCGTGACGTCGGGTTGTGCTTTCATGCAGCCGCGGTTCCCATCAAGCGCTCCCCGGGGCTAACAGGCCCCACGGTTGGAGAATTCGTAGGGATGGTCATCCATCCTTCCGAGTCCTTCTTCGACCTCCTCGACGTGGGGAGGAGGAAGACTCGGACCAGGGAAGCGAGTGATGAAAATCACGGCCCCGCCCACGAGTGCAACATGGTGTATGTTCCACGGCGTAGTCCCGGAACGCAAGCCGTTCCCATCGGGCAGATCTACTTGCCCATCACGTTCGGAACTCCTTCAAAATTTCGAACGGAGACCCTCACGTTCGAGGTGGTTGGATTCCCGGAGTCTACCACACTATCCTCCGGCGGCCGTGCTATGCGAAGTTCATGGCCGTCCTGAACTATGTCTACTTGAAGCTCAAGATGACCGAGCCGAAGGGAGTCATCACCGTAGGCGCGTCCTTCCAAGCACGCCCGGTGCGACGTCGACAAGCTGCGACCTGGCGTCGGCACACCTTGCCTCCACAACCGAGCCGGCGCCATCAGGCCCGAAGCCGGCTCCGGTCGTGCGCCCTCACCAACACGCGCCACGCAGCTTGGGCTGCCCGCTCGCTTCACCCCCGCCCCACCGGATAAGCATGGAGCCCCTAGCCACGGCTCTCTTGCTCCTATTCATCGCACCGAAGCAACACCACCTGTCACCCTCTCTCGCTCCAACGCTGGTAGGCCACCTCCGGCCGTCCCCCAGCAAACCACCACCGCCCACCTCTCCGCATAGCCTTCCTAGAGCTCCCCATGGCCTTCAATCGGGTCAAGCTGCCCTAGCTCGTCGGATCAAAGCACGTTTTTCCCCACCGGTTCTCAACATGGAACCCCACCGCAACCCAAAATTCTCCCTCCACGGTGAGCCATTTCATCCTGTTCTTCTTCCTAGAGGTGCGCCAAAGCTCCCTTGATCTTCCGGTGTACTTACCATTGAGATTCCCGTGCAGGACCTCTTCAATTTCATGTTCCACCGGAGCTCCGATCACCGCCGCCTAGCACTACCGCCTCGGCCGTTTCCAAGGGGGATTATCCCCAATACTATTGTTCCTCACGTCCATCTCATGCTCAAAGCACATTTTCCCTAATTTTGGAGGACCACGGCAGGCTCCGCACATCGCCGGTGTGACACCCCTACCTCGCGAAGCGAGAGGGATTGTCGAACAGGATCGTATCGGGAGACATTCGACAAGCGAACGTACATTGCACGTACATCAGGGATAAATTCATCATTTTATTACATAGGGAAACTACTTGAGCAACAAGTTTCATACATAATCTCTTAATTATTACAAGCCATTGTTCGAATTTCAGCTTACAATACATAAGTGTAGTGTTGTTTTACAATACTTGATAATGTCTTTGCGGAAGCGTAAACATCTCGACGGTACATATATATATAGCTTAACTAGGAGGACCACACCAGCCCATACGGCATGGCCTCACTCTTGAGTCGGCGAAGCGGGAACCCACTCCACGGTCCACTCCCGAGGTTCCTCGCCTTGACACACATACTTCCCGCAGCAATCACAATAATCGGGCTGCGGGAATCCTGAAAATAGTTTCAACACAAACCCCGAGTATCTAATATACTCCGCAAGGCTTACCCGCCAAAAATGGTTCTAAGAACCCACCCTAACATGCAGGGGGCTTGACCTGGCTTGCAGGAACTTGCAAAAACAGCACTTAAAGCATTTGTCTAACTCATATTTTAGCCAAGTTAAGAGGGTGGAAACATAATCGTAAATTTTTGTGAGCAAGACTAACAAGCATGGTTGCAATACATGAATTTAATATTCAAAAACAGCAAGCTTACTCATCATATTCTCTTATTACTACGATGCAATCTGCTCGAGACAAGTGGTACTCATCACCGCGAGGGACGGCGATATATATCGATTTACACCCTGCAGGGGAAACCCAAATGCACGACATACGCATCATTTAAGAACACGTATGGCCACCTTTCACAAGATTATCATAGATATGAGCCGGGTCCGTCCTCCGAGTGTGCATTCCACATGCAACCACAGTAGCGTCGGGTCCAAGGGTAATAACACACCCTCCATCCACCGTGACCAACACTTTGCACAAAGGGTGGAGAGACCGTCCAACACTACGACTCTCAAGTTACATCAGTTTACCAACTCCCATACGAAGGTATGCATTTGGTACACAACTCAATACTTGCTCGCGGAGTCACAACGAACGGTCCTTGACCGACACATACGGGGCTATGGCGCACAAGGACCAACCTTGTCACCGCATCCTACACATGCTCTTCCCCGTACGGTCTCCAATTAATCATGTGAGGGTAACCAAAATTTAATCCCTAGACCGGGTGATCTCCAAATCACTCGGTGTTGCTACCGATGAAATTATTGAGCATAGCACTAGCGATTAGGATTATACTTAACCAAGACCACAGGATACAGGAATCTAGTGCAACTAGGTTTCCGAGCAACTCCTAAACGTAAATGCACAATACATCATAGACGTATGTGAAAATAAAGAGAACTTTAAAACATAGGTCATGCTCCGGGGCTTGCCTTGATTCGGTTCGTAGTTAGCACACTCGAACTCGCTCACTTCAAGTTGGTGCCCTGCTTGATCTTCAGCTCCGGTCGGGGTTCCTATATGAATGCATATGTAATGTATGAGCAATGGATGACTTCATATTTCTATAGTTCATGGAACTTTCTCAATAATATAATGTAACGAAACGTTTGCATAAATTAAACATGTTCTCGAATCGTGATGACATGGTCATGATGTGGTATGTGTGGTTTATTTCATGGGGACAACCTTCTAATTAGGTAATTTTCTCATCATTTAGTACAATTGAACCTGCTGATTGTTAAATCAAAATAATAGGATAGGCCTCATGATTTCAAACAAGCGGAAGGAAATGTTTATATGGCTAAGCCTAATCATATGATGACGTTTGGC
Organism: Chloris gayana; assembly: GCA_031894775.1. Classification (NCBI taxonomy): domain Eukaryota; kingdom Viridiplantae; phylum Streptophyta; class Magnoliopsida; order Poales; family Poaceae; genus Chloris; species Chloris gayana. The sequence goes on along the minus strand of JAUNZO010005070.1, from coordinate 90,069 downwards.
GTTGTGGTTTTACAACAATAATCATGTGACCCAATTTGGAGTGAATCATTTTATTACATTCCCTGGTATAATCATTACCAATTTTTGTCTTCATTAATTAATGTGAAAAAGGTTGATGCTCACGTCTTAGGGTAAAGCTCTCATCACCTCTCTAAACATTGAGCACCATTGTCATTTTATGTAAATTTAATACAACCCATTATACACAAGGAATGACTGTTCTTGCCCAAAAATAAACGTGATCATGACATGCTTAATGGTACCATGTAAGTGTGAAAAGTATTTAGCCATAACAGAAAAGGAAAAAGGCAGGTTTGATCTTAGCAAATTCTCAGCCATTTGTTTAGCTAAGTCTGGGCTGACAGGCTGACTGTGAAGCCCTCTTAAGGTGCTCAAATCTTAATATTTCGCTATAGAACTTGGGTGAATCATATTGGGTCATGTAAAGTACATAGTTCAAGGTTTACAACGAACGTATATTTGTTTTATTTGGATCTGTATTTAAAAAGTTATTGAATTTCAAAAACGTCAAGTTGTCACGCGGGCATAACAGATTAGCATCTTAGAGTACTTGTATCTTTATTTTTCTACATATGAAGTACTTGGATTATGTTACTCCGTTAAAGTACAAGTCATCTACTTTGCAAAGAGCCCTTGCTCAAGAAGTTTGGATCCGGGGTCTAGAAGTTACATCATTTTCAAAATGCAATCTTGTTAAGCAGCATGGTCATGATAGCATTTTCATCTTGCTCAAAATTTAAATTTTACTATATAACCATAGGTGTTCATGTATTCCATATTGAAGTACAGGTTATAAACTTTCCAATGCACTTTGAATCGTTCAAATCCGTGGCGTAAATCTCAAGTTATGATTTTTCCAAAATCCTTGACTTTTACGAAGTTTCAGCACGATTCAAAATTTTAGCTAAGTGTCGCGCGCGGGGAGGCTTGCCGGAGCGGCGGCGGGGCTCGCCGGCGACGCGCTAGGGCTCGCCGCAGGGGCCGGGCTTGGCCGCCTGTGCACGGTTTTCGACGGCGCACCGTTTGGTTGGGGTGGCGAGGCGGGAGGGTGAACGGAGCGTAGCTCGCGACGGCAATGGCGGAGACGATAATCTCCGGCGTGGGAGCTCGTGCTCGCCACCGCACGAGAGGAGGGGCGGTCAAGGCTGAGAGCGTCACCTGCTCGAGGGGAAGCTCGGCACGGGGTCGAAGAAGGAGGAGGGGCTCGGGAGGTAGTAGCTCGTCGGAGGGGTGGTGGAGGCGCGGTGACCGGCGGCGAAGAAGATGGGATTTTCTTCTCCGTTCGGACTCGGTTGGACATGGGAAGGAGCAGGGAGGTCCGTTAGGTTCTGGCACACCTTCCGGAGGCAGAGGCGTGACATGAGCTCACCCGAGCACCGCTCAATCGAGCTCGCCGGCGTTCATGGTGGAAACGGAGTTCTTTGCGGATTTTTGGCGATTGGTGCTCGCGCAGTAGAGGAGAGGGTTGGGGACCGGGGTTAGAGCTACTCAGGAACTTGGCGAGGTACTTGCACGCAAATGTGGGGCGTTGAAATGCGGAGGGGGCGGCGCACGGGGAAATGGTTCGGGCGGCGGCCATGGCGAATCCTCTCCCCGCCATCGACGCGCCGAGGGGGCAAGCTTCCGTGCGAAGGATGGGAGGTGTTGCGCGACGCGTGGAGCTGCACAGCACTTGCGAGGACGGAGCTGCCTAACGCGGCATGGGCGCCGGCGGCGAGCGTCGCTGGCAGTGGCCCCGGCCACCGTGCCGGCCTCTCGTTCAAACAGGATTCCCAAAAATTTACAGCTTGTGCCACCGATGCCCCTTCTCTGTAATTTGCTCATAGAATTTGATCCTTTCGGAATTTTTGCAAACCAAAATTTCTGGAGGTTCAAGGCATTGTAAGGAACAACTTTTGTTATTGGCAAAAGTTTAAATTTCTGCTTGTAAAAATTTACAAAAAATCATGAACAAGTGCTGTTTTAAACCTAGTTTGGATTTTTCTAGGAATTTGTGCTGCTCCAAAAATTCAGGAAAAATATCCTAAATTCATGTCTTGATGTGCTCTACCAGATTGTGCAAAAATTTGGGGTTACCACCTTGGAGAATGTTTGAGATCTCACCAGCTAGGGTTTTGGACCATTAAAAACCCTAATAGGACTCTAATCCATTATTTCATGTGACTTGGCTAATGATTTTTATTTGCACATGCAGATTTGCATTTCGTACAGTAACATCGTGAATTTGTGACACGGGGTGTCACAGCCCTTCCCCTTAAAGAAATCTCGTCCCGAGATTATGATTGGTAAAAAGAAAGGTCGAAGGAAGGTGCGTCGTTACCTCGATTGCGAAGCCATGAACTCGGGAAAATGATTGTCCAGAAATTCCTCTTGTTCCCAAGTGGCTTCATCCTCGGTGTGATTACTCCATTGCACTTTATAGAAGGTGATAGTGCGGTTGCGAGTAACACGATCCTTTTTATCGAGAATCCGGACGGGAGTTTCTGGGTAAGATAGGTCATCTTGCAATTGCTCGGTATCGGAGATGACCACGTCGATGGGTGGTTTTAGACACTTCTTGAGTTGCGACACATGGAACACGTTGTGCACACGTTCCAAGTTTGTTGGCAATTGCAACCGGTATGCCACGGGGCTAAACTTCTCCACAATTGGGAATGGTCCAATGTAGCGGGAGCAAGTTTTCCTTTTATACCGAAACGTGACACACCTTTATTTGGAGAGACACGAAGATAAACATGATCATTTACCTCGAATTCTAGCGGGCGTCTCCTTTTGTTTGCATAACTTATTTGGCGGGATTGAGTAGCTTTCATATTAGCTTGTATCTCTCTCACTTTTTCCTCGGCCTGCTCAACAATATCCGGACCAAATATTATTCTTTCGCCCGACTCGGACCAGTTTAACGGCGTGCGGCAAGAATGTCCGTATAACGCCTCAAAAGGAGTGACTCCAGAGCTTTCTTGATAGCTGTTGTTATATGAAAATTCAATGAATGGTAACCGATCATCCCAATTTCCCTTTTGCGTCAAAGCACAAGCTCTCAACATATCCTCCAAGTATTGAATCAACCTTTCCGATTGTCCATCCGTTTGAGGATGATATGCAGAGCTCCGGATTAGGGTAGTACCAAGACTAGCGTGCAATTGTTCCCAAAATCGAGAAACAAATTGCGGACCGCGATATGAAATGATGGTCTTTGGCACACCATGTAAACACAGCACACGGGCAATATACAATTCAGCATACTTCTTAGCACCGTAGGTGGTGTGTACCGGAATAAAGTGTGCTGATTTCGTCGATCTATCGACGATTACCCATATGGAATCATGTTTCTTGGATGTGAGAGGTAATCCAACAACAAAATCCATGGCTATGTCTTCCCATTTCCAAGCGGGAATTTTCAATGGGTGCAATAGTCCGGCTTTCTTCAGATGATCAGCTTTGACTCGTTGGCAAGTGTCGCACTCGGCAACATAACGCGCCACTTCCCGCTTCATGCGAGTCCACCAAAATTTTTCTCTCAACCCACGGTACATTTTGTTAGTACCGGGGTGTATGGAGTACTTGGAGAGATGCGCTTCATCGAGAATTTTCTTTCGTAGTTCCATATCCTTCATCCGTTTTCTGGGCAGCAATGATTTCTTCTCGTAGAGTAGGAACAAGAGCCAAATTGTGCAATGCACCATAAGGAATGATATGAAGGCAGGGATTACTCTCATTTTCAGATTTGCTGACTTTTTCCATAGAGCAGATTTCAACTTGATTGCATTGGTGTTTGCGGCTTAATGCATCGGCAACCACATTAGCCTTTCCGGGTGGTAATGAATTTCTAACTCATAATCTTTTATCAATTCCAGCCATCTTCGTTGCCGCATATTTAATTCTTGCTGCGTGAAAATATATTTGAGGCTTTTATGATCGGTATAGAGATGCACAAGATTTCCTAGGAGATAATGCCTCCAAGTTTTGAGAGCAAGAACTACCGATGCCAATTCAAGATCATGAGTAGGATAGTGCTTCTCATGTTTGCGGAGTTGACGGGAGGCATAGGCAACGACTCGGTCTTCTTCCATGAGAACACAACCCAATCCTATGCCGGACGCATCACAATATACGTCAAACGGCTTGTTGATGTCGGGTTGAGCGAGAACGGGAGCGGTGGTTAAATGCTTCTTCAAGGTTTGGAAGGCATTTTCACACTCGGGCTCCACTTGAAGGTAGAGTCTTTCTCCAACAATTTTGTCATGGGCTGGGAGATGATAGAAAAATTTGGGATGAATTTCCGATAATATCCAGCAAGTCCGAGAAAGCTACGGATGTGCTTGACGGTCTTGGGAGTCTTCCAATTTAGCACGTCAGCAACTTTACTTGGATCGACTGAAATTCCCTCCGCTGAGATGATATGACCCAGGAATGGAACTCGATCCAACCAAAATTCACACTTGCTGAATTTTGCATAAAGTTGATGATCTCGTAGTCGTTGAAGCACAATGCGGAGGTGTTCAGCATGTTCTTCCTCCGACTTGGAATAAATGAGGATATCATCAATGAATACCACCACGAACTTGTCTAGCTCCGGCATAAATACCGAGTTCATGAGGTACATGAAATAGGCCGGTGCATTTGTCAATCCAAAAGACATTACTAGATATTCAAAAAGTCCATATCTCGTAGAGAAAGCGGTTTTAGGAATGTCCTCTCGTCCGAATTTTAATTTGGTGATAGCCGGAGCAAAGATCGATTTTTGAGAATACTTTTGCACCGACTAATTGATCAAACAACATATCAATGCGTGGAAGGGGGTATTTATTTTTGATGGTTACCGCATTGAGAGGTCGATAATCGACACACAACCTTAATGATTTATCTTTCTTTTTCACAAAAAGAGCGGGGCAGCCCCAAGGCGAAGCACTTGGGCGTATGTACCCCTTGTCCAGAAGTTCGTTGAGTTGCTCCTTAAGTTCAGCTAATTCGTTTGGAGCCATTTTATACGGTCTTCTAGATATCGGTGCGGTACCGGGCTGAAGTTCAATTTTAAATTCTACTTCCCGATCAGGTGGCATTCCCGGCAAATCATCCGGAAACACATCGGGAAACTCACATACTACCGGTATATCCTCTAATTTCCGAGCCTTTAGGTGCTGAATTTGAGTTCTCAAAATTTTTGGGTATGGCAATGATAGAATAGACGGGCCGTATAGAGGTGAATTTAAATGTACTTCCCGGGTATCTATGTGTAAGACAGCTCTATGTCGTTTCATCCATTTCATTCCTAATATCACCTCTATGCCTTGCCCATTTAGAATGATTAGTGGCGAGAGGTATGTATTTCCGGCAAGTTCAAGGGGAACGTTTCTTGCTTCACGGTTTGTGTGAATGAGGCCACCGGGAGACGTGATAGTGTATGAAGTTTGCAAAATGGTGGATGGTAGATGCAATTTGTCCACACATGCTTAACTGATGAAATCATGTGTGGCGTCGGAATCGAAAAGAACGAGAGCGGAATGTCCGGATATAGAAAACATACCCGAGAGGACCGGTTCTCCGGCTTGACATCTTCGACCGTAGTAAAATTCACACGGCCGGTTTTGGTGGGGGTTTTGTTGTGATTGTTGCTGTTGTTGCCGCGGTTATTATTGTTGCCATTATTCCCGCGGTGGTGCTGATGCTGATTATTCCCACCGTTGTTGCCGTTATTGCGGCGAGGGTGTGGGCATTCTCTCGATGAAGTGACCAATGCCGCCGCAGTTGAAGCATGGCTGCTGCGGGGATGGTCCGGCACCTTGGTTGTGCTGCTGCGGGGTGTGTTGGTGACCACGGTGCTGATAGGAGTGGTGGGGCGCACGATAAAGCTGCTGGAAGGTAGTGCGTTGCCCACCCATTGGAGGCACCGGGACACGGAATTTCTGACCAGTGGGGCTGGTCACTGCAAGCTTGAACTTGTGAGGTGGTGCACCGGATGAACTTCCCGTGGTGCGCCTCCTCTTCTTGTCATCCTGATTGACGCGAATGGCGTCCTCTTGCACAATGGCTGCACTAACCAATTCATTGAATGTGCCATTTAGGAGAGCAAGGCGGTCTTGTAGTTTCGGATTTAGACCCTTTCGAAAGCACTCACGCTTCTTCGCATCGGTGTCAGCGTGATAGGAAGCATACTGGGCAAGATAGTTGAATTTCCGAGCATACTCTTGCACAGTGCTGGAGCCTTACTTCAGGTCAACAAATTCCTGAAGCTTCCTTCTCATGACACCGTCAGGAATGTGGTGTGCACGGAAGGCTGCCGAAAATTCCGGCCAGAGCACCTGGTAATCCGCGGGGAGTGCAGCGGTGTAGTTTGCCCACCACGCACTAGCCGACCCACGGAGCTGCTGTGCTGCAAACAGAGTCTTCTGGTGCTCGGTGCAATTCAGAAGAGCAAACTTGGACTCCACAATACGCAGAAAATTATCTGCTTCCAGGGGGTCCTTTGCTTCTGAGAAAGACGGCGGTTGAGTCGCCCAGAAATCCCCATAAGAGGTGGGACGGGGCTACGGTGGAGGAGCTGCTGCCTGGGCATTATTGTTCTGGCTTGCCAGGAACAGCCGAAATATCTCGTTCTGATTCTGGACAAGTTGCTCCACAGCAGTCAACGGTGGTGGAGGAGGTGGCTGCGACGAAGCACCCTCCCCCGAAGGATCCACCGTGCGACGAGTGTTCACCATCTGCCACACAATTTAATTACACCATTAGTCTCAGCGTTTCGGAGCCATAGACAACGATAATAATTAAGGGGCATGATACGGACATGAATTTCAGAAGGCAATCCATAGGAAGAAAATTTCATCAGGTGCTGAAATTGATGGAGTAAAAGTTTCGGTATGAAATTTTCAGATTGCATAAACCTGGGAGATTTATTTCCATGATCTGAAATTGATAGAACCAGAAATTTTTGCTCACAATTTCAGACCATTCATACTTAGTAAAATTTCCTTACGATTCTGAATTTTTTTGACGGAACGAGACATATATTCATTAAACATAAGCTTAGTGTTCCATATATATTTCGAGGTGCAACCCATTTGTACACAAAAGCGCGTGATATTAACACTTCTTAGCGCGGGGTTACACGTCCAGGATTGTCCGGGCCTAGCTAGTCGTCCATACCTCCTATGCTGTCAACCTACCCAAAACACAGCGACCACTACGTCCTTACGTATGTACAAGCCACTAGTTCTTGTTCTTTAGTACACTAACATTAGTTTTACAAGTTTCTTTCTTAACACTAGTTAGCAGCCTAGGCATCGCTGTCGGTGTCTTCCGGGTTGTTCACATCGGAAGCATCACTAGCAGCGTCGTCCCCGTTGTTCTCCGGTGGTGGTGGCTGCAACAGATTCCAATGAGCTGCCAGCAACGCCTGGTGGAGCTGCTGTAACTCGGCCAACTGGTGCTGGAGATTCCCTATCTCCGTGAACAGCTGGTCCATGTTGGTCTGTGCGGTCTGAAGCTGTCCATGCAGGAATTGCATGGTGGCCTGCTGGGAGTGGATGGTCTCATCCTTCTGAGCAATAGATGTCTTAGCTGCATTTAGCTCATTCAGCGCCTCAATCCGTTCCTCATCACAGAACGTAGCCATCTGCTCATGTTCCGCCTTTTCCTGCTCAGCCCTTTCTTTTGCCCTATCCGCAACGACACGTAGGTTATCGCTGAAGATAAGGTCATCCTGCACCTCCTTGATACGTGCAGTCAGGGCAGCATTTTCCTGCTCCAGCTCGGTGATACGGGCGGTCAGCTGCTTGTTCTCCTCTTTTGCTGAGTAGTAGTCGTCCGTGACGTCGGTGAGACGATCGGTGAGGTCTTCCACCTCAGACCTCAGCTGATTTCTTTCAGTCAGGAGTTGCCTCGCATCCATCTATAGATCATGGTCAGGGATACATTTTAAGCAGCATTATTATCAACAATTTAGGTAAATAAAAGCTCAAAGTAATATACTGAAAAACAGAATGAAGCTAACATCATTTACAACGTAACCGGTTCTGAACCCTCTCTGTTCTCACCCAATTTCATCTCTGTTTGTACAGAAAATTTTACCAAAATTTATGACCAGATGCTAGAGGATTTCCTAAGCTTTCCAACGCATCCTAAAACATGAAAAAATCTTAAGCGGATCAAAAGATACGGCGATTTCCGGCTCGACGGTTTTCTGCCAAGGTTTTCTGGAAACGCCAGGAACTCAAAATTAGCTCTCTGTTTTTGCTTATTTGACCGACTTAAAGAATTTTCCTTGCCAACTTGATATTAGATGAAATGTGGGGCATAACATGAGCTTTCCAGAATGGGGTAGATCATTTTATTTGGATAAGTACTTCAAAAGTTATCGCGATTTTCGTGAGATACCCGAATCTGCCAATCCGGCGGTTCGGTGAAATCTGGCAACCTTTGGCCAGGTTTTCCGGGTAAGTCCTTTTTAGTACGATTCCACTCTACTTTTACCTGGATCATCATGCCAGGGTGATGGTACGTGTTATGAGCTTTCCAGATTGTTTTTAATCGTTTCATTTGAGTGAACGATTTAAAAATTGTGACCGTTTCCGTGAAACGATAATCGGTTAGGGTTTAGTTCTCCATCGGGTGGGGTTTTCTGCCCGATTTTTGGATATCATGCACGAATTGTGTTGAGATTTTGGTGAGTTGTTCGCGACCGTGTTTTCGCATTCCTGATCAATTATTTTTATGCAATCGCGATGCATGACATGAATGATGACATGAAATGCCGTTAACCTACGTCCTTTCCAAAAACAAAATACGTGATCGGTCTATATATAGCCGACCACTCGTTTTTGTGGCAACACACACACGATCTCATCACGGGAACTACACGATCTAAATTTCGTGGTTAGCGTACCTGCAAGAGACCATTTTAGAAACATTACATCAAATTCAAAAGAAACTACGAAAACAATTATTCCACAACCTCATCAACTTCTTCATATCCACATCCTTCTCATAGTAACGGCTCATAGAAAGAACCGCCTCGTGGATTGCCATGAGCCAACATTGTCCCGTATTATTACTTCCGCGGGCACGGAGCGCTAATTTAAATTGCAAACATACCTGGGCCGGGCCGTAGTTGCAAAAATTTAAACAAGCATAACCCAGGGTTAGTTTGCCACAACTACTGCTATTATAGACCTTAATTGGGCTTTCTAGGTCGTTCCTCACCGTATAAATGTGTTCGTGATTTTTAGAATGATCCGTAGTGTACGGCATATCCCGACACGGCTCGATACCAGCTGTGACACCCCTACCTCGCGAAGCGAGAGGGATTGTCGAACAGGATCGTATCGGGAGACATTCGACAAGCGAACGTACATTGCACGTACATTAGGGATAAATTCATCATTTTATTACATAGGGAAACTACTTGAGCAACAAGTTTCATACATAATCTCTTAATTATTACAAGCCATTGTTCGAATTTCAGCTTACAATACATAAGTGTAGTGTTGTTTTACAATACTTGATAATGTCTTTGCGGAAGCGTAAACATCTCGACGGTACATATATATATAGCTTAACTAGGAGGACCACACCAGCCCATACGGCATGGCCTCACTCTTGAGTCGGCGAAGCGGGAACCCACTCCACGGTCCACTCCTGAGGTTCCTCGCCTTGACACACATACTTCCCGCAGCAATCACAATAATCGGGCTGCGGGAATCCTGAAAATAGTTTCAACACAAACCCTGAGTATCTAATATACTCCGCAAGGCTTACCCGCCAAAAATGGTTCTAAGAACCCACCCTAACATGCAGGGGGCTTGACCTGGCTTGCAGGAACTTGCAAAAACAGCACTTAAAGCATTTGTCTAACTCATATTTTAGCCAAGTTAAGAGGGTGGAAACATAATCGTAAATTTTTGTGAGCAAGACTAACAAGCATGGTTGCAATACATGAATTTAATATTCAAAAACAGCAAGCTTACTCATCATATTCTCTTATTACTACGATGCAATCTGCTCGAGACAAGTGGTACTCATCACCGCGAGGGACGGCGATATATATCGATTTACACCCTGCAGGGGAAACCCAAATGCACGACATACGCATCATTTAAGAACACGTATGGCCACCTTTCACAAGATTATCATAGATATGAGCCGGGTCCGTCCTCCGAGTGTGCATTCCACATGCAACCACAGTAGCGTCGGGTCCAAGGGTAATAACACACCCTCCATCTACTCACAAACCCGTGCATCCACCGTGACCAACACTTTGCACAAAGGGTGGAGAGACCGTCCAACACTACAACTCTCAAGTTACATCAGTTTACCAACTCCCATACGAAGGTATGCATTTGATACACAACTCAATACTTGCTCGCGGAGTCACAACGAACGGTCCTTGACCGACACATACGGGGCTATGGCGCACAAGGACCAACCTTGTCACCGCATCCTACACATGCTCTTCCCCGTACGGTCTCCAATTAATCATGTGAGGGTAACCAAAATTTAATCCCTAGACCGGGTGATCTCCAAATCACTCGGTGTTGCTACCGATGAAATTATTGAGCATAGCACTAGCGATTAGGATTATACTTAACCAAGACCACGGGATACAGGAATCTAGTGCAACTAGGTTTCCGAGCAACTCCTAAACGTAAATGCACAATACATCATAGACGTATGTGAAAATAAAGAGAACTTTAAAACATAGGTCATGCTCCGGGGCTTGCCTTGATTCGGTTCGTAGTTAGCACACTCGAACTCGCTCACTTCAAGTTGGTGCCCTCCTTGATCTTCAGCTCCGGTCGGGGTTCCTATATGAATGCATATGTAATGTATGAGCAATGGATGACTTCATATTTCTATAGTTCATGGAACTTTCTCAATAATATAATGTAACGAAACGTTTGCATAAATTAAACATGTTCTCGAATCGTGATGACATGGTCATGATGTTGGTATGTGTGGTTTATTTCATGGGGACAACCTTCTAATTAGGTAAATTTTCTCATCATTTAGTACAATTGAACCTGCTGATTGTTAAATCAAAATAATAGGATAGGCCTCATGATTTCAAACAAGCGGAAGGAAATGTTTATATGGCTAAGCCTAATCATATGATGACGTTTGGCGTTGTGGTTTTACAACAATAATCATGTGACCCAATTTGGAGTGAATCATTTTATTACATTCCCTGGTATAATCATTACCAATTTTTGTCTTCATTAATTAATGTGAAAAAGGTTGATGCTCATGTCTTAGGGTAAAGCTCTCATCACCTCTCTAAACATTGAGCACCATTGTCATTTTATGTAAATTTAATACAACCCATTATACACAAGGAATGACTGTTCTTGCCCAAAAGATAAACGTGATCATGACATGCTTAATGGTACCATGTAAGTGTGAAAAGTATTTAGCCATAACAGAAAAGGAAAAAGGCAGGTTTGATCTTAGCAAATTCTCAGCCATTTGTTTAGCTAAGTCTGGGCTGACAGGCTGACTGTGAAGCCCTCTTAAGGTGTTCAAATCTTAATATTTCGCTATAGAACTTGGGTGAATCATGTTGGGTCATGTAAAGTACATAGTTCAAGGTTTACAACGAACGTATATTTGTTTTATTTGGATCTGTATTTAAAAAGTTATTGAATTTCAAAAACGTCAAGTTGTCACGCGGGCATAACAGATTAGCATCTTAGAGTACTTGTATCTTTATTTTTCTACATATGAAGTACTTGGATTATGTTACTCCGTTAAAGTACAAGTCATCTACTTTGCAAAGAGCCCTTGCTCAAGAAGTTTGGATCCGGGGTCTAGAAGTTACATCATTTTCAAAATGCAATCTTGTTAAGCAGCATGGTCATGATAGCGTTTTCATCTTGCTCAAAATTTAAATTTTACTATATAACCATAGGTGTTCATGTATTCCATATTGATAGTACAGGTTATAAACTTTCGAATGCACTTTGAATCGTTCAAATCTGTGGCGTAAATCTCAAGTTATGATTTTTCCAAAATCCTTGACGTTTACGAAGTTTGCTCAGCACGATTCAAAATTTTAGCTAAGTGTCGCGCGCGGGGAGGCTTGCCGGAGCGGCGGCGGGGCTCGCCGGCGACGCGCTAGGGCTCGCCGCAGGGGCCGGGCTTGGCCGCCTGTGCACGGTTTTCGACGGCGCACCGTTTGGTTGGGGTGGCGAGGCGGGAGGAGTGAACGGAGCGTAGCTCGCGACGAGCAATGGCGGAGACGATAGTCTCCGGCGTGGGAGCTCGTGCTCGCCAGCGCATGAGAGGAGGGGACGGTCAAGGCGTGAGAGCTGTCACCTGCTCGCACGGAGAAGCTCGGCACGGGGTCGAAGAAGGAGGAGGGGCCCGGAGGTAGTAGCTCGTCGGAGGGGTGGTGGAGGCGCGGTGACCGGCGGCGAAGAAGATGGGATTTTCTTCTCCGCTCTGGACTCGGTTGGACCCGGGAAGGAGCAGGGAGGTCCGTTGGGTGTCCGGCACACCTTCCGAGAGCGCGAGGCGTGACATGAGCTCACCCGAGCACCGCTCGAATCGAGCTCGCCGGCGTTCATGGTGGAAGAACGGAGTTCTTTGCGGATTTTGGCGATTGGTGCTCGCGGAGTAGAGGAGAGGGTTGGGGACTGGGGTTAGAGCTACTCAGGAACTTGGCGAGGCACTTGCGCGCAAATGTGGGGCGTTGAAATGCGGGGAGGGGCGGCGCACGGGGAAAATGGTCCGGCGGCGGCCATGGCGGATCCTCTCCCCGCCATCGACGGCCGAGGGGCAAGCTTCCGGGCGAAGGATGGGGAGTGATGCGCGACGCGTGGAGCTGCACAGCGCTTGCGAGGACGGAGCTGCCTAACGCGGCATGGGCGCCGGCGGCGAGCGTCGCTGGCGGTGGCCCCGGCCACTATGCCGGCCTCTGTTCAAACAGGATTCCCAAAAATTTACAGTTGTGCCACCGATGCCCCTTCTCTGTAATTTGCTCATAGAATTTGATCCTTTTGGAATTTTTGCAAACCAAAATTTCTGGAGGTTCAAGGCATTGTAAGGAACAACTTTTGTTATTGGCAAAAGTTTAAATTTCGCTTGTAAAAATTTACAAAAAATCATGAACAAGTGCTGTTTTAAACCTAGTTTGGATTTTTCTAGGAATTTGTGCTGCTCCAAAAATTCAGGAAAAATATCCTAAATTCATATCTTGATGTGCTCTACCAGATTGTGCAAAAATTTGGGGTTACCACCTTGGAGAATGTTTGAGATCTCACCAGCTAGGGTTTTGGACCATTAAAAACCCTAATAGGACTCTACTCCATTATTTCATGTGACTTGGCTAATGATTTTTATTTGCACATGCAGATTTGCATTTAGTACAGTAACATCGTGAATTTGTGACACGGGGTGTCACACGTAGACCATGAAGAACGGCGTGTAGCCGGTTGCTCGACTTAGAGTCGTTCGAAGACTCCATAGGACGGCCGGTAGTTCGGCTGCCCAACGACCGCCGAAACGTTTCAAGCGGTCATAAATGCGTGGCTTGAGTCCTTGCAGGATCATGCCGTTGGCCCGTTCGACCTGCCCATTGGTCTCGGGGTGAGCCACGGCTACCCAATCCACTCGAATATGGTAATCGTCGCAGAACGTGTGGAACTTCTTCCCCGTGAACTGCGTGCCATTGTCCGTGATGATCGAGTTGGGAATACCAAAGCGATGGACAATGTCGAGGAAGAACTCGACCGCCTCCTCGGAACGGATCTTGCTGATGGCTCGAGCTTCTATCCACTTTGTGAACTTGTCGACGGCGACGAGCAAGTGGGTAAAGCCCCGGGCACCTTTTTCGCAGGGCCGACCAAGTCTAGACCCCAGACCGCGAAGGGCCAAGTGACGGGTATAGTTTGGAGGGCCCGGGTAGGTTGGTGCGTTTGTCGAGCAAAGTACCGGCAGCCCTTGCATTGGTGAACGATGCGAGTTGCATCCGCCACGGCGGTTGGCCGCAGAAGCCCCGTCGAAAGGCGTTGCCTATGAGGGTACGCGGCGCGGCGTGATGACCGCAAACGCCCGCGTGTATGTCACCGAGGAGTCGCACGCCTTCCTCGAGCGGGATGCATCGCTGCAAGATCCTCGACACGCTGCGCTTATAAAGTTCGCCGTCGACCAAGACGAACGACTTACGAGCGTCCGTGGAGGCGCTTCGCCTCGCTTTGGTCGGACGGGAGCCTGCCGTGGAGGAGGTACTCGATGTACGGAGTTCTCCAATCGGCCGGCCGTGGTGCGGAGCTCGCCGGCGCGTCGATGTCCATGACCTCCGTGGCCGATCGTGGAGCCCCCGAGGTCTCGTCTTGGCTCGGGTGCTGCCTCGAGTCGGGGTTGACGCCGGGGAAGCCTCCGACCCACCTCGACCAATTTCTCCTCACCGTGGGGAGTGGCGGGGGTCGCACCGACGGTTGAAGCTAATCATGGGCAAAGATGCCCGTCGGGACCGGCTCCCGACCGGACGCAATCTTGGCGAGCGAGTCCGCCGCCTCATTAAGTCGTCGGGGTATGTGCCTAAGCTCAAGCCCGTCGAACTTCTCCTCGAGCTTTCACACCTCTCGATGATAGAGCATCGGCGTGTCGTTCCGACAGCCTTGACTCTTTCATGACTTGGTCGACGACGAGTTGGGAGTCGCCGCGGACCTCGAGTCGTCGGATTCGGAGCTCGATGGCGATTTTCAGGCCATTTACCAAGGCTTCGTATTCAGCCACATTATTCGAAGCCGGGAAATGCAACCGGATAGCATACCTCATGTGGATCCCCGGGGGAGACAAAGACAAGTCCGACGCCGGCTCCTCGGCGCATCAATGACCCATCGAAGTACATAACCCAAGTACTCTTGATCCACCGACGCCGGTGGTAGCCGGGTCTCCGTCCATTCCGTAATGAAGTCGACCAAAACTAGAGACTTAATTGCCGTCCGGGGCGAGTAAGTGATATCGTGCCCCATGAGCTCAAGGGCCCATTTGGCGACCTTGGCCGCCGACTCCCTGTTCTTGATGATGTCGCACGGAGGGAAGGAGCTCACCACGGTTATCGAGTGTGAGTCGAAGTAGTGGCGTAGCTTGCGTCCGGCGACCATCGGGCGTAGAGGATCTTGAGCACTTGCGGGTATCGAGTCTTCGAGTCGGAGAGGACTTCACCGACGTAGTAGACGGGGCGCCGTACTTTGAGTGCGTGGCCTTCTTCCTCGCGCTCGACCACAATGGCGGCGCCGACGACCCGAGTGGTCGCCGCGACATAGAGCAAGAGTTGCTCCCCGGGTAGTGGGGGAGTCAAGACCGGAGGGTTTGCCAGGATGCCCTTCACCTCGTCGAGCGCGACCTGCGCCTCCCGAGTCCACTCGAAGCGCTCGGACTTCTTGAGGAGTTTGTAGAGCGGTAATGCTCTTTCCCCGAGCCGCGTGATGAAGCGGCTCGGCGCCGCTAGGCATCCCGTGAGCCGTTGCGCCCCTTTGATGTTTTGGATCGGACCCATGCGCTCGATGGCAGCGATCTTCTCCGGGTTGGCCTCGATGCCTCGCTCCGAAACGACGAATCCCGAGTAACATCCCTCGAGGGACCCCGAAGACGCATTTCTCGGGGTTGAGCTTAACGCCGTTTTCGCGCAGCTTGGCAAATACACGTTCGAGGTCGACCACGAGCTGGTCGGCCTTTTTGGTCTTGACGACGATGTCGTCCACGTAGGCTTCGACGATATCTCCGATGAGGTAGTCAAAGCATTTTCGAATGAACCGCTGGTAGGTGGCTCCGGCGTTCTTGAGCCCAAACGGCATCGTTGTGTAACAAGTACGAGCCGAAAGGTGTGATGAAGGAGGTAGCGAGTTGGTCGGCCTCATCGAGCGCTATCCGATGGTACCCGGAGTACGCGTCCGAAAGCGAGAGGGTTTCGCACCCCGAGGTCGAGTCGACTATTTGGTCAATGCGCGGCAACGGAAAGGGGTCCTTAGGACAAGCCTTATTTAAGCTAGTATAGTCAACGCACATTCTCCATTTCCCATTCTTTTTCGTACAAGAACAGGATTAGCCAACCACTCGGGGTGATACACCTCCTTGATGAATCCGGCCGCCGAAGCTTCGCGATCTCCTCCCCGATCGCCTTGCGCTTCTCCTCGTCGAAGCGGCGCAGGCGCTGTTTCCCCGGTTTGGAGCCCGGCCCGATGTGCAAGGAGTGCTTGGCGACTTCCCTCCGGATTCCGGCATGTCCGAGGGTTTCCACGTGAAGACGTCGGCGTTCGTGCGGAGGAAGTCGACGAGCGCGCTTTCCTATTTGGCGAGAGAGAGGTGCCGATGAGCACCGTCTTCTTCTCATCCCCTTCGAGGTCGAGGGCGACCTCCTTGGTTCCTTCCGCCGGCTCGAAGGAAACCGCTTTACGGCTTGATCGCGGCGGGTCCTCGACCACTTGCTCCCTAATGACCGCGAGCTCGGAGGTGGAGGCCAAGTGCGCCGAGGCCAGGTCGCAGCTTGTCGACGTCGCACCGGTAGGCGTGCTGAAAAGACGCACCCACGGTGATAACTCCCTTCGGCCCGGGCATTTTGAGCTTCGGGTAGGCGTAGTTTGGGACGGCCATGAACTTCGCGTAGCACGGCCGCCCGAGGATAGCATGGTAGACACCGGGAATCCCACCACCTCGAAAGTAAGGGTCTCCGTTCGAAAGTTCGAAGGAGTCCCGAACGTGACGGGCGGATCGATATGCCCGATGGGAACGGATTGCGTTCCCGACTCGACGCCATGGAACGGCGAGCCGTTCGGACGAATCCGCAAGCGGTCGATACCCATAGCATCCAGGACGTCGGCGTACACGACGTTAAGGCCGCTGCCCCCATCCATCAACACCTTGGAGAGGCGCGTCTTGGCAACGATGGGGTCGACCATGAGCGGGTATGGACCCGGCCGTGGGACTCGCGCCGGATGATCGGCGCGATCGAACGTGATCGGGAGTTCCGACCACTTGAGGTAAGCCGGGGCTGCGGGCTCCGCGGCAAAGACCTCGCGGCGCTCGAGCTTGACGGAGCGTCGTCCGGGACGAGCGTCGGAGCTCGCAAAGATCATCGAGGCAGCCCTCCGCCCGAGGGAAGCCCTCTTCGTTCTCGTCGCCGGCGTCGCCCTCGTCCCCGGCGTTCCCCTCCCGGTCATGCCGTGGGCGGGCCTTCCGCCCGTGCTGCGTGATGAACTTCTTCATCAACGAGCAGTCCCGCATCAAGTGCTTGACCGGAAACTCGTGGTTGGGGCATGGCCCGTTCCACTTCTTCTCGAAGTGGTCCGGAGGGTTCTTGTTGGGCTACTTTGCGCCCTTCTTGTCGGTCGCGGCTACCATGTGGCCGTCGGTCGGCCGCGACTTGTTCTTTTTGTTGGGCTTGGAGCCAGAAGGCCCCCGCTCGCATTGCCATCGATCCTCTTGCCCTTCCCTTTCTCGGGAAGTCGCGGTGGAGGAGGGCCCCGACCGCCTCCTCACCCGAGGCGTGGCTCGTGGCAATGTCAAGGAGTTCCCGAGCCGTTCGCGGGCAGCTTCGCCCGCGCTCGTGCACCGAGCCTCGCAGCTTCGTTCCGGAGAGGAAGGCCCCGATGACATCCGCGTCCACAACGTGGGGCAGCTCGTTGCAGCGCCGGGAAAAGCGCCGAGTGTAGTCTCGGAGCGGCTCGTTCGGCTTCGTCGGCAGTTCTTCAACTCCCGGGGGTTACCCGGCGGGCGCACGTGGCCCGGAAGTTTCCTACGAAGACTTCCCGCAGGTCGCCCCACGAGCGTATCCGACCTTCGGACGGATGCTCGAGCCAGGTCCTTGCCGAGTCGGTGAGGTACGGCGGGAGATTTCGAATGATGGCGAGATCATCATTCGTGCCACCTACCCGGCATGCCGCTCGGTAGTCCTCTAGCCGCAGGGAGGGGTTCGACTCCCCCGCGTATTTGGCCACCGTCGTCGGGGGACGGAAGCGCGGAGGGAAGGTCGCTCCCCTAATCGCGGAGCCGAAGACCCTCGGACCCGGGGGTCGGGGCTCCGGCTCCGATCGTGCTCGACGTCGCCCCGACCTCCGCGGCGGGGGTTTCGGACGAGGCGTGGGCCTCTCGTCATCCCGAGCGCGACGCCGGGCGTCCAGGGTCAAGCGTGCGTCTCGAGCGGCTCCGATGCGGGAGTGCACCGACGGCCTAGGCTCGGGCTGGCCCGGTCGCGTGGGCCGTCGCACGGAGGTGTGCGCCGACCCTCCCGCCGGAGAGTTGCGCCGCCCGGCGCTAGCGTGCTCAACCGACAGCACGGCGCGTCGCTGCGAACTTTCCGCATGCTGCTCCGCCGCCTTGGCGAGGAGCACGGCCACCTCTCTCTGCGCTCGCTGCGCCTCGGAGTCGGCTGTACTCGGAAGGGTTTTTAGCAACGCGGCTGCCGCGGCCACGTTCCGTCCAGCGCGCGGGAAGTGCTCGGGTCTCGGCTCCGACATCGTCGCCGATCCGCCGCTCGGACGTGTCGAGCCCTTAGGCGCGCGTTGCACCCCTCATGCCGGCGCTGCTGCAGCAGCTCCCGCTCCACCGCCGCGGCCTCCTCATCGAGGCCACGGCGAGCCTCCTCAAGCTCCGGGCGCCGGGCCCGGAGGCGAGTGCGGAGGTCGTCGCCTCCCGGTGGCGCGGTGTGCGCGCGTTGAGCTGCCGGGGTCCCGGCGGCGCCCGGCCCTGGTTCAGCCGGTCCCCCGGTGCTCCGGACACCCGTTGCCCCGGTGTGCAGCATGTCGCACTCGCGAGTGGGGCCGGGGGCCTCATCGCTACTGCCCTGGCTCGAGTCTTCCTCTTCTCCGGCGTCGAGAAGGTCGAAGAGGGAGTCGGAGGGGTGGATCACCATCCCCACGTACTCCGCCTCCGTCAAATTAGCCGCTCCCAGGAGAGCGCTAAGTCGTGTCATGTTCGCGGTGACACGGGTTGCCGCCTCGGACTCGTGGCGCCGGCAGCTCAAAGCCGAAATCGAGGCTCCCAAAGCGCACGGTCGTGCCGGAGGCCCGGAACGAGAGCTCGGAATCAACCATCCGCGCCATGTGGGCAGAAAAAGCGTGACGAAAATGCGCAACAGCCCCTACCCGGCGCGCCAACCGTCGGTGTTCGAACCACCGGCGGTAGAATTTGTCCCGGGGTTGCGCGTTTTTGGCCGGATGGTGCACAAGGGAAGACACGAAGGGTTTAGGCTGGTTCGGGAAAGCTCCCTACGTCCAGCAGCGGGGGGGGTCTCGCGGCGTCGTGTTCCTTGCGCCAAGATGGAAATATGGGAATACGGATGTGGTGGGAGAGGAGCGTGCTCCAAGTCCCGTGTAGGAGCGTGTGTGGTGAGAGTTGTGTGAGTCGTGTGTGCGTCGTGCTTGCGTCGTGCCGGTGTGTGGTTGAGTCACACCCCTTTATAGTCGAGGGGTGGGACCCGAGTTACAGGGAAGAAATAGAGAAAAAGGAGATGGTCGGGCTTCGGAGTTCTCCAATCGGCTTCCTTGCTTGTTCGTTCCGTCGATTTGATCGGACGGTCGCGTCGCTCCCGTTGCAACCGGCTTCGGGGTGGAGTGTTCCGCAATCGGGGAGGCACAAGCGACGCTGTTCACGGAGTGGTTGGACTTAGACGTGCCATGCCCGTCCTTCGTTGTCGGCCGTGATGATGCATCGGACGTGGCCAAGGTACGGAGGTGATTGCTTCCCCCGGTCGAGCTTGACGGGAGAGGTCGTGTGGAGCGGAACGTTAGCTCGAACTCGACTTCGAGCTACACTCATTCGACAGGTGTGTCGGGAGATCGTACGTTCGTACATCGTTGGGCAGCGATTCATCCCGGAACCCGCGGTCCACGCTAACTCCTCCCATTCAACAGAACGGGACGTCCCATCGGCGTGCTCGACGGGAGCAGGTAGCGGCAAGAGGGATGGGCTCGGGCTTCTCTCCAATAATTCCCGGTCCAAGCCCACGTGGGCGTCGGGGCAGTTGACATTGAATGCGATTGGTGGTCGAGCTTTAGGGTCGAGCGCGAGGGATGCCAAGGTCGTGCGGGACAAGGCCCTTCGACCCCGGACGCCAAGGTCGTGCGAGGCGGAGCTTCTCGACCCGAGCGCTAAGGTCGTGCGAGGCGGACATCCTTGAGTAGTGCGTGGGAGTCGTTCCCTGGTCGGTCCGCTCGAGCCTTGGCCGGCCTCCGGAGATGACGTGGACGTGATGACCTACCGTTGGGTAGGTCCGGACGCTGCCACGTGGCAGCGCTAATCTCTTCCCCCGACACATACGTACTTCTTATCCTTTTCCAATAGCTTAGTCATGGGCTTGGCAATCTTTGAGAAGTTTGGGATAAACCTTCCGTAATAACCAGCTAATCCCAAGAAACTTCCGATCCGTGAGACGGACTTCGGTGATTTCCAATCCAACACTTCTTGAACCTTGCCCGGGTCAACGGCCACTCCTTCGGCTGATATCATATGACCTAGGAACGGTACTTCTTTTAGCCAAAATTCACACTTGCTGAACTTAGCATAGAGCTGATGATCCCTTAGTCGTTGCAACACAACTCTTAAGTGATTGGCATGTTCCTCTATTGACTTAGAGTAGATCAAGATGTCGTCAATGAATACCACGACAAACTTGTCCAGCTCGAGCATGAATACCGAATTCATGAGATACATGAAATGTGCTGGTGCATTGGTCAATCCAAACGACATTACCGGATACTCATAAAGTCCATATCTTGTGGAGAATGCACTCTTCGGTATATCTTCAGCTCGTATCTTAATCCGATGATATCCCGAGCGAAGATCTATCTTGGAGAAGACTTTAGCTCCCATCGGTTGATCAAACAAGATATCAATCCTCGGAAGAGGATACTTGTTCTTGATGGTGACCGAATTCGGAGGTCTATAATCCACACATAGTCTCAATGTCTTGTCTTTCTTCTTTACGAACAGGGCTGGGTATCCCCATGGTGATGAACTCGGACGTATGTACCCTTTGTCCAATAATTTCTGTAGTTGCACTTTCAATTCTGCCAGCTCATTCGGCGGCATCCGATACGGCCTTCTTGATATTGGTGCTGTTCCAGGCTGTAATTCTATCTTAAACTCTACCGCTCGGTCCGGCGGAAGTCCCGGCAAGTCGTCCGGAAAGACATCCGGATACTCACGGACTATGGGTATACCTTCCAGACTCTTACCTATAGTCTTATTGACCATTGGCAGCATAGCTTGAGGAAAAGTTAAGAGTAAGCAATCTCGACCATGAACAGGGGAGTTCGGATATACGGCTCGAGATGCTATATCCAATACTGCATTGTGGAAATTCATCCATTGCATGCCAATAATTGCATCTAACCCTTGCCCATCTAGTATGATTAATGAAGTGGAATAAACCTTGCTACCCAATCTCAATGGCATATTGGCCGCTTCTTCATTAGTAAGGATTTTACCCCCGGTGTTGAAATGATATGAGCACTTAGCAACTTGGATGGCATGATACGATGCTTAGCAATATATGACTTGCTCGATGAAATTATGCGTAGCTCCCGAATCAAATAAAACCATAGCAGGATGATCAGCGATAGAAAACATACCCGCTAAGATTTGTCCTCCTTCGGGTAGCTCCTCAGCCGTAGTAAAGTTGGCACGGCCGGTCTTTGCTGGTGTATTCTTGACCGGTGCTCTCCGTTGGTTCTCGCGGCTGTCCTTGAGGTCTAGGTGCATATGGTGCCATCTCGAGGATATGGACAACTGCGGTAATAATGTCCCGAACGGCCACAATTGAAACATGGCGGTCCATTCTCGCTGCGGTGCTTGACCCACCGGTCCGGGATTCCGAGGGTTCTCGTTGCTGATAGGGCGGACGATAATGATTCGACCGCTGCTGCTGAGATTGCTCGGGGTGATTGATTCTGTCGGTAGTAATTGGGACGAGAGGGTGTATGCTGATAACGCCGACCCGACGGTGCAGTGTAGACCAGCCTCGTACTTCGATGGTTCCCCACTCCCTTGTCCAAGTAGTCGGCCTCTTCTTGTTCTTCTCCGTCCGATGAAGATGAATAGAGTCTTCCAGTGCGATAGCGTCACTCACAAAGTCGGTGAAGCCGTCGGTCTTGTTCAACACCAAGCGAGATTGCAGCTTGGTACTCATTCCTTCTTTGAACAGATTCTTCTTCTTGGCATCTCGTGTCCACATGTTCAGGAGCATACCGAGCAAGGCGGTTAAATACCTTGGAGTATGTGTGCACATTCATATCCCCTTGCTTCAGTGATAGGAACTCCTTCCTCTTCGATTCATTAAGCCTTCCGGGATATGATGCTCTCTCGAAGGCTTTAGTGAACTCGCCCATGAAATTTGATGTCCCGGAGGAAACATCGCTTTATAGTTGGCCCACCAGTGCTCCAAGCAAACCCTTGCAATTGCTGGGAAGCGAAGAGGGTCTTCCGAGGATCCGTGCATGGGAACAGCTCCAGCTTCGACTCGATGGTGCGTAACCGCTTGTCGGCTTCCAAGGGCTCACCCGCATCCGAGAAGATCGGGGGTCGAACCGATAAGAAGTCCGAGAAGGTCACCCTTTCCTCCGGTGCATTGCGGCCTTGGTGACGTTCCTCGTGGAGCGGTGTTGCGGACCAATTGCTCCAATAATTCTCGCTGCTCCGTGCGAGAATCCAATACAGCAGCGATGGCCTCGTGCCAAGGTAGGGGGTGGTGGTGGTGTTCCCGCCCCGCGTTGAGAACTCTCGGGCTCATCACGTCTCCGTGTTCCAACCATTCTGTCCAAGAAAAGTTTGTGGAGCAGATGTTGCGGACCAATTGCTCCAATAATTCTCGCCGCTCCGTGCGAGAATCCAATACAGACAGCGATGGCTCTGTGCCAAGGTAGGGGGTGGTGGTGGTGTTCCCACCCCGCGTTGAGAAGTCTCGGGCTCATCACGTCTCCGTGTTCCAACCATTCTGTCCAAGAAAAGTTTACGTTAGACATCTTCATTCCAACATAATAATGGAAGAAACAGGAATACATAGATGAGAACTTCCAAAGGAATCTTATGCAACAATCCATCCGTATTAAAGCAACCACCAAATCCATCAACACATGCTTATACATCCCCGTTACAACGGTTCCTAAGATACACTCATGCGTGGTTACATCACGCTCGTTATTTAACTAGCGCCTATTTTACATACTAGTTTTCTCACTTGCTACTAGCTAGCACTCTACTATTCTTCGCGACGCCTCGGATGTCACCTCCTGGCTTATGGAACTCGCCTGTCTCGGATTCTCGCATCCTCTAGTCGTGGAATCTCCGTGAAGTCTATGACTGAATCCACGTCCATTATCTCTTCAGGATCCTCCTCTTCCTCTTCGTATTCAGCCTCCATAGGATCTTTCTGCACTACTAGTTCATCTCCTGGAGGTTGCTGTCCTATTGCTTCATTCATTATTGCATTGTGTGCTTGCAGTAGATCTTGCTCTAACCGAGTGATCGGTGCATGTGCGTTTGCTAGTTGCTGATCCTTAAATTGAATCTGCTGCTCCTTGTTTAGCAACTGCGCCTCTCTAAGTGCTAACAACTCCTCCTTTTCCTGCAGCTGTCTCTCCAGCTCGAGTACACGAACATCCTCCCTTGGTCCTCTTACTTCACTCACACCAGTACTCGTGCTCGTCCATCTCTCGTGAAGAAGTAAGAGTATCATATACAAGTAGAAACTAATCCTAATATTTCAGCAAATCTTTTTATTCTAGCAACTCGCATATATATATTACTACCACTTCCTTTCCATTAGTTATTGTTGGTACAACTCAAACCCACTTTTCATACACTCCCAACTGCCCCAAACTCCTGCTAGTACCCTATCTACATCCGACCTATGGCTACCCCCTACATCGGTGACAAACACACACAGCCTAAGCCGACGGCGCGTGGCTGTCGGCGTCCGACTCGACGTCCTTGGCTGGTGAAGCGGGTGGTGGCTCGTAGTCCATCCCGCAGACCTCCTCGGCGTCGTCCGGTGGACCCTGCTGCTGCTGCTGCAATCGCTCGAACTGCTCAACCAAGTGTGTCGTGGTCGTGGAGTAGTGCGTGGTGTGCCCGGGCTAGTCCGCTGTACGATCCCTCCAGCTCACCCAGCTCAAGCTCTCTCGCGATCGGGTTCTCCACCACGTGGTTCCGCTGCGTTGTCATCTGCTCCAACCGTAGCTCGTGCGCGTCGTCCGCCGCGCGAGCGGCGTCTCGCTCCTCGGTAACCGTGGTCAGCTGCTCGTCAAAGGCGATGACCGCCCCACGATACTCGTCACGGGCATCGGTCACCTCCACTAGCTGCTCCTCCAGCTCAGCCGATCCCGGCGTGGGACCTCTAAACCTCCTCGACGATCCACTCGACAGCGGTGCTTCCAAGCACCCAACCGTCGGTCCCGACTCTGCGTCCTCAACTCCAGGCCGTGGATGCGCTCGCTCCAGCTCGAAGAACGCGTGCAGCTCGTGCGTCCTCCTCCTCTTGGGCGCGCTTCCTACCGCGAGTCACAGGCATCTGCAGGGAACATGTTTAAACAAGTTAAACACTTCTTCCCATAGAAGAAAACGAACGGAACAACCTATATAGTACTACGAACTAGCTAAGTATATACCCTAATATTTATTTAGTGCATAATAATATAATATGACATGATGCATGCTCGTGAACTAACTATACGTACCATAGTAGAGAAAAACTACGACGAATAGTTAGCACTTCCCAAAACCCAAACGTCGAACAGCTTAGTAAAAATCTAACTATTCTATATCCTTATAGGCTCCGTACTCTCTCGTTGTCTATCATATGAACGTGTTAAGTTTTTGAAAATAGACTTGTAATGATGTACTCGTTGCCTCTCGTACTCGCTCCGATGCCAGCTGTTACATCCCTCCGGGACACCTAGGAATCGGTACAGAGGGACACTCGACGAAGCGAGTTACAACAGAAACATCATCTCATACAAGCCGGAATATATACATCATGGTATAATACAACCAGGTTTTCAAAATACAAACATTCGTGCAGCGGAAATATAACATTATTGAAGTTTCAACATCCTACGAGTATTCAGCGGAAGCTTGTTCTATTGTACAACTCAAAAGACTTCAAACGAAACAACGTGATGCACCGAGCCCTTCGTACATCACGATCTTCCCTCTTCACGGCGTGGGGATACGTTCCCACCGAAGGGAACCTCCCTCCGGACATTGCTCCTCTTCGGGGACGCTGCCATACAAGTCGTGGTAGTACGACTCGTTCCCTGAAAGGTAACGAACAAACCCCGAGTATTCTAATACTCAGCAAGACTGACCCGTCAACATGGCACGCTAAGGCCGACGCCTAGTATGCAAAGGCTTTCTGCCTGTGGGGTTTACTCCTTTGCGAAAAACAGCGTTAAAGGGTGGGTCCTTACTTTCCGTATTTTAGCTCACGTTATGTTCATTAGCCTTGATGTTTGCAACCTATCACTATTTCAATCAAGTTCTCAATCAAGATAAGATAGATCATTACTCCTTCCATCTCTCATCTTCATCTTCCATAAAATTTACTACGATGTGACGAGCTAAACAAGTGGTACTCATTATTGCGAGGGACAACAATTCGAATCGATTTCTACCAGTCGGCAAAACCCGACTACACGACGTATACGCATCACACTCGATCGTATACGACAACCTTTCCCGCTAGCACCCGACAGCAGACTAGCCATTTCCAAACTCTCCCGGGAGTATGGCCAAGCCACGACTTCCCTCGTGATCGACCCATCTCCCTCCCATGAGACTATCCTCTCACTAACAGCTCGGCAAAAGAAAGTCGGCTACGCTACATCTCTAGGGCGATAGGGTACACCAGCTTGCTGGGCCCATGATACCAGCATGTAGTGCGGTACGTTCAAACTTGTTCAACTAAGCCGACAACGGTACGGTCCTTAACCGACTCGGACGGGGCTACCACCTTGCAAGACCTCATCTCCGTCTTGCCCTTTCTCCTACGGGGCCCGTCCGGCCTCAACTTCATTAACACTCTCTTCATCTTAGTGTCAACACAAAACAACCCTTAAAGCCTCCATGCTTTAAGATTCCCTAACCATCTACCGTTGCCACTATGAATTAAGCTTAGCCTCTATTGAGCTACATGTACTAGTATAGAATAAACAAACGGAAACCTACCATAATGCAACTAGGGTGTCAATCATTCCCTAATACTTAATGCACAAACATAACTGTACTATGTGATAAATTAAAATATTTAAAAACATAGGTAGGATGCACCGGGCTTGCCTTGATTCCGTTCGAAGTTAGCTTCCTCGGCGGCATGGTCGATTTCGAGATTCCCGCTCTCGACTCGCCTCGGGTGGAATCTCGATCACTTCGAACCTAGTCGACCAGACAATGCGTTGTGAATCACAATCATGTATGCATGAATGCTCATGATAAAATTATGCAAGGGTTTCATTAATTAAGTCTAATAAATAATAATTAATAATTAATGCTTAATCACCTTAGTTAATTAATAAATTATGAATAAGCATGTTCAATAAGCAATAATTAACAATTAATTATGCTGATTAATAAATGTTTAATCAAGATCATTATTAATTTGTTTTGTTTCCTTAATTACTTAGGTTTAATAATTAATAAATTATTCTGGTTTATTAAGCAATAAATAAATCATTACTTTAAGTGACAAAAAGTTAATAGATTGTGATCACATAAAATAATACAGTTTAAGTTTAATTTTGGAAAATAAATTTCACAATTAATTTCGTCTGCAGTATCTCCTTCATCAAATAAAACTATTTTTCATAATTCAACATTTTATTTACATAAAATAATAGCTTTTCTTTAATCAAAGAAAAGTGATTACTTACTAATTATAAAATAAATTTACTCAAAATAAATATTTTATTTCACAAATAAATAGATCTTATTTTTCTGAGTCTAACAAACTTAGTTTGGCATTTTTCCGATTTTTAATAAATTTTCTACGAATTTTTGAAATTTGAAAAGCAATCTGGGCCACACACTCGGGCCACGAGTGGGCCACACCGAGATCCGCCTATGGCCACACGCGATCCAGCGCGTGTGGTCCGCGGTGTGGCACCACAGCGGCGGCCGAGGGACGGCGGCGCGGTCGCCGGTGACGGTCGGGAGTGCTCCAAAGCTCGTCGCGGAAGCTCCTCCCTACTCTACACAACGTGGCGAACTCAACCGTGGTACCCACACAGCATGAGCTCGCCCTCGAAACACACCGAAATATTTATGATATTTGAGCCATAGAAAATATTAAACATGAATTTTCTGTTTATTTCATTTCTTTCTTAACAATTCCTTTCTTCTTTATCTATTTTTGTTATTTTATGTGATTATTATTAACACAAAATTTGATATCTTCAAAAATGCAACAATGTGATGACATGCTCATGATAACATGAAATGCACTATTTTCTCGAGAGTTGTTACATTTCCAACTCCCCGGGAATATGGCGACTCCACGACTTCCCTGGTGGCCGTCCCATTTCCCTCCCGTGAGACTAACCTCTCACTAACAGCAGGTAAAAGAGAGCCGGCTACGCTACATCTCTAGGGCGGTAGGGTACATCAGCTTGTCGGGCCCATGAAACCAGCATGTAGTACGGTACGTTCAAACTTGTTCAACTAAGCCGACAACGGTACGGTCCTTGACCGACACGGACGGGGCTACCACCTTGCAAGACCTCATCTCCGTCTTGCCCTTTCTCCTACGGGGCCCGTCCGGTCTCATCTTCATTAACACTCTCTTCATCTTAGTGTCAACACATCAATCCTTAAAGCTTCCATGCTTTAAGATCCCTAAACATCTACCGTTGCGACTATGAATTAAGCCTAGCTTCTATTGAGCTACCTGTACCAAGTATAGTATAAACAAACGGAAACCTATCTCAATGCATCTAGGGTATCAACCATTCCCTAGCACTTAATGCCCAAACATAACTTAACTATGTGATAACATAAAATATTTAAAAACATAGGTAGGATGCACCGGGGCTTGCCTTGATACGAGTCGGGGTTAGCTTCCTCGGTGGGTTGGTCGACCTCGAAGTGTCCGTCTCCTGTCTCTCCCTCGGCGGAACCTCGATCACCTCGGAACCTAGGTCGACCAACAATGCGTCGCGAATCACAATCATGCATGCATGAATGTACATGATATGACTATGCACAGGTTTTGTTAAATATGTTCATCAACTAACAATTACTGATTAATTAGGTTCAAGTAATTAACAACTAACAATTAACAATTAATAATTCATCTTGTTTATTAATTAACAATTTATAATTAATCATGTTCATCAATCCCTAATTAACAATTGATCATGCTCATTAATTAATACTTAATCATGGTCATTAATTAATAATTACTTAGGTTCATTAATTAATAATTAATCATGCTTATTACTCAACAATTAATAATTACCTAATGACATGTGATAATACATAAGATAATAATTTGGGATCACATAAAATGATAGTGTTTAAGTTTAATTTTGAAAAATAATTTTCATAATTACTTTCGTCTGCAGATATCTCTTTCATTTAATTAAAGTCCTTTCTTAAATTAATTATTTAATTAGCATAAAATAATAGCTTCTATTAATTAAACAAAGTAATTAATTAATATCTATGAAATAGGATTTGATTCAACCTTGGAATACTCGTAAGGGAAAGAGTGTTACAATTTTACATCGTCCTCTTGCAGTATATAAGTGTGTGCGTAGTTACGACCAACATCTGTCGAATGTGCAGACTTCCATTGTGCTTGGAAGTCGTTTTGACTAACTTTTGCTTTTTTCAGAGGGGGGCGAGTGTCGATTCTTAAACTCGGCACTAGTACTACCCGGTCGCTCACGAGCGTGAAACTCGATGGTGCAACACACAAAACACACAAGAACACACAATTTTAGATAGGTTTAGGCCTCTCGAAGGAGAGTAATATCCTACATCCCGTTGACACACAATTTTAGGATTACCAATGACTCCACGGAAGCATGACTCTATCCGGGTCATAGTCGACAGATTGACCAAGTCGACTCACTTTATACCGGTACATACCAACTACAAAACCAAGCAATATGCAGATCTACATATTTCACGTATCCTATGTTTGCATGGAGTACCCAAGACCATCATCTCGGATCGAGGAGCTCAATTTATATCTAGATTTTGGCAACAGCTTGCATGAGTCATTACGAACGAAGTTAATTCGAAGCTCAGCTTATCACCCCAAAACGGATGGACAATCGGAAAGAATCAATCAATATCTCGAGGATATGCTTCGAGCATGTGTTTTGACATACGGTAAAGATTGGGAGAAATGTTTACCACTAGCAGAGTTCTCGTACAATAACAGCTATCAAGAGAGTGCCGAATGTCACCGTTCCAAGCGCCTGTATGGACGTAGTTGCCGCACACCTTTGAATTGGTCCGAAAGTGGAGAAAGAGTAATCTTCGAGCCGGACCTAGTATAAGATGCGAGAGGAACAAGTATGTCTCATTCAACGAGAATCTCAAAAGGGCTAAATCTCGACGGATCGGCTATGCCGATAAAAGACATCGAGAGTTGGCATTCCAGGTTGGAGATCAAGTCTATCTTCGAGTATCTCCTACCAAAGGTGTTCAAAGGTTTGGAATCAAGGGAAAGTTAGCACCACGATACATCGGACCTTTTCCAATCCTAGAAAGATGTGGAGCTGTGGCATATCGTGCTGGAGTTGCCGACGCACTTGTCGGGTATACATAATATATTCCATGTATCTCAACTAAAGAGGTGTTTGAAACCACCGGTGGATATACCGACAACTCGACGTGGGACGATTACAGACCGGACTTGACATATGACGAACATCCGATTAAAGTCCTCGACACGAAGGATCGAGTCACTCGCCATCGAACCAGCAAGTTCTACAAGATTCAATGGAGTAATCACTCGGAAGCTGAAGCTACTTGGGAACAAGAAGAGTTTCTCCGATCCAACTACCCCGAGTTCTTTAGCACTATCGTCTAGTCGCTTCGATCGTGAATCTCGGGACGAGATTCCCGTAAGGGGGAGGGCTGTAGCAACTCTCGTAAATTAATGCATTTCATGTCATACATGAGCATGTCATCATATTGCATTTATGAAGTTATCAAATATTGTATTGAGAAAATGCACATAAAATATCAAACTAGCTAGAGATTAAAGGAAATGCTTAAAAAGAATTTAAATAAGAGTAAATAATGTGTTTAACATTTTCTATTGCTTAACCATCCTAAATAAAAATTTATAAAAGTTCCCTGAAATTATTTTGCTTTGTAAAATTTATTACAAGAAATAAACAAAGCTTCTTTTATTAATTTATCTATGAATTTTTAATCCGAAAATAATTTGGAATCTTAACCTGGACTTAATAGGAAAAGTGTTTAAAATACTTTCAAGTACATCCGTGAATTTTCGTAAACTTTTTCGAGTGCTAGAAATGCGTTTTTCAATTAAACCAAAGCTCGGAGGGGTTTTTTTGTAAAATGTCCGTGTCGTGCCCACCAGCCATTCTCTCTTCTTCCTCTCTCTCTCCAAACCGCCTCCCGCACCGCCTCGCCACCGCCGCGCTGGCAAGCACGGCCGTGCGCCACCCCTCCCGGCGCCACACAGCTGCCCCTCGCCACCTCAAACCTCCACCCCCATCAAGATAAAGGCTCCAGCCGTGAGCTATCTCTCTCTCTCTCTCTCTCTCTCTCTCTCTCTCCAAACTTGCACGGAACACGACCCGCCATCCGTCCCTCCCGCCTTCGCCGTCCGGCCGCCTCCGGCCTCTCCCCAGCCTAAGCCATCATCACCCACGGCTCCGCACGAGTCCCCCGCACCTCCCCATGGCCCTCAATCGTGCTCTTAGGCACCGAGCCCCGAGAATCGACGCAAGTTCCCCGGAGGCCGCCGCCGTGTAGTCGGTGTCGCACCGTCCAATTCGTCCACCACGGGGAGCCGTTTCGCACGCTTCTTGCTCCCACAGCTACGCAACATCCCCGAGCATCTTCTACCAGCTCCTCAACGGACTTTGTTCAGAGAGCGCCGCGGATTTCACCATCTTCCCCAAGCACGCAGCACCGCCGCCTCTACTTCCGCGGTGAGCACCGAACTTCGGCCATCTTCAAGGTGCACCGATTAGGTGTCGTCATTGCTCATGTTACTCTATCTCTTGCAGCACCATTTGGCCTAATTTTTATGCACCCTAGCACATGCTACCCATCGTCGGAGTCCCGAACGGCCTCCCGCTCGCCGCCGGCATACTTCCGGCCGTTCCGCAACACGCTCAACCTCCCCACCGCACTTGCCTCGCTGCGTAGAGCACTTAGGGTAGCTCGCGTCGAGCTTTGGCCCAAGCCGGCCCGCTCCGACCACCGCGCCGCTGCTCCCGGCCGCCGTCGCAACCATGGCCACACCGCGGGCCACACGGCCCGGATCCCGTGTGGCCACGCCGGATCGGGTGTGGTCAATCCCGTGACCCACTATGTGGCACATAATCCTTTTTAAATTTCTAAAATTCGTAGAAAATTCCACAAAAATTAGAAAAATACCAAACAAAGTGCATTAGATTCATAAAATTATTCTCTATTTGATTATGTATTCAAATGCCTATTTTGAGAAATTATAAATTCATAGTTTAATTAATTACTTTTCTTTCATTGAGATAAGCTATTATTTTATGCTAATTGTTA
The DNA here is from genome assembly GCA_031894775.1 of Chloris gayana. Lineage (NCBI taxonomy): Eukaryota > Viridiplantae > Streptophyta > Magnoliopsida > Poales > Poaceae > Chloris > Chloris gayana. The sequence continues at coordinate 58,332 of JAUNZO010005070.1, read as the reverse complement.
TTTAATTTTGAAAAATGAATTTCTTTTAAAATTAGAGATACTTGCAGACGAAAGTTTTTGTTAAGTTTATTTTCGAAAATTAAACATAAACACCGTCATTTCATGTGATCCCAATTTAGTACTTTATGTATTATCACATGTCATTAGGTAATTATTCATTATTGATTAATAAGCATGATTAATTATTAATTAATGACCATGATTAAGCAATAATTAATGAGCATGATCAATTGTTACTTATTGATTAATGAACATGATTAATTATAAATTGCTAATTAATAAACCTCGAGGAATTATTAATTGTTAATTACTAATTGCAAGTAATGAACTTAAGTAATGATTAATTGCTAATTAACGATCATGGTTAATAAAATCGTTGCACATCATCTCGATGTACATTCATGCATGCATGATCATTGATTCGCAACGTATCGTTGGTCGACCTAGGTCATGGCGTGATCGAAGTCTTGTCCGAGGTCGAGGCAGGAGACGGAAACTTCAAAGTCGCCCAGACACATTGAGGAAGCTAACCCCGACTCGAATCAAGGCAAGCCCCGGTGCATCCTACCAATATATTAAATATTTTATTTTATCACATATTTCGGTTATGTTTGTGCATTAGGTGTTAGGGAATGTTTGATACCCTAGTTGCATTATGGTAGGTTTCCGTTTGTTTATACCATACTCGGTACAGGTAGCTCAATAGAGGCTAAGCTTAATTCAAAGTCGCAACGGTAGTTGTTTTAGGGAATCTTAAAGCATGGAGGCTTTAAGGGTTTTTGGTGTTGACACTAAGATGAAGAGAGTGTTAATGAAGTTGAGACCGGACGGGCCCCGTAGGAGAAAGGGCAAGACGGAGATGAGATCTTGCAAGGTGGTAGCCCCGTCCGAGTCGGTCAAGGACCGTACCGTTGTCGGCTTAGTTGAACAAGTTTGAACGTACCGTACTACATGCTGGTATCATGGGCCCAGCAAGCTGATGTACCCTATCGCCCCGGAGATGTAGCGTAGCCGCCTCTCTTTGCCGGCTATTAGTGAGAGGATAGTCTCACGGGAGGGAGATGGGTCGACCACGAGGGAAGTCGTGGCGTCGCCATACTCCCGGGGAGTTGGAAAAGGCTAGTCATCCGTCATGTGCTAGCGGGAAAGGTTGTCGTATACGATCGGTGTGATGCGTATACGTCGTGTAGTCGGGTTTTGCCACCTGGTATAAAATCGATTCGAATCGTTGTCCCTCGCAGATAATGAGTACCGTTTGTTTAGCTCGTCACATCGTAGTAAATCTTATGGAAGATGAAGATGAGAGATGAAAGGATTAATGATGTATTTTATCTTGTTTGGCAAACTTGATTGCAATAGTGATAGGTTGCAAACACCAAGGCTAATGAACATAACGTGAGCTAAAATACTCGAAAGTAAGGACCCACCCTTTAATGATGTTTTTCGCAAAGGAGTAAACCCCACGGATGGAAAGCCTCGTGCATACTAGGCGTCGGCCTTAGCGTGCCATGTTGACGGGTCAATCTTGCTGAGTATTAGAATACTCGGGGTTTGTTCGTTACCTTTCAGGGAACGAGTCGTTCTACCACTACTTGTATGGCAACTTCCCCGAAGAGGAGCAATGTCCGAGGGAGGTTCCCTCCAATGGGAACGTATCCCCACTCCGTGAAGAGGGAGGACCGTGATGTACGAAGGGCTCGGTGCATCACGTTGATCGTTTTAAGTCTTTTGGGTTGTATATAGAACAAGCTTCCGCTGAATACTCGTAGGTTGTTAAACTTTAATAATGTTATATTTTCCGCTGCACGAATGTTTGTATTTGGAAAACCTGATTGTATTATACCATGATGTATATATTCTGGCTTGTATGAGATGATGTTTCGTTGTAACTCGCTTCGTCGAGTGTCCCTCTCGTACCGATTCCCGGGTGTCCCGGAGGGGATGTCACAGCTGGTATCGGAGCGGTTCGGAGGCAATTGTACATCATTACAAGCTTGTTTTCCAAAACTTAACACGTTTAGTGCGTTTAGAATACGAGAGAGTACGGAGCCTTATAAGGATGTAGAATAGTTAGATTTTTACTAACCGTTCGACGTTCGGGTTTTGGGAAGTGCTAACTATTCGTCGTAGTTTTCTATACTATAGTACGTATAGTTAGTTCACGAGCATGCATCATGTCATATTATGCACTAAATAAATATTAGGGTATATACTTAGCTAGTTTCGTAGTACAGTATAGGTTGTTCTCGTTCGTTTTCTTCTTTGGGAAGAAGTGTTTAACTCGTTTAAACATGTTCCCCTGCAGATGCCGGTGACTCGCGGTAGGAAGCGCGCCCAGGAGGAGGAGGACACACGAGCTGCACGCATGGCGTAGCCGGAGCAGCAGGTCCACGATCCGGAGTTACGGACGCAGAGCCAGGACCGACAGCCTAGGTGCTTGGAAGCACCGTTGTCGCGTGGACTGCCGGGAGGTTCAAAGGTCCCACGCCAGGATCGATGAGCTGGAGGAGCAGTTGGTGGAGGTTACCCAGGACCGTGACGAGTTTCACGGGGCGGCCATAGCCTTGGACGCCCAGCCGACCACCGTCACCGAGGAGCGAGACGCCGCTCGCGAGGCGGACGACGAGCACGAGCTACGCTTGGCCCGGATGACAGCACGCAGCGTAACCACGCTCGTGGAGACACCGATCGTGGTGCAGGACCGGATGGCTCGGATCGAGGCGATGTTTGACGGGATAGCAGCCGCACACCATGCCCCGATCCACGACCACGACGAGCTGCTTGAGCAGTTCCAGCAGCTTGCAGCAGCAGCAGCAGGGGTCCACCGCACGACGCCGAGGAGGTCTCTAGGATGGACTACGAGCCACCACCCGCCTTACCAGCAGAGGACGTCGAGTCAGACGCCGACAGCCACGCGCCGCCAGCTTAGTTGTGTTGTGTTTTCACCGATGTAGGAGGATAGCCACATTTTGCTGACATAGGTCGGATGTAGATAGGGTACTAGCGGGTGTTTGGGCAGTTGGGAGTGTATGAAAAGTGGGTTTGAGTTGTACCAACAATAACTAATGGAAAGGAAGTGGTAGTAATATATATATGCAGTTGCTAGAATAAAAAGATTTGCTGAAATAGTAGGATTAGTTTCTACATGTATCCGATACTCTTACTTCTCCACAGAGATGGACAAGCACAAGTACCGGTGTTAGTGAAGTAAGAGGACAAAGGGAGGATGTTCGTGTAGTCGAGCCGGAGAGACAACTACAGAACAGGAGGAGTTGTTAGCACTTAGAGAGGCGCAGCTTGCTAAACAAGGAGCAGCAGATTCAATTTAAGGATCAACAACTGGCAAACGCACAAGCCCCGATTACTCGCTTAGAGCAAGATCTACCGCAAGCACACAATGCAATACCGAATGAAGCAATAGGACAGCAACCTCCCGAGGATGAACCAATAGTGCAGGAAAATCCTATGGAGGCGGAATCGAAGAAGAGGAGGAGGATCCCGAAGAGATAATGGACGTGGATTCAGCCATAGACTAGAGGATGCAGTAATCCAAGACAGAGCAGTTCCATAAGCCGAGAGGTGACGTCCAGTGCGTCGCGAAGAAGAGTAGAGTGCTAGCTAGTAGCAAGTGAGAAAAACTAGTATGTAAATTAGGCGCTAGTTAAATGACGAGCGTGATGTAACCACGCATGAGTGTATCTTAGGAACCGTTGAAACGTGGATGTATGAGCACGTGTTTATGGATTTGGTTGTTGCATAAGATTCATTTGGAATTCCTCATCTATGTATTCCTGTTTCTTCCATTATTATTTTGGAATGAAGATGTCTAACGTAAAATTTTCTTGGACAAATGGTTGGAACAAGGAGACGCGATGAGCCCGAGAGTTCTCAACGCGGGCGGGAACACCACCACCACCCCGACCTTGGCACAGAGCCATCGCCGCTATACTCGGATTCTCGCGCGGAGTAGCGAGAATTATTGGAGCAATTGGTTCGCAACATCGCTCCACAGAACGTCACCAAGGCCGGAACGCTCCGTAAGAAAGGGTGACCTTCTCGGACTTCTTATCGGCTCGCCCCCGGTCTTCTCGGATGCGGGTGAGCCCTTGGAAGCCGACAACCGGCTTCGCACCATCGAGTCGAAGCTTGCATTGTTCCCATGCCCGGATCATCGGAAGACCCTCTTCGCTTCCCAAGCAATTGCAAGGATTTGCTCGGAGCCCGGTGGGCCAACTACACAAGCAATGTTTCCTCCAGGACATCAAGTTTCATGGGCCGAGTTCACCAAAGCTTTCAGAGAGCACCATATTCCGTAAGGCTTGATGAATCGAAAAGGAAGGAGTTCCTATCGCTGAAGCAAGGGGACATGGATGTGCATACCTACTCCAAGGTATTTGACCGTCTTGCTCGGCATGCCCCCGAACATGTGGACACAGATGCCAAGAAGAAAAATCTGTTCAAGGAGGGAATGAGTACCAAGCTGCAGCCACGCCCGGTGCTGAATAAGACCGACAGCTTCACCGACTTTGTGAGTGACGCTATCGCGTTGGAAGATTCTCTCCGTCTTCATCGACGGAGAAGAACAAGAAGATGCCGGCTACTCGGACAAGGAAGTGGCGGACCATCAAAGTACAGGCTGGTCTACACCGCACCGTCAGGTCGGCGTTATCAGCACACGCCTTCTCGTCCGAACTACGACCGGCAGTCTCAACCACCCCAAGCAATCTCAAGCAACAGCGGTCGAATCAATATCGTCCGCCCTATCAAGCAACAAAACACTCGTAATCCCGGACCGATGGGTCAAGCACCACAACAGAATGGAACGCCATGTTTCAATTGTGGCCGTCCAGGACATTATTACTGCAGCTTGTCCATATCCTCGAAGGCACCATATGCACCTAGACCTCAAGGACAACCGCAGAATCAGCCGAGGGCACCAGCCAAGAATACACCAGTGAAGACCGGCCGTGCCAACTTTACTACGGCCGAGGAGCTACCCGAAGGAGGACAAATCTTAGCGGGTATGTTTTCTTTCGCTGATCATCCTACTATGGTTTTATTTGATTCGGGAGATACGCATAATTTCATCAGAAGTCATATATTACTAAGCATCGCATGATGCCATCCAAGTTGCTATGTGCTCATATCATTTCAACACCTGGGGTAAAATTCTCACTAATGAAGAAGCTGCCAATATGCCATTAAGATTGGGTAGCAAGGTTTATTCCACTTCGTTAATCATATTGGATGGGCAAGGATTAGATGTAATTATTGGCATGCAATGGATGAATTTCCATAAGGCAATATTGGACATAGCATCTCGAGCCGTATATCCGAACTCTCCTGTTCATGGTCGAGATTGCTTACTCTTGACTTTTCCCCAAGCTATGCTACCAAATGGTTAATAAGTCTATAGGTAAGAGTCCGGAGGATATACCCATAGTCCGTGAGTATCCGAATGTCTTTCCGGACGACTTGTCGGGACTACCGCCGGACCGAGCGGTAGAGTTTAAGATAGAGTTATAGCCTGGAACAGCACCAATACCAAGAAGGCCGTATCGGATGCCGCCGAATGAGCCGGCGAGTTGAAAGTGCAGTTAAAGGAATTATTGGACAAGGGATATATACGTCCAAGTTCATCACCATGGGGATGCCCAGCCTTGTTTGTGAAGAAGAAGGACAAGACATTGAGGCTATATGTGGATTATAGACCTCCGAATTCGGTCACCATCAAGAACAAGTACCCTCTCCCGAGGATTGATATCTTGTTTGATCAGCTGATGGGAGATAAAGTCTTCTCCAAGATAGATCCTCGCTCGGGTTATCATCGATTAAGATAAAAGTTGAAGATATACCAAAGACCGCGTTCTCCACAAGATATGGACTTTATGAGTACCTGGTGATGTCATTTGGATTGACTAATGCACCAAGCACACTTCGGTATTCATGCCTCGAGTTGGACAAGTTTGTCGTGGTATCCATCGACGACATCTTGATCTACTCTAAGTCGGAAAAGGAACATGCCAATCACTTAAGGATTGTGTTGCAACGACTAAGCGATCATTAGCTCTATGCTAAGTTCAGCAAGTGTGAGTTTTGGCTAAAGGAAGTACCGTTCCTAGGTCATGTGATATCAGCCGAAGGAGTAGCCGTTGATCCAGGCAAAGTTCAAGAAGTGTTGGATTGGAAACCACCGAAGTCCGTCTCGCAGATCGGAGTTTCTTGGGATTGGCTGGTTACTACGGAAGGTTTATTCCAAACTTCTCAAAGATCGCCAAGCCAATGACCTTCTATTGGAAAAGGATAAGAAGACGTATGGAGCAAAGAATGTGAAGAAGCTTTTCAAACATTAAAGAAGTTGTCGACAACAGCTCCCGTACTTGCTCGACCAGATCCGACAAAGCCCTTTGATGTGTATTGTGATGCATCGAGAACAGGACTCGGATGTGTTCTTATGCAAGAAGGTCGTGTGATCGCCTATGCTTCTCGACAACTTAGGCGTCATGAGGAACACTATCCTACCCACCTGGAACTAGCGGCAATGGTACTCGCATTGAAAGGTTGGAGGCACTATCTCTTGGGAAATTTAGTACATCTATACACGGACCACAAGAGTCTTAAGTACATCTTCACCCAAGCAGATCCGAATATGCATCAACGAAGATGGTTAGAATTAATCAAGGATTATGAGCTGGAGATCCACTACCACCCAGGAAAGGCAAACGTGGTAGCCGATGCATTAAGTCACAAAGTTAATTGCAATAATCTCATGGCTCGGTTCTTGATTCAAGCACCTCCATCCGAAGGTGAGGAGCCAAATCTTAGGATGATTCCGTGTGGAACCTTGACCAATTTGGCTCTTATTCCTACCATTCGTGAAGAAGTGGTGGCCGCGCAACGAGAAAAGTGTTGGTATGGAACACATAAGGAGACGACTTAGAAAAGGTGAAGTTAAATGCTTCGGAGAGGACGAGGCAGGAGTTATTTGGTTCAAGAATCGATTGGTAGTACCAAAAGATCTACCACTTCGCAAGAAAATAATGGATGAAGCTCATATGTCCAAATACTCTATTCACCCCGGAACCAACACGATGTATCAAGATCCGAAGCAAAGATTTTGGTGGACACGCATGAAGCGGGAAATCGCCAAGTATGTCAATGAATGTGATGTCCGTCGGCGGGTCAAAGCCGAGCGCTTTAAGCAAGCCGGACCCTTACAACCTTTGAGTATTCCTGAATGGAAGTGGGAAGACGTCGGCATGGATTTCATCGTTGGGTTACCACTAAGCCCATGGAAACATGACTCTATCTAGGTTATTGTGGACAGAGTTGACGAAGTCTCGCTCACTTCATACCGGTACATACTCGGTACACTGCCGAGAAGTATGCGAGTTGTACATTGCTAGAATTCTCTGTTTGCATTGAGTGCCGAAGACCATTATATCGAAGAGAGGAACGCAGTTTGTCTCCAGATTTTGGGAGCAACTACATGAATCCTTGGGAACGAAATTGATACGAAGCTCGGCGTATCATCCTCAAACGGATGGACGAGATAGAAAGGATCAATCAATATCTCAAGGATATGCTTCGAGCATGTGTTTTGACCTATGGTAAAGACTGGGAGAAGTGTTTACCGTTAGCGAGTTCTCCTACAATAACAGCTATCAAGAGAGTGCCGGAATGTCACCGTTCCAAGCTCTATATGGGCGTAGTTGCCGTACACCTCTGAATTGGTCCGAGAGTGGAGAAAGAATAATCTTCGGACTAGATCTAGTAAGAGATGCGAGAGGAACAAGTACGTCTCATTCAGCGAGAACCTTAAAAGGGCTAAATCTCGACAGATCGGCTATACCGACAAAAGACGTCGAGAGTTAGTATTTTAGGTTGGAGATCAAGTCTATCTTCGAGTATCTCCTACCAAAGGTGTTCAAAGGTTTGGAATCAAGGGCAAGTTAGCACCACGATACATTGGACCTTTTCCAATCCTGGAAAGATGTGGAGCCGTGGCGTATCGTTTGGAATTGCCCTCACACTTGGCAGGTATCCATAACATATTCCACGTATCGCAACCGAAGAAGTGTTTAAAACCACCCATGGATATACCGACAGTCGAGGTGGAACGAGTTACAGCCGGACTTGACATATGACGAACGACCGGTTAAAGTTCTCGACACCAAGGATAGGGTGACTCGACAGGGGACTATAAAGTTCTATAAGATTCAATGGAGTAATGACTCGGAAGCTGAAGCTACTTGAGAGCAAGAGGAGTTCCTTCGCTCAAACTACCCCGAGTTCTTTAGCACTATCGTCTAGTCACTTCGATCGTGAATCTCTTGACGAGATTCCTGTAAGGGGGAGGGCTGTAACAACTCTCAGAAATAAATACATTTCATGTCATCATGAGCATTGCATCAAAGTGTTGCATTTTTGAAGATATCAAATTTTCTGTTAATAACCTACACATAAAATATCAAAGTAGATAAAGAAGAAAGGAAGTGCTTAAAAAGAAATAAAATAAGAAGAAAATTTATGTTTAATATTTTCTATGGCTCAAATGTCATAAATAAAGATTTATGAAAATCTCCTGAAATTATTTTGCCTTGTAAAAATATTTACAATAAATAAACAAAGCTTCTTTTATTAATTTAGCTATGAATTTTTAACCTGAAAATGATTTGGAGTTTTTACCTGGACTTAACAGGAAAAATGCCCAAAATACTTTCAATTACAACCCTGAATTTTTGTAAAATTTTTGGAGCTCGGGAAGGCTACTTTTTAATTTCGCTAAAGGAGAAGAGCCTTTTTGCAAAACGCCGAGACCGGGCCCGGTCGTCACTCTCTTCTCTCTCTCTCCGCGCTCTGCGCGCCCGCGGCCGCACCGCCTCTCCGGCAGGGCGCCACGCCTCCAGGCCACGTAGGTGCTTGGCCGCCCACGCAGCTGCCTGCCCGGCCTCCGTCCTTGCCGCCTTCCAGGGCGAGATAAAGCCCCTCCCGACCCTCTTTTCTCTCCTTTCTCTTCCTCATTCCCTCCAAACTTCACCGCCGTCTCCGAAGCGCCGTCTCCGGGCCACTCCGGTGTTCCTCGTCCCGGACCACCGCACCGCCGGCTTCGCTAGAGTCCACAGCAACTCCCTGCAGAGCCACTCGCCCTTCAATCCCCTGGAACCCAAGCAATTCATCATTCTCTCAAGAAGTTCACCGTCGGAGTGTCACCGCCGCATCTCCAAATTGACGAGCTTTGGTGAGCCGCTTTCGCTCATTCTTCTCTCGGTTGGTGCGCAGCTAGCTACTCTTCCTTGTGAGCAACTTCTCATCGAACTTCATCCACAGGTCATCGCGCAAAACGCCATCTTCTCCACGTCCGATCACCGCCGTCCGCGCCACTCACGGTGAGCACCCCCTTCCGCGCTTGCTCATGTACCTAGGTCCCCGTGTCGAGCTTGCTTATGCTCCGTGCAAGCTCATCGTCCTTGTTTCCCCAATTTTTGTGTACTCCGACGAGCATCGTACCATGCCGGAGTCTAGGCCGCATCCGAACCTCGCCGTCGGCGTGGTTCGGAGGGAGCTCATGCTCGCGTGGGTACCACGGTTGTTTTCGCCGCGTTGTGTAGAGTAGGAAGGAGCTATCGCGGCGTGGTTTGGCTCGGAGCCGGCCAACTCCGGCCGTTGCGCCGCCGCGAGCTCGCCGCCGCGGCGAAGCCACACCACGGGCCACACGCGCGTGGGATCGCGTGTGGCCACGTGCGGATTTGGTGTGGCCACCCCGTGGCCCATCGTGTGGCACGGAAAGGTTTTCAAATTTCAAAAATTCGTAGAAAATTCATTAAAAATCAGAAAAATACCAAACCAAGTTTGTTAGACTCAGAAAAATAAGATCTATTTATTTGTGAAATAAAATATTTATTTTGAGTAAATTTATTTTGTAAATAGTATTTAATCACTTTCTTTGTTTAAAGAAAGGTTATTATTTTATGCTAATTAAATGTTTAATGAAGAAAAATAATTTAATTAGATGAAGGAGATACTGCAGACGAAAGTTATTATGAAAATTATTTTCCAAAATTAAACTTAAACTTTATTATTTTATGTGATTCCAATCTATTAGCCTTTTATCACATGTCCTTTAAAGTAATGATTTAATTATTGCTTAATAAACCAGAATAATTTATTAATTGTTAAACCTAAGTAATTAGTGAACTTAAGTAACTAATTAAGGAACAGGACTAATTAATACTTAATAACCTTGATTAAACATTCGTTAAGCAGCATAATCAATTGTTAATTATTGTTTAATGAACATGCTTATCCCTAATTTATTAATTAACTAAAGTGATTAAGCATGGATCTTTAATTGTTAATTTTGGACTTAATTAATGAAACCCTTGCATAATTTCATCATGATCATTCATGCATACATGATTGTGATTCGCAACGCATTGTCTGGTCGACTTAGGTTCGAAGTGATCGAGGTTCCACCCGAGGTCGAGTCGGAGCCGGAATCTCGAAGTCGACCCAGCCGCCGAGGAAGCTAACTCCGAACCGTATCAAGGCAAGCCCCGGTGCATCCTACCTATGTTTTTAAATATTTTATTTTTATCACATAGTACGCTTATGTTTGTGCATTAAGTGTTAGGGAATGATTGATACCCTAGTTGCATTATGGTAGGTTTTCGTTTGTTTATACTATACTTGGTATAGGTAGCTCAATAGAAGCTAAGCTTAATTCATAGTCGCAACGGTAGATGTTTTAGGGTATACGACTCGAGAAGGGTGAAGTCAAGTGTTTCCAAAAAGATGACGAAGGTGTTATCCGGTTCAACAATAGGCTAGTGGTGCCTAAGAACTTGGAACTTCGCAAGAAGATAATGGATGAAGCCCATACATCCAAGTATTCTATTCATCCTGGAACCAACAAGATGTATCAAAACTTAAAGAAGAGATTTTGGTGGACCGAGAATGAAACGAGAGATAGCAAGGTATGTCAACGAGTGCGATACTGTCGACGTGTCAAAGCAGAGCATTTGAAGCAAGCGAGGTCCACTTCAACCTCTAAGCATACCTGAATGGAAATGGGAAGATATCAGCATGGACTTTATTGTTGGATTACCAATGACTCCACGGAAGCACGACTCTATCCGGGTCATAGTTGACAGATTGACCAAGTCGGCTCACTTTATACGGTACATACCAACTACAAGACCAAGCAATATGTAGATCTATATATTTCACGTATCCTATGTTTGCATGGAGTACCCAAGACCATCATCTTAGATCGAGGAGCTCAATTTATATCTAGATTTTGGGAACAGTTGCATGAGTCATTAGGAACGAAGTTAATTCGAAGCTCAGCTTATCACCCCCAAACGGATGGACAAACAGAAAGAATCAATCAATATCTCAAGGATATGCTTCGAGCATGTGTTTTGACATACGGTAAAGATTGGGAGAAATGTTTACCACTGGCGAGTTCTCGTACAATAACAGCTATCAAGAGAGTGCCGGAATGTCACCGTTCCAAGCGCTGTATGGTCGTAGTTGCCGCACACCTTTGAATTGGTCCGAAAGTAGAGAAAGAGTAATATTTGGGCCGGACCTAGTAAAAGATGCGAGAGGAACAAGTACGTCTCATTCAGCGAGAATCTTAAAAGGGCTAAATCTCGACGGATCAGCTATGCCGATAAAAGACGTCGAGAGTTGGCATTCCGGGTTGGAGATCAAGTCTATCTTCGAGTATCTCCTACCAAAGGTGTTCAAAGGTTTGGAATCAAGGGCAAGTTAGCACCACGATACATCGGACCTTTTCCAATCCTACAAAGATGTGGAGTCGTGGCATATCGTTTGGAGTTGCCGGCGCACTTGTCGGGTATACATAATATATTCCATGTATTCAACTAAACAGGTGTTTGAAACCACCGGTGGATACACCGACAGCCGATGTGGGACGATTACAGACGGACTTGACATATGACGAACATCCGATTAAAGTCCTTGACACGAAGGATCGGGTCACTCGCCATCAAACCAGCAAGTTCTACAAGATTCAATGGAGTAATCACTCGGAAGCTGAAGCTACTTGGGAACAAGAAGAGTTTCTCCGATCCAACTACCCCGAGTTCCTTAACACTATCGTCTAGTCGCTTCGATCGTGAATCTCGGGACGAGATTCCTGTAAGGGGGAGGGCTGTAACAACTCTTAGAAATTAATGCATTTCATGTCATACATGAGCATGTCATCATATTGCATTTATGAAGTTATCAAATATTGTATTGAGAAAATGCACATAAAATATCAAACTAGCTAGACATTAAAGGAAATGCTTAAAAAGAATTTAAATAAGAGTAAATAATGTGTTTAACATTTTCTATTGCTTAAACATCCTAAATAAATATTTATAAAAGTTCCCTGAAATTATTTTGCTTTGTAAAATTTATTACAAGAAATAAACAAAGCTTCTTTTATTAATTTATCTATGAATTTTTAATCTGAAAATAATTTGGAAACTTAACCTGGACTTAATAGGAAAAGTGTTTAAAATACTTTCAAGAACATCCCTGAATTTTTGTAAAATTTTTCGAGTGCTAGAAATGCGTTTTTCAATTAAACCAAAGCTGGAGGGGTTTTTTTGTAAAATGTCCGTGTCGAGCCCACCGGCCATTCTCTCTTCTTCCTCTCTCTCTCGCCAAACCGCCTCCCGCACCGCCTCGCCACCGCCGCGCTGGCAAGCACGGCCGCGCGCCACCCCTCCCGGCGCCATACAGCTGCCCCTGCCACCTCAAACCTCCACCCCCATCAAGATAAAGGCTCCGGCCGTGAGCTATCTCTCTCTCTCTCTCCAAACTTGCACGGAACACGGCCCGCCATCCGTCCCTCCTGCCTTTGCCGTCCGGCCGCCTCCGGCCTCTCCCCAGCTAAGCCATCATCACCCACGGCTCCGCACGAGTCCCCTGCACCTCCCCATGGCCCTCAATCGTGCTCTTAAGCACCGAGCCCCGAGAATCGACGCAAGTTCCCCGGAGGCCGCCGCCGTGTAGTCGGTGCCGCGCCGTCCAATTCGTCCACCACGGGGAGCCATTTCGCACGCTTCTTGCTCCCACGGCTACGCAACATCCCCGAGCATCTTCTACCAGCTCCTCAACGGACTTTGTTCGGAGAGCGCCGCGGATTTCACCATCTTCCCCAAGCACGCAGCACCGCCGCCTCTACTTCCGCGGTGAGCACCGAACTCCGGCCATCTTCAAGGTCCATTGATTAGGTGTCGTCATTGCTCATGTTACTCTGTCTCTTGCAGCACCATTTGGCCTAATTTTTATGCACCCTAGCACATGCTAGCAATCGTCGGAGTCCCGCACGGCCTCCTGCTCGCCGCCGGCACACTTCCGGCCGTTCCGCAACAAGCTCAACCTCCCCACCGCACTTGCCTCGCTGCGTAGAACACTTAGGGTAGCTCGCGTCGAGCTTTGGCCCAAGCCGGCCCGCTCCGACCACAGCGCCGCTGCTCCCGGCCGCCGTCGCAGCCATGGCCACATCGTGGGCCACACGGCCCGGATCCCGTGTGGCCACGCCGGATCGGGTGTGGTCCATCCCGTGACCCACTGTGTGGCACATAATCCTTTTTAAATTTCTAAAATCGTAGAAAATTCCACAAAAATCAGAAAAATACCAAACAAAGTGCATTAGATTCATAAAATTATTCTCTATTTGATTATGTATTCAAATGCCTATTTTGAGAAATTATAAATTCATAGTTTAATTAATTACTTTTCTTTCATTGAGATAAGCTATTATTTTATGCTAATTGTTATTTAATTTTGAAAAATGAATTTCTTTAAAAATTAGAGATACTGCAGACGAAAGTTTATTTTAAGTTTATTTTCCAAAATTAAACATAAACACCGTCATTTCATGTGATCCCAATTTAGTACTTTATGTATTATCACATGTCATTAGGTAACTATTCATTGTTGATTAATAAGCATGATTAATTATTAATTAATGACCATGATTAAGCAATAATTAATGAGCATGATCAATTGTTACTTATTGATTAATGAACATGATTAATTATAAATTGCTAATTAATAAACCCGAGGAATTATTAATTGTTAATTACTAATTGCAAGTAATGAACTTAAGTAATGATTAATTGCTAATTAACGATCATGGTTAATAAAATCGTTGAACATCATCTCATGTACATTCATGCATGCATGATCATTGATTCGCAACGTACTCGTTGGTCGACCTAGGTCATGGCGTGATCGAAGTCCCGTCCGAGGTCGAGGCGAGAGACGGAAACTTCGAAGTAGCCCGAGCACATTGAGGAAGCTACCCCAGACTCGAATCAAGGCAAGCCCCGAGTACATCCTACCTATGTTTTAAATATTTTATTTTATCACATAGTTCGAGTTATGTTTGTGCATTAGGTGTTAGGGAATGTTTGATACCCTAGTTGCATTATGGTAGGTTTCCATTTGTTTATACTATACTTGGTACAGGTAGCTCAATAGAGGCTAAGCTTAATTCAAAGTCGCAACGGTAGCTGTTTTAGGGAATCTTAAAGCATGGAGGCTTTAAGAGTTTTTGGTGTTGACACTAAGATGAAGAGAGTGTTAATGAAGTTGAGACCGGACGGGCCCCGTAGGAGAAAGGGCAAGACGGAGATGAGATCTTGCAAGGTGGTAGCCCCGTCCGAGTCGGTCAAGGACCGTACCGTTGTCGGCTTAGTTGAACAAGTTTGAACGTACCGTACTACATGCTGGAATCATGGGCCCGGCAAGCTGATGTACCATATCGTCCCGAGAGATGTAGCGTAGCCGGCTCTCTTTACTCGGCTGTTAGTGAGAGGATAGTCTCGCGGGAGAGAGATGGGTCGGCCACGAGGGAAGTCGTGGAGTCGCCATACTCCCGGGGAGTTGGAAATGGCTAGTCTTCCGTCGAGTGCTAGCGGGAAAAGTTGTCGTATACGACCGAGTGTGGTGCGTATACGTCGTGTAGTCGGGTTTTGCTAGCTGGTATAAAATCGATTCGAATCGCTGTCCCTCGCAGTAATGAGTACCGCTTGTTTAGCTCGTCACATCGTAGTAAATTATATGGAAGATGAAGATGAGAGATGAAAGGAATAATGATCTATTTTATCTTGGTTGCAAACTTGAATGCAATAGTCATAGGTTGCAAACACCAGGGTTAATGAACTCAATGTGAGCTAAAATATCGAAAGTAAGGACCCACCCTTAAATGCTATTTTTCGCAAAGGAGTAAACCCCACAGCCAAATAGCTTTTGCATACTAGGCGTCGGCCTTAGCGTGCCATGTTGACGGGTCAGTCTTGCTGAGTATTAGAATACTCGGGGTTTGTTCGTTACCTTTCAGGGAACGAGTCGTATTACCACGACTTGTATGGCGGTTTCCGGAAGAGGAGCAATGTCCGGAGGAAAGTTCCCTGCAATGGGAACGTATCCCTCGCCGTGAAGAGGGAGGACCGTGATGTACGAAGGGCTCGGTGCATCACGTTGATCGTTTAAAGTCTTTTGGGTAACTATAGAAGTTTAAAGTCATACTTGTTATTCATATATTTTTATTGAATGTAGTGAATGGATAACTATAGAAGTCATCCCCCACTTCCTCCCAATGACACCTGGAGAGAAGATTATGAATCCAACACCGCTCCTCTTGCTGTCCAAGCCGATCCGCCTCCCCCACTCGATTCAAGGGGCTTCGGACCGGTCATCTCTTCTGCCGACCAGGGCCTACTCCAAAAATTTCCAAGTCCGGAAAGGTTGTCTAAGCCCCCGACACGAGAAAACGCATCTGGATCACTTACCATAGGTAAGTCAACAACAATCCTTGCTTCGTATCAAGGGATACTCCTACGGAAGCGTAGAAACTTGAAGACCGGCGCAAAGAACAAGAGGCCATCGAAAAGGATCGTCGGACCGCTCTAGCCGCCTTTGAAGCTACCGCTGCAGGAGGATCCCGGGGAGCCCGCAAATTAACAGATTCTCTCGCCAACATCCCCAAGAAGTCTTGGTATGGTACTCAAACCGATTCTTCGGGGAGTGTATCGGGGGGATCCATTCCCACGTTTGTAAGTCCAAACAGCGGCGAAAAGGAATGCAGAAGGCTCGAGCGGGGAGACTCAAGGTCCCCCAAAAAAGAGTAAAACCTCCTCCGGCTTCAAAAAAGCCACCTCGTAAGTCTTTTATAACACTCCTGCAGTTCCAAACTCTTCTTCGCTTTATTCTAGTCTTTCAATTTATTTAATTTTTCTACAGAATTTCTTCTAATCTTCAAGCTAGTATAGCTAGCTTGTTGAGAAACAAGCCCTCTATCCCTACCACGACTGGTGGCACATCTTCGATTTCCACTCCTTCGACCCTCGATACCGTAAAAGTCTCTGAAGTCAAGAGTGCAGCAAACACAAAGGAAATCCCTGCTGCCTCGTCCGAAGAACAATCCTCACAAGAAGTCGAAGAGCGGGTCATCATTGATGTTGACAACACAAGTATTAGTGACTTCCCTCCACAAGCCACTTAGTTCCGGGCCGCGCCCGAACTCCCACTGGGACCGTCCGGACCGAGGAAATTCCCTGCCGGGCTAAGACTACCCGTAAGGCTTCGGGAGCGCCTAGGCTTGCCAAGATGGTCGTAGGTGATGTGGAAGTTGATAGTTCGAGCGGAGCTAGAAAATTCACAGCCACGACTCAATGGGATTCTCTTCAAGAAGAAGAGGCCTTAAAGAGCTTTACCTTCATGCCTCTCCTAATCTTTTCTTAATTTCTTCACATTATAATCGACTCCTTGTTTATCCTATCCTCTAGGTTCTTCTAAAAATTCGAGGCCAAGAGTACGATCATCGCTCGTCTTGAGGAAGAGCTTCATCGGAATCAAGAGCGGTTGGTCGAACTTGAGTCTCGGACCGTCGGTCTGAAGTCTAAAGAAGCTGATTTGCTAAGAAGGGAAGCAAATCTGCTGAGTACTCATCGAATGATGGAAGGTCGTCGACAGGAAATCATTAAACTTCGAAAGGAAATCCAAAGTAAGCTTTATTAATTTAACCTTAATTCCCTTGATTAACTTATAACTCTTCCGACCGGTGTTATCCGCTTTGGCACTCGAAAGTCTTGTCACTGCCCATAAAAAGGTTGAAGAAACCCTTTCCGAAAAAGCGATCGCTCAAGAACAAGCTCTTTAAGAAGGCTCCGTGGTCGAAGAATAGCGAGCAGCTCGAATTGGAGAACTAGAAGGCGAGCTCACTGCCAAGGATAACATTCTAGCACGGACTCCGCGCTCCAACAAGATGCTTGAAGTCGACAATGCTCGCTTGAAAACGAGCTAGGCTGAAGCACTTGGAAGCTATCAAGACAGCTCAAGTGGAGAAAGAATGTGCTTTGAGGACCACGCACGAGTCTGCTCAACTTGCTCTCAAAGCGAAAGAACATGAAATCCAGCGCTTGCTTGAAGAGCGAAGCCAGTCGGGAGCTTCGAATATCAATATCAAGGGCAAGTTCGGAACCGCAGGACAATAGACACAGGCGTAAGTTCCTTCTTCCTATTCTTGCTTTGGAAACACTTTCTAATACCGGTCGATACTTATAACCTTTCCCATATCTTTTCGTTTTCCTCAAAACTTGCTGCGAGCGGTATGCAAACGCTTGAATATCTAAACGAGGGTCAACCCATTCAGCAAGATGAGCTAGATCTTGAAACTGCTATCCGGGATGTCCCCAAAGGATCGGAGAGCACTCCAGGATGATCGCCGCATCGGGAGGAGGGCATATCGCGGCTATAATCCGGTCTTGGACTATAGTTGAAGACTGCGATTTCAACTTCATCGAGAGAAGGTGCGCACCCGGAGACTATTGAAGACCGGTTGAATAATTTTAAAAATTCACTCATTGGTACCGTTTCTGAATTAATTGAAGATGTTCCTCCGGATCCGATCGGCATCCCACTAAATGAAGCTGCAGCACTCCCGCTCCGGGTCAAGCCGCTCAAGATGCTGCTGCTGCCTTTAGACAAACAGTGGAAGATGAGTACAAAGATCTTGATGCAGATTTATCTGCTCTCTTCCTCCGGCTCGAAGACACGCTTGATGATAGACTTGCAGAGGGCACCAAGACCAAAGACACCGGTGACTCCAGCGGTCCTGCCTGATAGTTATCTTTCGTAGTACCGGTCTTTCTATTTTGCTATTTTATCACGAGTGCCTTTTGTAATTTAACCATTATACTTTTAACTATGCTGAAGTTTTAGTGTTCGACCTCTTCTCTTTTTTATACTTGGTAAACAAGAATTCACCATCTTATTCGACTGGCCAAATTCTATATCTAAGCAATGATGGTTATTACAACTTAACCTTACTATGATTGAATGATGGCTCTAATCAGCACGAGATGACAATTCATAGCAATAGCTTACTTTAACAAAATCATTCTATATATAAAAAAAATAACCAATCTTTAAGGTTTAAGATTACATAATATCACAGATTGCTCTTTAAAATAGCAGCCTACGAGACCAGATACTTCAAAAGAGATGCTTCAAATTTCCTTTCCTAAACAAACCGATCGAGGCTAAAAACACAAATGAATAATCTTACAGATTGCTCTTAATCATAGCTGCCCCCTGGCTTGAGTAAATGACTGGTATTAGTTATTTAGGAATTTCATAATTTCATAGATTGCTCTTAACACAGCAGCCCCTGAATCGATAAGTTAATTCAAAATTAAAATATTGATACACAAAAAACACAAACATATTCATACCCGAAATCAAGAATGCTTTGTTATATTACTAAGAAAAAATTACAAGAAAATCTTTAAGTATAAAAACAGCGAAGCTGATCAATATTCCAAGAATTCGGAACTTCCTCTTCCTCCTGGGTCATAAGTTTATAAGCCTCCGGTGACAAGCTGATTGATCTACAAAAGGTCCGTTCCAAACCGGTGACAACTTATGCCTATTATTGTTGGACTGGATCTTCCGAAGTACCAAATCTCCCAATTGAAATTCCTGTGTACGCACATTGCGATCATGATATCGACGCAGCCCCGATGATACTTGGCTGCTTGAATCAAAGTTTGATCTCTTAATTCTTCCGCGGCAATCAACTCAATCGACGTTGGTCTTCATACTTCTCTTCATCATAATACCGTACTCCGTTGACACCATATTCACTACGTGGGCAACATGTCTCGGATCCATAGACCAAAGAAAAAGGAGACTATCATGTAGCCGGTCGACATTGGTACGTAATCCCCAAAGTACCCGTGGCAATTCCTTAACCCACTTTCCAGACATACGGCTTTAAGCGGTAAAAAATTCTAGGTTCAAGATCGGTTAAAATCATACCATAGCTCGCTCCACTTGTCCATTACTCCGTGGATACGAAACCGAAGCATACTGTATCTTGACTCCTAGACTTTCAACATAATCCTTGAAGAATTCCGAAGGAAGCGAGGCCCATTATCGGTAATTATACTATGCGGGACACCAAAACGTACAAAGATATTACGTAAAAACTTAATTGCTCGAGCGAGGGTTGTACTGGTGACGGCTTACTGCTTCAATCCACTTACTAAATTTATAAACTGCCACAAAAATATGCATAAACCCTCTAGGCGCTTTCTTGAATGGTCCAACAATATCCGAGTCCCCAGGATGGAAAAGGCCAAGTCATCGGAATTATCCGCAACTCATGAGCTGGAGTATGAGGTTGTCGAGCAAAAAGCTGACATCCTTGGCAATTTTTAACCACCATATGCGCATCATCGGTAGTTGTGGGCCGATTAAAACCACTGTCCGAACACTTTCCCAACTAACGTCTTCGACGAAGCATGATTGCCACAAATCCCCTTATGAATATCTTCAAGCAATTGAATGCCATCTCGTGACATCCCCTCCGGGACACCCGGGAATCGGTACAGAGGGACACTCGACGAAGCGAGTTACAACATAAACATCATCTCATACAAGCCAGAATATATACATCATGGTATAATACAATCGAGGTTTTTGAAATACAAACATTCGTGCAGCGGAAATATAACATTATTGAAGTTTAACATCCTACGAGTATTCAGCGAAGCTTGTTCTATATACAACCCAAAAGACTTTAAACGATCAACGTGATGCACTGAGCCCTTCGTACATCACGGTCCTCCCTCTTCACGGCGAGGGGATACGTTCCCATTGCGAGGAACTTTCCTCCGGACATTGCTCCTCTTCCGGAAACTGCCATACAAGTCGTGGTAATACGACTCGTTCCATGAAAGGTAACGAACAAACCACTGAGTATTCTAATACTCGGCAAAGATGACCCGTCAACATGGCACGCTAAGGCCGACGCCTAGTATGCAAAAGCTATTTGGCTGTGGGGTTTACTCCTTTGCGAAAAACAGCATTTAAGGGTGGGTCCTTACTTTCGATATTTTAGCTCACATTGAGTTCATTAACCCTGGTGTTTGCAACCTATGACTATTGCATTCAAGTTTGCAACCAAGATAAAATAGATCATTATTCCTTTCATCTCTCATCTTCATCTTCCATATAATTTACTACGATGTGATGAGTTGAACAAGCGGTACTCATTACTGCGAGGGACAGCGATTCGAATCAATTTTTATACCAGGTGGCAAAACCCGACTACACGACGCATACGCACCACAGCTGGTCGTATACGACAACTTTTCCCGCTAGCACTGACGAGCATCCTAGCCATTTCCAACTCCCCGGAAGTATGGCGACTCCACGACTTCCCTCGTGGCCGACCCGTCTTCCTCCCGTGAGACTATCCTCTCACTAACAGTCGGTAAAGAGAGGCGGCTACGCTACATCTCCGAGTCGGTAGGGTACATCAGCTTGCTTGGGCCCATGATACCGGCATGTAGTACGGTACGTTCCAACTTGTTCAACTAAGCCAACAACGGTACGGTCCTTGGCCAGACTCGGACGGGGCTACCACCTACGGGGCCCGTCCGGTCTCAACTTCATTAACACTCTTGTCATCTTAGTGTAATCACACAACCCTTAAAGCCTCCATGCTTTAAGATTCCCTAAACCTCTACCGTTGCGACTATGAATTAAGCTTAGCCTCTATTAAGCTACCTGTACCAGTATAGAATAAACAAACGGAAACCTACCATAATGCAACTAGGGTGTCAATCATTCCCTAACACCTAATGCACAAACATAAGCTGTACTATGTGATAAAGTAAAATATTTAAAAACATAGGTCGGATGCACGGAGCTTGCCTTGATACGGTTCGGAATTAGCTTCCTCGGCGCGTGGATCGACCTCGAGATTCCCGTCTCTGACTCGACCTGCGGTGGAACCTCGATCACCTCGGATTCCAGACATGTTCATTAAGCAATAATTAACAATTGATTAAGCTGATTAATTAATGCTTAAACAAGGTTATCAATTATTAATTAGTCCTGTTCCTTAATTAAATAATTAAGTTCACTAATCACTTAGGTTTAAGTGACATGTGATAATTAAGTAATTATTCTAGTTTATTAAGCAATAAATAAATCATTACTTTAAGTGACATGTGATAAAAGGCTAATAAATTGGAATCACATAAAATAATAGAGTTTAAGTTTAATTTTGGAAAATAATTTTCATAATTAATTTCGATCCGTAGTATCTCCTTCATCTAATTAAATTATTTTTCTTCATTAAACATTTAATTAACATAAAATAATAACTTTCCTTTAAACATAGAAAATGAGTAAATACTATCTATGAAATAAACTTACTCAAAATAAATATTTTATTTCACAAATAAATAGGTCTTATTTTTACGAGTCTAACAAACTCGGTTTGGCATTTTTCCGATTTTTAATGAATTTTCTATGAATTTTTGAAATTTGAAATGGGCTTTGTGCCACATACTAGGCTACGGGGTGGGCCACACCGAGATCCGCTCGTGGCCACACGCGATCCGGCGCGTGTGGCCCGCGGTGTGGCGCCACCGCGGCGCACGAGAGACGGCGGCGCGGCCGCCGGACTTGGCCGGCGCCGGCCCAAAGCTCGCCGCAAGACGACCTAGAGACTCTACTTGATGCGGCGAACCTACGGGTGGTGACGCGCTCACACGAGCTTGACCGGAGACTAGTCAACGGCGAGAGGCGACCATGGCGAAGCTCCGGCCATGGCGCGAGCTCGCTCTCTCTGGACAAAAATTAGGGAAAATTAAGCTGCGAGCTTCTACGGAGCATAAGCAAGCTCGACGTGCTGTCCTAGAAGCATGAGCAAGGGCTGAAAGTAGAGCTCACCGTGAGTGGCGGAGATGGCGGCGGTCGGACGTGAGGAAGACGGCCAAATTTGCGGTGACCGGACGAGTGCGAATTTTGAGGTCGCGGCGGCGGAACGCGGTGGCGGCCCGAGGAAGAAGATGACCTCGCCCGGACGGAAGGGAGGTGCTCAAGCTAATTGAACAGGTGGAGAAGCTTCACGGGGTCCTCGCGGAGCTCTTAGTGGTGATGGTTTGGACGGGGAGGAACCGGAGCAGCCTGGCGATGGTGGGAGCCGGAGGGTGGCAATGGCGGTAAGAAAAGTGAGAGGGAGAGTGAGGGATAAGGCCGGGTAGAGGGTCTTATCCCTGCACTGAGGCGGCGAGGCGAGCAGCGTGGCGAAGGCGTGGCGCCCGGCCGAGAGGCGGTGCGGCCGCGGGCGACGCGAGCGCGGGAGAGAGAGGAGAGGAAGAAGAGAGGTCGGCGTTGGGCCGGACACTGGAAATTTTAAAAAAACCCCTTCGGCTTTCGGATAATTAAAAAGCAACCTTCGGGTGCTCTAAAAATTCCCAAATTTTTCAGGGGTGTTAATAAAAGTATTTTAGGCACTTTTCCTATTAAGTCCAGGTTAAAATTTCAACTCATTTTCAGATTAAAAAATTCATAGCTAAATTAATAAAAGAGGCTTTGTTTATTTCTTGCCAATATTTTCACAAGCAAAATAATTTCATGGAATTTTTATAAATCTTAATTTATGATATTTGAGCCAAAGAAAATGTTGAACATATATTTTATTCTTATTTCATTTCTTTTTAAGCATTTCCTTTATTCTTTAGCTATTCGATAATTTATGTGTATGCTCTTAACATAAAATTTGATATCTTAAAAAATGCAACAACATGATGAAATGCTCATGATGACATGAAATGCATTATTTTTACGAGAGTTGTTACAGCCCTCCCCCTTACAGGAATCTCGTCCCGAGATTCATGATTGAAACGATTGGACGATAGTACTAAAGAACTCGGGGTAGTTTGATCGAAGGAACTCCTCCGGCTCCCAAGTAGCTTCGACTTACGAGTGATTACTCCATTGGATCTTGTAGAAATTGATGGTCCGATGTCGAGTCACTCTATCCTTGGTGTCGAGAACTTTGACCGGTCGTTCGTCATATGTCAAGTCTGGTTGTAACTCGTTCGACCTCGAGCTGTCGGTATATCCACTGGTGGTTTCAAACACTTCTTTAGTTGAGATACGTGAAATATGTTGTGTATACCGACAAGTGTGCTTGGCAACTCCAAGCGATATGCTACGGCTCCACATCTTTCTAGGATTGGAAAAGGTCCAATGTATCGTGGTGCTAACTTGCCCTTGATTCCAAATCTTTGAACACCTTTGGTAGGAGATACTCGAAGATAGACTTGATCTCCAACCTGAAATACTAACTCCAGACGTCTTTTATCGGTATAGCCGATCCGTCGAGATTTAGCCCGTTTAAGGTTCTGCTTGAATGAGACGTACTTGTTCCTCTGCATCTCTTACTAGATCCGGTCCGAAGATTACTCTTTCTCAACTTTTAGACCAATTCGAGAGGTGTGCGACAACTACGTCCATATAGAGCTTGAAACGGTGACATTCCTGCACTCTCTTGATAGCTGTTATTGTAGGAGAACTCTGCTAACGGTAAACACTTCTCCCAATCTTTACCATAGGTTAAGACACATGCTCGAAGCATATCTTCGAGATATTGATTGATCCTTTCTGTCTATCCATCTGTTTGAGGATGATATGCTCGAGCTTCGTATCAATCTTGTCCCCAATGATTCATGTAGTTGCTCCTAAAATCTAGAGACAAATTGCGTTCCTCTATCCGATATAATGGTCTTGGGCACTCCATGCAAATAGAGAATTCGAGCAATGCACAGCTCTGCATACTTCTCGGCGATGTACCGAGTATGTACCGGCATGAAGTGAGCAGACTTCGTCAACCTATCCACAATAACCCGGATAGAGTCATACTTTCGTGGGCTTAGTGGTACCCAACGATGAAATCCATGCTGACGTCTTCCCACTTCCATTCAGGAATACTCAAAGGTTGTAAGGGTCCTGCTTGCTTCAAGTTCTCGGCTTTGGCCCGCCGACGGACATCACATTCATTGACATACTTGGCGATTTCCCGCTTCATGCGTGTCCACCAAAATCTTCGCTTCGGGTCTTGATACATTTTGTTGGTTCCGGGGTGAATAGAGTATTTGGACATATGAGCTTCATCCATTATTTTCTTACGAAGTGATAGATCTTTCGGTACTACCGATCGATTCTTGAACCAAATAACTCCTGCCTCGTCCTCTCCGAAGCATTTAACTTCACCTTTTTTGAGTCGTCTCCTTATGTGTCCCATACCAACACTTTTACTGTTGCGCTGCCACCACTTCTTCACGAATGGTAGGAGTAAGAGCCAGATTTGTCAATGCTCCATACGGAACAATCCGAAGATTCGACTCTTCACTTCCTGGTGAAGATGCTTGAATCAAGTACTCGAGCCATGAGATTATTGCGATGAACCTTGCGATTTAAAGCATCGGCTACCACGTTTGCCTTGCCCGGGTGATAGTGAATTTCTAGCTCATAATACTTGATTAATTCTAACCATCTTCGTTGACGCATATTCAGATCTGCTTGGGTGAAGATGTACTTAAGACTCTTGTGGTCGGTGTATAAATGTACCAAACTATCCAAAAGATAGTGTCTCCGACTTTTCAATGCTAGAACGACAGTTGCTAACTCCGGATCGTGTGTAGGATAGTGTTCCTCATGACGCCTAAGTTGTCGAGAGGCATAGGCGATTACTCGACCTTCCTGCATTATAACACATCCGAGTCCTGTTACCGATGCATCACAATACACATCGAAGGGCTTCGTCGGATCCGGCTGAGCAAGTACGAGAGCTGTTGTCAGCAACTTCTTTAATGTTTGAAAAGCTTCTTCACATTCTTTGCTCCATACGTACTTCTTATCCTTTTCCAATAGCTTAGTCATTGGCTTGGCGATCTTTGAGAAGTTTGGAATAAACCTCCTGTAGTAACCAGCCAATCCTAAGAAACTTCGATTTGTGAGACAGGACTTTGGTGGTTTTCAATCCAACACTTCTTGAACTTTGCCGGGATCGACGGCCACTCCTTCGGCTGATATCACATGACCTAGGAACGGTACTTCCTTTAGCCAAAACTCACACTTGCTAAACTTGGCATATAGCTGATGATCCCCGAGCCTTTGCAACACAACCCTCAAGTGTTTGGCATGTTCCTCTTTCGACTTAGAGTAGATCAAGATGTCGTCAATGAATACCACAACAAATTTGTCCAGCTCGGACATGAATACCGAATTCATGAGATACATGAAATGTGCTTGGTGCATTGGTTAATCCAAAAGACATTACCAGGTACTCATAAAGTCCATATCTTGTGGAGAATGCGGTATTCGGTATATCTTCGACTCTTATCTTAATCTGCTGATATCCCGAGCGTAGATCTATCTTGGAGAAGACTTTAGCTCCCATCGGTTGATCAAACAGGATATCAATCCTCGGAAGAGGGTACTTGTTCTTGATGGTAACCGAATTCGGAGGTCTATAGTCCACACATAGCCTCAATGTCTTGTCCTTTTTCTTCACGAACAAGGTCGGGCATCCCCATGGCGATGAACTTGGACGTATATACCCCTTGTCCAATAATTCCTTTAGTTGCACCTTCAACTCGCGCAGTTCATTCGGCGGCATCCGATACGGCCTTCTTGATATTGGTGCTGTTCCAGGTTGTAACTCTATCTTAAACTCTACCGCTCGGTCCGGCGGTAGTCCCGGCAAGTCGTCCGGGAAGACATCCGGGTACTCACGGACTATGGGTATATCCTCCGGACTCTTACCTATAGTCTTATTAACCATTGGCATCATAGCTTGGGGAAGAGTTAAGAATAAGCAATCCCGACCATGAACAGGAGAGTTCGGATATACGGCTCGAGATGCTATATCCAATACTGCCTTATGAAAATTCATCCATTGCATCTAACCTTTGCCCATCCAAGTATCATTAACGAAGTGGAATAAATCTTCCTACCCAATCTTAATGGCATATTGGCAGCTTCTTCATTAGTAAGAATTTTACCCCAAGGCATTGAAATGATGTGAGCACATAGCAACTTGGATGGCATGATGCGATGCTTAGCAACATATGACTTGCTGATGAAATTATGCGTAGCTCCCGAATCAAATAAAACCATAGCAGGATGATCAGCGATAGAAAACATACCCGCTAAGATTTGTCCTCCTTCGGGTAGCTCCTCGGCCGTAGTAAAGTTGGCACGGCCGATCTTCACTTGAGAATTCTTGGCTCGTGCCCTTGGCTGATTCTGCGGCTGTCCTTGAGGTCTAGGTGCATATGGTGCCTTCGAGGATATGGACAACTGCAGTAATAATGCCCTGGACGACCACAATTGAAACATGGCGGTCCATTCTGCTGCGGTGCTTGACTCACCGGTGCGGGATTCCGAGTGTTTTGTTGCTGATAGGACGGACGATATTGATTCGACCGCTGTTGCTGAGATTGCTTGGGGTGGTTGAGACTGCGGTAGTGATTTGGACGAGAAGGCGTGTGCTCGATAGCGCCGACTCGATGGTGCGGTGTAGACCAGCCTGTACTTTGACGGTCCGCCACTTCCTTGTCCGATAGCCGGCCTCTTCTTGTTCTTCTCCGTCTAATGAAGACGGATAGAATCTTCCAACACGATAGCGTCACTCACAAAGTCGGTGAAGCTATCTGTCTTGTTTAGCACCGGGCGTGATCGCAACTTGGTACTCGGTCCTTCCTTGAACAGATTTTTCTTCTTGGCATCTCGTATCCACATGTTCAGGGGCATACTGAGCAAGACGGTTAAATACCTTGGAGTATGTATGCACATTCATATCCCCTTGCTTCAGCGATTGGAACTCTTTCCTTTTCGATTCATTAAGCCTTACGGGATATGGTGCTCTCTCGAAGGCTTTGGTAAACTCGGCCCATGAAACTTGATGTCCTGGTGGAAACATTGCTTTGTAGTTGGCCCACCAGGCTCCAGCAAATCCTTGCAATTGCTGCGAAGCGAAGAGGGTTTTCCGATGATCCGTGCATGGAAACAATTCAAGCTTCGACTCGATGGTGCGGAGCCAATTATCAGCTTCCAAGGGTTCACCCGCATCCGAGAAGACCGGGGCGAACCGATAAGAAGTCCGAGAAAGTCACCCTTTCTTCCGGAGCATTCCGGCCTTGGTGACGTTCTCGTGTAGCAGTGTTGAGGACCAATTGCTCCAATAATTCTCGCTGTTCCGCGCGAGAATCCGATGCTGACGGCGATGGCCTCGTGCCAAGGTCGGGGTGGTGGTGGTGTTTCCGCCCGCGTTGAGAACTCTCCGGCTCATCACGTCTTCTTGTTCCAACCATTCTGTCCAAGAAAAGTTTACGTTAGACATCTTCATTCCAACATAATAATGGAAGAAACAGGAATACATAGATGAGGAATTCCCAATTAATCTTATGCAACAACCATATTTATTAAAACAACCACCAAATCCATAAACACATGCTCATACATCCACGTTACAACGATTCCTAAGATACACTCATGCGTGGTTACATCACGCTCGTTATTTAACTAGCGCCTAATTTACATACTAGTTTTCTCACTTGCTACTAGCCAGCACTCTACTCTTCTTCGCGACGCCTCGGACGTCACCTCCGGCTTATGGAACCGCTCTGTCTCGGATTCTACATCCTCTAGTCGTGGAATCTCTCGTGAAGTCTATGACTGAATCCACGTCCATTATCTCTTCAGGATCCTCCTCTTCTTCTTCGATTCAGCCTCCATAGGATTTTTCTGCACTATTAGTTCATCCTCGGGAGGTTGCTATCCTATGGCTCCATTCAGTATTGCATTGTGTGCTTGTAGTAGATCTTGCTCTAACCGAGTGATCGGGGCATGTGCGTTTGCCAGCTGTTGATCCTTAAATTGAATCTGCTGCTCCTTGTTTAGCAACTGCGCCTCTCTAAGTGCTAACAACTCCTCCTTTTCCTGCAATTGTCTCTCTAGTCCGACTACACGAACATCCTCCCTTTGTCCTCTTACTTCACTAACACCGGTACTCGTCGTTGTCTATCTCTCGTGGAGAAGTAAGAGTATCGGATACAAGTAGAAACTAATCCTACTATTTCAGCAAATCTTTTTATTCTAGCAACTGCATATATATATATTACTACCACTTCCTTTTCATTAGTTATTGTTGGTACAACTCAAACCCACTTTTGCATACACTCCCTTCGACCAAACACCTGCTAGTACCCTATCTACATCCGACCTATGTCAGCAAAATGTGGCTATCCTCCTACATCGGTTAAAATACAACACCACTAAGCCGACGGCGCGTGGTCGTCGGCGTCCGACTCGACGTCCTCTCGCTGGCGAGGCTGGTGGTGGCTCGAAGTCCATACCGGAGACCTCCTCGGCGTCGTCCGGTGGGACTCGGTGCTGCTGCTGCAATCTGCTCGAACTGCTCAAGCGGTGCGTCGTGGTCGTGGATGAGTGCGTGGTGTGCCCAGGCCGATCCGTTGTACGATCCCTCCAGCTGACCCAGCTCAAGCTCTCTCTCAATCAGATTCTCCACCACGTGGTTACGCTCGCTTGTCATCGCTGCCAACTCGGTCGCGTGCACCTCGTCGATCGCAATAGCGGCGTCTCGCTCCTCGGTAACCGTGGTCAGCTGCGCGTCCAACGCGATAGCCGCCCGCGGTAACCGTCACGGTCCTGGGCCACCTCCACCAGCTGCTCCTCCAGCTCGGCGAGCCCGGCGTGGGACCTCCGAACCTCCTGGCAGTCCACTTGACAGCGGTGCTTCCAAGCACCCAGCTGTCGGTCCTGGCTCTGCGTCCGCAACTCCGGATCGTGGACCTGCTGCTCCAGCCTCTGCGACACGTGCGCTCCGAGCGCGCTGTCGACCGCGAGTCATCGGCATCTGCAGGGAACATGTTTAAACGAGTTAAACACTTCTTCCCACGAAGAAAACGAACAGGAATAACCTATACAGATACTACGAAACTAGCTAAGTATATACCCTAATATTTATTTAGTGCATAATATGACATGATGCATGCTCGTGAACTAACTATACGTACTATAGTATAGAAAACTACGACGAATAGTTAGCACTTTCCAAAACCCGAACGTCGAATAGTTAGTAAAAATCTAACTATTCTACATCCTTATAGGGCTCCGTACTCTCTCGTTGTCTATCGTATTAACGTGTTAAGTTTTGAAAATAGGCTTGTAATGATGTGCTCGTTGCCTCCGAACCGCTCCGATACCAGCTGTGACATCCCCTCGGGACACCCAGGAATCGGTATAGAGGGACACTCGAAGAAGCGAGTTACAACATAAACATCATCTCATACAAGCCCGAATATATACATCATGGTATAATACAACCAGGTTTTTGAAATACAAACATTCGTGCGAGCGGAAATATAACATTACCGAAGTTTAACATCCTACGAGTATTCAGCGGAAGCTTGTTCTATATACAACCCAAAAGACTTTAAACGATCAACGTGATGCACCGAGCCCTTCCTCTTCACGGCGAGGGATACGTTCCCATTGGAGGGAACCTCCCTCCGGACATTGCTCCTGTTCCGGAAACCGCCATACAAGTCGTGGTAATACGACTCGTTCTCCGAAAGGTAACGAACAAACCCCGAGTATTCTAATACTCAGCAAGACTGACCCGATCAACATGGCACGCTAAGGCCGACGCCTAGTATGCAAAGGCTATTTGGCTATGGGGTTTACTCCTTTGCGAAAAACAGCATTTAAGGGTGGGTCCTTACTTTCGATATTTTAGCTCACGTTGAGTTCATTAACCCCGGTGTTTGCAACCTATGCCTATTGCATTCAAGTTTGCAACCAAGATAAAATAGATCATTATTCCTTTCATCTCTCATCTTCATCTTCCATATAATTTACTACGATGTGACGAGCTAAACAAGCGGTACTCATTACTGCGAGGGACGGCGATTCGAATCGATTTTTATACCAGCTGGCAAAACCCGACTACACGACGCATACGCACCACACTCGGTCATATACGACAACTTTTCCCGCTAGCACCTGACAGCAGACTAGCCATTTCCAACTCGCCCGGAAGTATGGCGACTCCACGACTTCCCTCGTGGCCGACCCATCTTCCTCCCGTGAGACTATCCTCTCACTAACAGCCGGTAAAGAGAGCCGGCTACGCTACATCTCTCGGGGCGGTAGGGTACATCAGCTTGCTGGGCCCATGATACCAGCATGTAGTACGGTACGTTCAAACTTGTTCAACTAAGCCAACAACGGTACGGTCCTTGACCGACTCGGACGGGGCTACCACCTTGCAAGACCTTAACTCCGTCTTTGCCCTTTCTCCTACGGGGCCCGTCCGGTCTCAACTTCATTAACACTCTTGTCATCTTAGTGTAATCACACAATCCTTAAAGCCTCCATGCTTTAAGATTCCCTAAACCTCTACCGTTGCGACTATGAATTAAGCTTAGCCTCTATTGAGCTACCTGTACCAAGTATAGAATAAACAAACGGAAACCTACCATAATGCAACTAGGGTGTCAATCATTCCCTAACACCTAATGCACAAACATAACCGTACTATGTGATAAAGTAAAATATTTAAAAACATAGGTAGGATGCACCGGGCTTGCCTTGATACGGTTCGGAGTTAGCTTCCTCGGTGGATCGACCTCGAGATTCCCATCTCCCGACTCGACCTCGGTGGAACCTCGATCACCTCGGAACCTAGGTCAACCAACAATGCGTTGCGAATCACAATCATGTATGCATGGATGTTCATGATAAATTATGCAAGGTTTCATTAATTAAGTCCAAGTAATTAACAATTAATGATTAATGCTTCATCACCTTGGTTAATTAATAAATCAAGAATAAGCATGTTCATTAAGCAATAATTAACAATTGATTAAGTCGACTAATTAATGCTTAAACAAGGTTATCAATTATTAATTAGTCCTGTTCCTTAATTAAATAATTAAGTTCACTCATCACTTAGGTTTAATAATTAGTAATTATTCTGGTTTATTAAGCAATAAATAAATCATTACTTTAAGTGACATGTGATAAAAGGCTAATAAATTGGAATCACATAAAATAATAGAGTTTAAGTTTAATTTTGGAAAATAATTTTCATAATTAATTTCGTCTACGAGTATCTCCTTCATCTAATTAAATTATTTTTCTTCATTAAACATTTAATTAACATAAATAATAACTTTCCTTTAAACATAGAAAATGAGTAAATACTATCTATGAAATAAATTTACTCAAAATAAATATTTTATTTCACAAATAAATAGATCTTATTTTTCCGAGTCTAACAAACTTGGTTTGGCATTTTTCTGATTTTTAATGAATTTTCTACGAATTTTTGAAATTTGAAATGGGCTCGTGCCACATACTCGGGCTACGGGGTGGGCCACACCGGATCCGCTGTGGCCACACGTGATCCAGCAGCGTGTGGCCCGCGGTGTGGCGCCACCGCGGCGCACGAAGACGGCCATGGCGCGAGCTCGCTCTCTCTGGACAAAAATTGGGGAAAATTAAGTCGGGAGCTTCTACGGAGCATAAGCAAGCTCGACGTGCTCGTCCTAGAAGCATGAGCAAGGGCTGAAAGTAGAGCTCACCGTGAGTGGCGGAGATGGCGGCGGTCGGACGTGAGGAAGACGGCCAAATTTGCGGTGACCGGACAGATGCGAATTTTGAGGTCGCGGCGGAGGAACGCGGTGGCGGCCCGAGGAAGAAGATGACCTCGCCTCGGATGGAAGGGAGGTGCTCAAGCTAATTGAACAGGTGGAGAAGCTTCACGGGGTCCTCGCGGAGCTCTTAGTGGTGATGGTTTGGACCGGGACGAACTAGAGCAGCACTGGCGATGGTGGGAGCCGGAGGGTGGCAATGGCGGTAAGAAAAGTGAGAGGGAGAGTGAGGGATAAGGCCGGGTAGAGGGTCTTATCCCTGCCCGAGGCGGCACGGCAGGCGGCCAGCAGCTGCGCAAGCAGCTGCGTGGCGAGGCGTGGCGCCCGGCCGCAGGCGGTGCGGCCGCAGCGGCGCCGAGCGCGGAGAGAGAGGAGAGGAAGAAGAGAGGTCGGCGTTGGGCCGGACCCGGAAATTTTTTAAAAAAAACCCCTTCGGCTTTCGGATAATTAAAAAGCAACCTTCGGGTGCTCTAAAAATTCCCAAATTTTTCAGGGGTGTTAATAAAAGTATTTTAGGCACTTTTCCTATTAAGTCCAGGTTAAAATTCCAACTCATTTTCAGATTAAAAAATTCATAGCTAAATTAATAAAAGAGGCTTTGTTTATTTCTTGCCAATATTTCCACAAGCAAAATAATTTCAGGGAATTTTTATAAATCTTAATTTATGATATTTGAGCCAAAGAAAATGTTGAAGATATATTTTATTCTTATTTCATTTCTTTTTAAGCATTTCCTTTATTCTTTAGCTATTCCGATAATTTATGTGTATGTTCTTAACATAAAATTTGATATCTTCAAAAATGCAACAACATGATGAAATGCTCATGATGACATGAAATGCATTATTTTTCCGAGAGTAGTTACACCATCGGAGACAGATCCACATTTCATCAAGATATTAACTCCACGTCGGTAAAGTTCTCCTTCAAGAATCAAGTAACTTCGTGCCCGAACCTCCGATCTTTGCTTCTCAACCTTGTCTTCCCGAGTCTTACTAGATTGCAAGTACTCGAGATACGGGGTACGCCAATCGGAATCAACAATCATGACCTGAGATAACCGCTTCGTTTCTCCTATCCGTAGTTCGCCCTGAGCCCCTTGCCCAAGCTTATGCTTGCAAGACCGCCTCCTCGACCTTTGCTTCTAAGACCGCTTCCTCGACCTTTGCTTCTAAGACCGCTTCCGCTATGTCTATCTCTTTAATAGTAGCCTTGCGATCCATCTTAATGGATGGCTTATTTAATACCCGAAGAAAAACACCGGGCGGACTCTGCTTGTCTTGAGGATCCTAATCTGGCAAACTCATCCGCAACAGAATTATTTCCGCGCAGTATATGAGAAAACCGCAGGCGATCAAACTTGTCTTCAAGCTTCCTCACCTCTTGGCGGTAAGCTATCATAGGATCATCATGAGCATCCCATACTTTATTAACTCGACTGATTACAAGCACCGAATCTCCGTATATATCTAATCGCTTAACTCCTAGTGAAATAGCTACCCGAAGTCCATGAAGCAAAGCCTCATACTCCGCGGTATTGTTTGAAGCACTCGAAATGCATTTGCAACACTATCTCAATGGCTCTTTCGTGGAGTAAGAAGTACAACCCCAGCCCCGCGCACGAAAGCTGCAGGGACCCATCAAAAAACATCTCCCAATACTCCATATTCTGAATTGCTTGTGGTACTTGGGTCTCTAGCCATTCGGTAATAAAATCAGCCAAAGCTTATCCTTTAATAGCCGTACGTGAGGAAAAAGTAATTTCATATTGTCCGAGTTCTATAGCCCATTTGGCAACTTGGCCAATAGCTTCTCGATTATGCATGATATCCCCAATGGCGAACCCATTCTTGACCTCGATGGGATGTGCTTGAAAATAATGCTTCGACTTCCGAGAGGTTATCACTACAGCATATATCAATTGTTGTTGTAACAACCCTAATAAATAAACTCGGCACTAGTACTACCCGGTCCCTTACGAGTGTGGAATTCGATCGTGCAACACACGGAACACACGAGAACACGCGATTTTAGACAGGTTCGAGGCCCCTCGGATTGAGACTAATACCCTACGTCCTGTATGTTATGTATTGCCTTTAGCGATTTGATAATTGCAAGATCTCGGAGAGTTTTTGGAGGGTCCCTGCTCCGCCTTATATATCCGGGGGAGCTAGGGTTACATGCGAGTCCTAGTCGATTACACGGATTACATATATGGGAACTGTATTTCTAGCTTTCTTTATTGATTCGAGTCCTAACGAGACTACAAATTATTCCATAACTTGCTTCTCAAGTCATCATATACCGGTATTGACATCCGCCTTATCTCCATACCGATATATAGCATCCTCTGTCATTCCGGACCGGTCAGGAACCAGTCATCCGCTATCTCCATCACCTTTATCTTCATTGATTTGTTACCGTGTCTTTGCGCATACATTCCTTTATCATCTGTATACCCATAAGGCAAGTATACGACGAGTAGCCCCGAGTAATTTTTGAATTGACCTTGAATAAGACCGACCAGTCTTCGCATGTTGGTCTTGATTCCATGGTAAAATTAAAAAGAACTCTAATCTGGTGCAATAATTCTTCTGTCTTCGAAGCGCTTTTTAAAAAGCCAAAAAATTAGTATGTTTTTCCTTCATATCACCTAATTAGGTAATCATTACAAGTTCTTCTCTCGGTGCACCGACTAGGTGCACCCAATTGGGTATAGGCCCCGACTCTTGGATCATTTGAACTCCTTTCAAATAATGCAAGAGTCCACTAGTTGATTCTTCATTATTTTCCTTTGATGCGCAATCATTACGGACCACTCCTTTTATCTTTCCATTAGTTTCCATCTTCCGCAGTCATTATAGACCGCTCTTATATACGGTGCACCGGTCGAGTGCACCTAATTAGGTATAGCCCCGACTCTTGTATCATTTGAGGATTGCAAATAATGCAAGAGTCTTTCTGGAGAGACTATACTTTACTATTTTCCATGAAACCATATTGTGACGGACCCGCCTCGCGAAGAGGCGTTTCCGTCTCCGGATCATCATGGGTGGCATCACGCTGCTGTGATACTCGATATTACAACATACAAACATAAGCATAATACAATGAATATAAGTACAAGTCTTACATTCATCCCAAGTACAATCGTACATCGAGTCTCATAAGCATCGAAGCTAATAAGTTTGGAAAATATCTAAACAGTGGAAGCATAAAGATACAATCGCTCTCTCGGCGATACATCACGGGCATCCGGCAGAGACAGATGTTCCTGCCCGAGAACATCTTACCGGCACTTCAACTCCTCTATTCATCCGGGCCGCACCACTCCCAAGTGTAGTGGCCGTCACCCGGAGTCTCCTCCGCGCGGACGTCATCGCCGACGTCGAGATCCTGTCCCATAGGGTCCTCTCGAAAACCACACGAGCAAAGCCCCGAGCAACTAGAGCTCAGCAAGACCGACCCGTCAAGGTGGCCATCTACAGCCGACTCCTAGACATGCAAAGGCCAGGGGAATAGGATACATTTAAGCACTAAGCTGGCCTACGAGTGAATCCTTACTTTCATCTTTTAGCAGTTTAATTAGGTTGCAAGAGAGAAATAAATTTAATTTGCACTAAGCTACTGCATTACATGTTTCCAAACAAGTAATTAAGCAATACAGCAAATTAATCATAATCACCACCATCAATGTTCCTCTTCTTACTATGTTCCGGCGGACGAGATAAGCGGTACTCGTTCATCGTGAGGGGCAGCGATTCGAATCGATTTACATCCTGCAGGAGAAACCTGTCCGCACGTCACATACGCGCTTCCCGGAAGCCGCATGAGACAACCTTTCCCAGCCGGTACTGTAGTGTTAGTCGGGCCTAGCTCCCCGAGAAGGGTCCCCACGCGATGCCGTCCCGGACGTCATCCGTGAGTAGAGTGCTCCCTTCTCTCCTCCCAAATTCCTGCCAAGTAACCAAGGGAGTAGGGTATCTCTCTTACATACAGCCACCATCGGTACGTCGGTTTCATCGGGCCCATTAACTCCAAGCATGCAAGTAGTACGTTCAAACTTATCCACATGGGCCGGACACGACGCGGTCCTTGTATGCACGGACGGGGCTACAACCTTGAAGACTCATTCGAGTCCTTCACTTTACACCTAGTTGCCCGTCCGGCCTCCAATTTTCCATTCTCATCTTGATACTTAGCATCGTGTCCAAAAATATGATTGTCCTATCTACGAGTGGTCTCCGTACCACTCGACGGATCATCGCCCTATTTAAGGAAGCATCTAGCGTAGGGTGATCGAATCGGGATAAACAGGATCCTCATCGCATGCTAGGGTTTTCATCACAACTCCTGTAGACCTAATGCACAATACGGACCTACAAGCATAGTGATGAAAAAATAAAATACTTAATTAAAAGGTTGTGCACCGGGGCTTGCCTTGAGTTTGACCCCGAGCAGCTAGGTCAACAACGAGCAGCAGCTTCCGGCGTCTCCTCGCCGGTTACCACGTTCACCACCGCAGCTACATGATGCAAAGGTGATGTGTAAATTT
This sequence comes from Chloris gayana, assembly GCA_031894775.1. NCBI lineage: Eukaryota > Viridiplantae > Streptophyta > Magnoliopsida > Poales > Poaceae > Chloris > Chloris gayana. The sequence goes on along the minus strand of JAUNZO010005070.1, from coordinate 21,702 downwards.
TGACGAAAACATGACATTAAATATTTTACGGAATACGTGCGGATTTCATCAAATACATTTAATTCATGAGTATAAATTAACGTGGTGTCCAGCAGGGTGAAAATGATTTAAGGTGATTATCTATTTTATCTCCTTCATCAACTCCCATGAAGCATTTAAATCATTATCACATGTGCAAGAAATTAATCCACTAATCCTAGCAACACTAGGAAAAATAACAATTAAATGGCTCCTGGTCCTTAGGCACATGATATGGATAATAATTAACTTAAGCTTACAAATTTGGGACAATTCATTAATTAACTAAGCATTTAATTAAAATCTCTTAAAAAGAAATTTGACCTAAATAATTTGCTCCTGAAAATGCCAATTGAATGCACCATAAAATAGTACATGTCCCCAGGAGTCCAACAAAATTTAGTTTGCAATTTTTGGAGGTCTAGAACTCTAGAGATGAATTTTCTAAGTTTAATTGAATTTCGGAACTAATTACGAAAATGCCATTCGAGATTAAAATTTAAATCTCCGCGCTCCGTGCCACACCGAGCACCACAGGGTTCTAGATCCGCGTGTGGCTGTGGCCACACGGGATCCGGGCCGTGTGGCCCGCCCTGTGGCCTCGCCGGCGCGCGGCCGCGGGCGGCGGCGCGACGGCCGGAGCGGCGGCCGTGGCCCGCGCGCAGCCCTGCAAGGGCCCAACGTGTACCGCACGACACGACGGACTCGTCGGAAAGATCCACGCGGCCGGAGGCTCACCGGAGGGGTGGCGCGACGGCGGGTGGTGGAGGGAGGTAGTCCGGCGGTGGCGCTCGTCGCAGAGAAGGCACGGGAGAAGGGACGGCTTGGCCGTGAAGCTTCACGGAAGCATGGGCTTCACCGGCACGCTCTCTATTGCGGATGAGCTCGACCGTGGGTGGCCGTCGACGGGAGGTTGGCGGCGGCCGGAGCTTCGCGGTGGGGAGAAAACGGAATTCCGGCGACCTAGGGAGGCAAAGGAGGGAGGTTAGGGTTTGAGGATGAGCTCCACCACCATGCGCACCCACCGGAACACGATGGAGGGAGAGGGACTCACCGGAGAGGCGGCAATTCGGTCGCGGCGTCTACGGTGGCCGGATTGAGCTCGTCGGAGATTCCTTTGGAATTAGGCCAATTTAGTTCACCATTGTTGGGGCTTTTGGCCGTGGAGCAAGTGGAGGTCGGGGCGGAGCTTTGGGGCGGAGCGGTTTGGCTCGGGAGGAAGTAGGGCGGCCGGGCGTCGAGCTTCAAGCTCGGGCGGCAATGGCGGCTCGGGGGGGGGAGCTCGGGAGAGAGACAGGGAATGGAGAGGGGGTTCCGACCGGGTAGGGGACCTCCCATTTGTCCCTCCGACCAGGTGGGGACGTGGCCGGAGGGCGCCGTCCACGCGGCGCCGGCGTACGGCCCGGTCGGGCGCGGGGCGCGGCCCTGGCTCGCCGACAGGCGGGGCCCACGGCATATTTCCCTCGAGCATCTTTTCTTTTTCCCCAATTTTCAAACGTGGCCCAATTCAAATTTGAAAAATCGAATGCCAGGCCTTCCCAAGCTCAAAAATTCAAGGAGATAATTTTGTTGAAAAGTATAACTCTAGAAAGTGACATGCACGAAGAGTATACTCAAAACTCCTTTCTGGATTAATTCTGAAATTTCAGAGAAAAGGCTTAAATGCTAAGCTTGTCTGATTTATTTGGGGTATCAAACCTTGATGAAATCCAGTGGGGTTTTGTCCTAGATTTTTCATTTGACATGCCCTACAACATATATTTTTGGTTGACCATACTTATGTTGTAGAAATTTGAATTGTAGTTCAAACCGAAGTGTTTTTGAATTTATTCGGTGCCCAAAACACTTTGCATGTCAATGATACTTCTCGGGTAGGTTAATCCAGCCTTGAGATTAGTTTTAAAAATGCTAACTCGAAAAATTAGGACACGAAGTGTCACACATATCCCTCTTAGCAATTTCTGCCAAGAACACATTTTTCGAGACCGGTTTGACTAGTCATATCACATTTAACTAAAGATTTTGGTTGATCGGACTAGTTTATTCCCCATATTCTCACATCGACTCGAGTCTCCAAGGCCTATGATCAGCCGGATGATTAACACCCACAGACCTAAGGCATAAATTATCCTTGAGCTAAACAAAGTCTAACTCTTTCATACTGCTGAATTATAAAACTTAGCATTACTTTATTTAATCTGAAATTATCATATTTCAAACCGCTTATTTATTCACAAAAAGCACGATGGATTATCCTTATGGCCGTTAGGCCATAATAAACACAATTACCAGATCTTTAATATCCTTATGGCCGTTAGGTCATAATTGCGTATTCAGGACACAAGTCATTTAATGCTAAATCCATCGGGCCTTGCAAAATAGCCCGATAACTTTTCAGCCCCGGGCCCATCCCAGTGCCTATAAAAGAAAACGAAGAGTCGACCTAGGTCAAACCTATTCCCGAAAGCTCACTTGCGCCCGCCATTCGCCTCTGTTCTTCTTTTCTATCTTTCGATCAATCCAATCTCAAGTTTTCCTTTTCCATCTCTCGGGATGGGCAAGAAGAAATCCACCACCGCCCCGCGTCTTCTTCCTCTCGTTCCTCACAGTCAACTTCCTTTTGGCATTCAAGATCTTGGTAACAGCAAGATCACGAAACCTCTCTCAACGAGGTAGTTCGGGACGGATATCTTCCTCCTCAACCAATCCCGAATTGGAGCGTCCCTTCTCCTGGCCAAATCCCATGGGGAATAGACAATTCTCAACAATTAGTCTTCAAGGCTTTTTTCCTCCGCGGTCTTGATCTTCCCTGCTGTTCCTTTTTAGGGGACTTCTTTTCTTTTACGGATGGGAGTTGGTTAACCTCAACCCTAACTCCATCCTGCAAATCGCCTTTTTCATCCATCTATGCGAAGCTTTCCTTGGAGTTCTCCCCCACTTCAAGTTATTCCAGTATTTGTTCCAAATTCGCCCACTTCCTTCATCGGACCGCCAAGCTGCGGTTGGCGAAGTAGGAATCCAATGTCTGGAATGCGGAGGAATATTTTTCTCTTTCCTTGAATAAAAGCATAGCCCACTGGAAAAACGGATGGTTCTTCTGCGACAATCCCCATCCAGCACTTCCTGCCTTCGGCGCCAAGATAGCCAAGAATTTCCCTACCGCAGATACTAGGGAAAAATTCAAAGAAGACAGTGAAATTCTTGCGCTCCTAGCTTGCATTAGATACTTGAAGGACGCCGGAGGTGTCACCGCCGAGACAATTCTTTGGAGCTTCATAGTGCGAGGAGTTCAACCTCTTAAAAGGCGGGAACATCCAGCTTGGTGTTTTGACGAGGATACCGCCATGCCGTTGGATGGGACCCCTCTCCACGACAAAGAGCGATTAGAAGCTCGCATCGGGCAAATGCTCCAGCCAAAACCAGATCTATCCGGATGCACAAGAGTGGGTCCGGCTTTTAGCTCCTCCAACCCTCGCGATCCTGTAAGTATCTTTTTCTGTTTCTTCATATCTTTGCTGTTTGTAACCATCATTTTCTTACGCAAACTCAATCCTTCTATTGCAGAAAATGGACAACTTCAGGAGTCATCCTCCTCTTCCCCCAACGACACTTGGGGAGAAGATTACGCAAACAACGCCGCTCCTCCGGCTGTTCAAGCCGGTCCGACTCAAAGGCCTTCGGACCGGTCCTTTCCTTTACCTCCCAGCATAGCTCCAAAAATCTCCAAATCCGGGACCGTGGTTCAAGCACCTAGTACGAGAAAACGTACTACTTCCTTGACCATCGGTAGACCTACAACTTCCTCCACGGCTCCTGGCGATACTCGCTTAGAGGCGCAGAAACTTGAAGATCGGCGACGAGAAGAAGAAGCCGTTGAAAGGGATCGTCGAGCTGCCATGGCCGCTTTTGAAGCTGCATTGGGAAAGACTCGAAGGTACTCCTTCATTGGCTAATCCCTTATCCAAAGTCCCCAAAAGGTCCCGGTATGGCAATCGGACCGGTCCCGGTGATGCTGCGAAGCGGTTCCAACCCCGCAAGTCAATCTCGCGGAAAAAGGACTCCAGAAAGAAGTGGTGGGGACACCCAAGGTCCTCCCAAAAAGATCAAGACCGCCATTGGCTTCAAGAAAGCTTCCTCGTAAGTCTTTTATATTATTAATTCTGTTCTGAAATGTCCTTACCCCGGTCTTATTACTTCGCTTCTTTTCACAGGATTCCTTCTAACTTCTAAGCTAGCATAGCTAGTTTTTTGAGAAGTAAAGTTTCTTCCATTGCTCCAACCGGTGGTGTTTCGCTTCAACTCCTAGCGCATCTCGGACCAGTCTTGCTCCCCTTTCCTCATCTCCGACCGGTAGTACTCCCACTACCACTCCTTCTACTTCGATCCACGAGAATCTCAAAGCGCGGCACCCACAAAGGAACTCCCTGCCGCCTCACACACGAAGCTAAAGAGCAGGCTACCGTCAAAAGCTCTTCTTCCGGCAATCCTCCTCCCCAAGCTACCTTATTCCAAATCCCTCCGAGAGCTGTCATTAGGGCCGGTATGGGTGGAAGAAATTCCTCGTCGGCCCGGGACAACACGCAAACTTCAAGGGGAACCCGGATCGGCCAAAATGGTAGTCGGAGATGTGGAGGTGGATAGCTCCAGCGGTGCTAGAACTTTTATTGCTACAGCCCAATGGGACGCTCTCCAAGAAGAAGAGGCCCTAAAGAACTTCTCGGAATCGGCCGGGTAAGTTCTTACGCCTTAATGATTTCTTCAAGTAATTTCCTTTTAATAATCAAATCCCTTACTCCTTCATTCTTCTTTAGGTTCTTCTGAAAAACTCCGAAGCTAAAAGCGCTATAATTGCTCGCCTCGGAGGAAGAGCTATGTACCAATCAAGAACGATTGGTCGAACCGGAATCTCGGACCGCCGGTCCGAAGGCCAAGGAAAATGATCTTCGGAAAAGAGAGGCCAATCTGCAAAATACTCATCGAATGATGGAAGAGCGCCGGCAAGAAATCATCGAGCTTCGTCAAATTAATCGGAGTAATATTCTTGATTTTTCCCATATATTCCATATTTTTCCCGGCTGCCTCCCTTCCCGACCAGTCCCACTCTTGATTTCAGCGCTCGAGAACCTTGTTGCTGCTCACAAAAAAGCTGAAGAAGTCCTTACTGAAAAGGCAGCCGCTCAAGAGCAAGCACTTGAAGAGGGTTCTCGTGTCGAAGAGCAACAGGCGGCGCAGATTGGAGAACTTGAAGGCGAACTTACCGCCAAAGATAGTATCTTAGCCCAAACGCTTCACTCTTACAAGATGCTGGATACGAGAATGCTCGCTTGAAAGCTGAATTAGCTGAAGCCTTAGAGGCAGCAAAATCAGCGCAAGCGGACAAGGAAAGCGCTACGAGGACTGCCCAAGAATCCGCTCAACTTGCTCTCCGGGCAAAAGATCGCGAGATTCAGCGTTTGCTGAAAATTGAAGCCAAGCTGAGAGAATCAAATACGAACATCAAGGGTAGATTCAGAGCTGCTGAGATCGGGCACAGGCATAAGTCCCATCTTTTTTGTTCACTCTTATGACATCCTTTTAAAAATACCGGTCTGCATCACATATCTTTTTCTTAAATTTTTGCTTGTCTTTTCAGAACTTACTGCAGGTACGGTGCGCGCTCTAGAATATCTCAATGGTGGTCAAGCTATTGATCCCAATGAGATAGATCTTGAGTCCGCTATCCGGGCGATCCCTAGAAGAATCAAAGAACATTCAAAGATGGTTGCTGCTGTAGGAGGAGGACACATCGCCGCTATAATCCAGTCTTGGACTTCGGTCGAAGAGTGTGATTTCAATTTTATCAAGGATGGCGCCCACCCCGACACTATCGAAGGACCGGTTCAACGAGCTGAAGAATTCACTCATTGGCACCGTTTCAGAGTTGATAGAAGATGTTCCTCTTGATCTAGCAGGCGTCCCTCTAAACACGAGTGCCAGCATCTTTTGCTTTGGATCAAGATGCTCGGGATGCAGCGATCGCCGCTAGGCAAACAATTGAAGACAGATTTGAAGATCTTGATAGGGATTTACCAGTACTCTCTTTTGATTCTGAAGAAACGCTGGATGATAGACTTGAAGAAAATCCTAAGACCGGTGATACTTGGTACTTCTAGCGGTCTTGCTGTTTAGATTTTATATTAGGGCCATCTTATTTTTGTAATCGAACATCTTGATCATCATGCTATGGTGATTTCTTTTCTATATGAATACTGGTTTCACTATTATACTTATTAACTTTTCTGCCCCTAGATATGATGGTTATTTCAGCTGAAACTAACTATGATTAAATTCCGGCTCTAATCAGCACAGATTCATAGTTATAGCTTACTTTAACAAGATCACATAACCTCGAGGAAAAAAGTTAAGATTTCACAAACTGCTCTCATTACAGCTTTACATTCAATATTCATAAGAAAAATGATACATTATTTCCCTTCCTGAACATACCAGTCTTAAACTGAAAACAAACAGATCGCTCTCAATACAGCTGCCCACCGACTATATAATTGGTCTTATTATTCAGGAATAGCTCAATATCACGGATCGCTCTTAACACAGCAGCCCCTGGCTCGATAATTTAATTCACAATTAAAATATTGAGACACGAAAAGCAAACACATTCTCATTAGACAGAATCACTTTATCATAATATGAAAAGGAAAAATAAACAAGAAGTATTTTTAAGTATAAAAACGACGAAGCTGTTCAATGTTCCAGGAATTTGGAATTTCTTCTTCTTCTAAGGTCATAAGCCTATAAGTCCCCGGTCCGGAGACCGATTTAACCAGAAAAGGTCCTTCCCAGATCGGTGACAACTTATGCCTGTTCTTATTAGACTGAATTTTCCGAAGAACCAAGTCTTCTACTTGGAATTCCCGTGTTCGGACATTGCGATCATGATAACGACGCAATCCTCGATGATACTTTGCAGCTTGAATCAAGGCCCGATCCCTCAATTCTTCCGCAGCAATCAATTCAACTTGGCGCTGATCTTCATATTTCTCTTCATCATAGAATTGTACCCGAGCTGACACCATATTCACTTCGTAGGTAGCATGGCTTCGGATCCATACACCAAAGAGGAAGGAGATTGCCTCGTAGCCCTACTAACATTAGTGCGCAGTCCCCAAAGCACCCAGGGCAATTCCTTAACCCATTTTCCTGCATATGGCTTCAAACGGTAAAAAATTCTAGGTTTAAGACCGGTCAAAATCATTCCATTAGCTCGTTCCACCTGTCCATTGCTTTGTGGATGTGACACCGACGCATATTGTATCTTGATTCCCAAACTTTCAACATAATCCTTGAAGAATTCTGAAGTAAGCCGAGGCCCATTATCGGTAATGATACGTGCGGGACTCCAAAGCGCACAAATATGTTTTGCAGAAACTTGATCGCTCCGGCCGTAGTCGTACTAGTAACGACTTCAGCCTCAATCCATTTAAAGAACTTATCTACTGCCACAAAAATATGCGTGAATCCTCCCGGCACCCTTTTGAAAGGACCAACTATATCCAGCCCCCAAGTAGAAAAAGGCCAAGTCATTGGAATTAATTGCAACTCGTGAGCTGGAGCATGAGGTCTGTCCGGCGAAGAATTGACATCCCCGACAACTCTTGACCACTCTATGCGCATCATCCGCCGCCGTAGGCCAGTAGAATCCTTGTCTAAATACCTTCCCAACTAGAGTCTTTGAAGAAGCATGATTTCCACAAATTCCCTTGCGCACGTCTTCTAGCAATTGAATGCCATCGAAACAGATACACATTTCATCGGAATATTAACTCCACGCCTATATAACTCTCCTTCGAGAATCAAATAACTTCGTGCTCGAACCTCCAGTCTTTGCTTCTCCACTTTATCTTCCGGAGTTTTACCGGATCGAAGATAATCAAGGTACGGAGTACGCCAATCGGAATCAATAATCATAACATCAAGTGGCCGAATATTGTCAGCATTGATTCCGCTCACTTGTCTTATCCGGTAAGACCGCTCCTACTGATCGGTCTTTCAAGACCGCCTTCTCCACCCGATCGTTCAAAGCCACTTCATCCGCAATCTCCGAAATAGCAACCTTGCGCTCCATCTTTATGGACGGCTTATCCAATACTTGAAGAAAAACACCAATTGGAACTGCTCGTCTCGAAGATCCCGGTCCGGCTAACTCATCCGCAGCAGAATTATTCCCGCGCAGTATATGAGAAAATCGCAAACCATCAAATTTGTCTTCAAGTTTTCTAACCTCCCGTCGATAAGCGATCATATAATCATCATGAGTGATGTGGACTAGGGTGTCTCGATCTTCCGAAAGGTTCGATAAACAACGATTTGGCGGAGGCTTGGCACAAATCGATCCGGCTTCCGAACAACACGTTCGAACCCCGCAATCGCAGCACCACGTCTCCTTCGGTTATCAACCGTGCAAGCACGATTGACCTCGCCAAGAAGGCTAATCCTTGCCCGTGAATCGAAGAACACAAGCAAGAACAAGATAGAAGCAACCAAATTGCAAATATATGATTAAACTCACGAGTTGGGGTCTCACAAACCGACGAAACGGCGAAACTGTTCTTGACAGAATAATCTAAGCAAAACCCCAAACCCTAATGAAGGGCGGCGGCTTCTTATGAGGTCCCTAGGGTCGTGCATCTCCCCCTGGACGCAGCCCTAAGTTGGCTCAACAAAATACACGGCACAAAGGCCAAAAGACGGTGTTCCAATACCGAGACGGTTTCGGACGTCTTAGTATTTCGGCGATTCCCGACGGCTCGGGAAGAATTTGGATATGAGACCAGCTCCAATGGCGTCCGTTTAAAGAATGTCCCAAACGGACTTCGTATGCGACCGGGCGTCCGTTTTGGTGCAGAGCTGTTTCTGGACTCCGAAACAGAATCGAAGTCGACTTGTTTGGGCCTCCAACTTGACATGGACGTCTTTGCTGGCCCTCCACGCCTCTAACCTCCTCCTTAACCATATTATCATCATCTCCATGGTTCCTAACAATAATTAACTCATTAGGTAGTAATATATTCTCAAATATAAATAAAGAGATCATTAGGAACATGCTCACCCGTAAATTCAATTGTCGTGCTCTAGTTTTTGTCCTTGAATTATGTATGTGTATTGGAGGAGTGTTGGTTATATCCGAGGGTGTGATGTCCTCATCATCTTCCCCTTCTTGATGAAAAGCCGTCCTTGGCGTCGTTGGTGCTTGAATGATTATTTTGAAGGATATCATTTCCTTATTGTTCTCCTCTCCTCGAAAAGAATCTGTTCTCGGTTTGACCAAAGTTGTAGAAGATATCGTACGTTGAAACCACCAATCCTTCTCTTCTTGTGATTGACCCTATTTCTTAAAAACAAAACTAGGTGCAGTTGACATGACATGTTCAATGATAGTGGAGACTGTTAATTGATTACTTTCTTGCACAACACAAGGTAGCTTTGGATGTGAGGTAATATAAACTCTATGTACCATATACAAACCATTACGATCATATTTGCCTATAGCATGAAAACTGTTTCTTGTCAACAAAGGCAATTCAGATTTGGAAAATATTCTCCTCTCCATAGAATTTAAATCACAAAGAGAGTCAAATTCAATATAACCCAAAGTGTTTAGAGAAGACAACAATCTTTGCTCATCATTCTCACAAGTAATGGGAATCAAATGCTTAATTTCAGCACAAGCATCTGAATCAAAAGAACAAGTATCAAGTTCATGCATTTGTTGTGGCAAAGGTATAAGTGAAGCACTAGCACACAACACCTCTTTATCACAAGGAACAGCAGGAAAATCAACTTGTGACAAAGTTAAATCAAGAGAAGGTTCCACTAGAAGTTGCTCTATATTAGCATGATTGGTGGAAATATTCAGCACATGGAGAAATTTCTCACCTTTACTAAATGTAGATTGATGTTCATTACCTTTGCTCTCAATTTCAGTAGAGAAAGTAAATGCATGAAGAAACAATGGGTTTGAAGGAACACATGAGGCCATCGGCACCTTAGTGTCTTTCACTTCATCTTCGCTTTGTATATCCTGCAAGATATTAGCTCCAACAAGCGGCACAGAAATATCTTGTTCTTCTATCAATTCAGATTTAGATGAAAGTGTTGGATCATATAAAACCCCCATTCTTTTCTAAAAGGCTCTTTCTTTCTCCTCTCAAATCGTTCTAGATCAGCTTCTAAAATTTCGGCAGCACTGATAGGTTTAAGAATTATTTTAGTGTCATTGTGTTTAAAAGAGTATCTATTAGTAACAATATTGTGTAGAACATTGTTTCTATCAATCCAAAGTTTACCTAGCAATAAATGACATGCTTGCATAGGCACTATATCAAAATCAGCACAATCCTTATAATTACCAAGAAAAAAAATTGATACGTGCAATTTTTGTTACCTTTATCTTCTCGAGTTCACCCATTGTATGTAGTATGGACATGGGTGTGGTTGTGTGGTCAAGCCAAGCTTCGCGACCAACTCGGAACTTACAATGTTGCTGCTAGTTTCACCATCAATTACGACACGGCAACGTCGATTCATCACAACAAAAAAAGTTTGGAATAAATTATTTACTTGATTTTGCTCCATCTTCTCCATTTGAGAACTTAACACTCGTTGTGCTAGAATACTCATATCATCACCGGTCATTGTTAGCAGCAAACAAGAAAACACACGAAGTATATTTTCCTATCACTACTATGTATGAACATTGAAAACTCTCAATATGCAAATGGAAGAATCTAACCAAGCTCTTACAAGGTTCTTACTATCGGTAAAGCAAAGGATACCTGGAGAGTGTGAGCCAACAATTGCGAGGGTCAAAACCTGTGATTGTTCGAAGGATATATGTGGAGTTTGGATAGGCAAAATATAGTAGCAAGGAATTGCAAATTTCGAAATCATAAATTGCAAAGTTGAATAATAGTCCAAAGTACAAGCCTATTTTGCTGGCCAAAACCCGAGGTTGGACCTAGACCAAACTAGCAAATAGAAATATACCACTGTACCTCGGACACAAAAAGGGTGCAAGCACTCGGTTTCTTCGTTTTCTATTCTTTTTCTTGTTTTTTTTTCAATTCTTTTGTGCGGCTTTTATGTATGCACTTGCCTTTTTCTCTTTTTTTTCTTTCTTTTTCAGAAGTGCGGCACAAGAAAGATACAATTCCAACACAAAGCAACTCTACACAAGTACCCAAAAAATGTAAAGTTTGCACGTTTCGCGAGTGATGCACAACAATATAGATGTAGAAAAAAGAATTGGGCCACGTGTAGAGATCTACTCAAAAGATAAAATTGGATCACTCGGAAGCTCAACTAGTCCTATTTGTTTATTTCTTCACAGGCAACAATACTACTTCCTTCCTTTCTTTCTTTCTGTACTAGCACCACAAACAAGAGAGTAGGATCCGTCTCTCTTTTTTTAACTTGCGCACAAAATAAAAGGTTCAGAATTGCTCTTGCACATGTGAAGACAGAACACAACCAAACTGAAACCCAACCTAGCGTAATAGCAAGGTAGAAAAATAGGAGCGACTCCAAGACTTAGATCAATACTAGAAATAAATAACACGGACCCGACCAGCAACACGACTCTAATTATGGACACAAACTCAACAAAGCAAACTGAAACGAAATTGCAGCGGCACAAAGGGTGATAGGACAGCGGAAGATGAACAAGAAAATATTTTTGTAGGGCAATTTTCTGGACTTTAGGACGAAACAAATAACAAGGATAGGGGAACCTGACGGTGCACCTGAAGCTCCGATTAGCACTTGATGTGGACTAGGGTGTCCCGATCTTCCGAAAGGTTCCGATAAACAACGATTTGGCGGAGGCTTGACACAAATCGATCCGGCTTCCGAACAACACGTTCCAAACCCTGCAATCGCAGCACCACGTCTCCTTTGGTTATCAACCGTGCAAGCATGATTGACCTCGCCAAGAAGGCTAATCCTTGCCTGCGAATCGAAGAACACAAGCAAGAACAAGATAGAAGCAACCAAATTACAAATATATAATTAAACTCACGAGTTGGGGTCTCACAAACCGACGAAACGGCAAAACTGTTCTTGACAGAATAATCTAAGCAAAACCCCAAAGCCTAAGGAAGGGGCCGCGGCTGCTTATGAGGTCCCTAGGGTCGTGCATCTCCCCCTGGACGCAGCCCTAAGTGGGCTCAACAAAATACACGGCCCAAAGGCCAAAAGACGGTGTTCCAACACCGGGACAGTTTCGGACGTCTTAGTATTTCGGCGATTCCCGACGGCTCGGGAAGAATTTGGATATGAGACCGGCTCCAATGGAAGGTTATCAAATTATCTTTCCATCCATATAAAGAATATCCCAAACGGACTTCGTATGCGACCAGGGCGTCCGTTTTGGTGCAGGCTGTTTCTGGACTCCGAAACAGAATCGAAGTCGACTTTGTTTGGGCCTCCAACTTGACATGGACGTCTTTGCTGGCCCTCCACGCCTCTAACCTCCTCCTTAACCATATTATCATCATCTCCATGGTTCCTAACAATAATTAACTCATTAGGTAGTAATATATTCTCAAATATAAATAAAGAGATCATTAGGAACATGCTCACCCGTAAATTCAATTGTCGTGCTCTAGTTTTTGTCCTTGAATTATGTATGTGTATTGGAGGAGTGTTGGTTATATCCGAGGGTGTGATGTCCTCATCAATGAGCATCCCATACTTTGTTGACTTGACTTATCACCAACATTGAATCACCATATATATCCAACCGTCGGACTCCTAACGAAATAGCTACTCGAAGTCCATGAAGCGAGCTTCATATTCCGCAATATTATTTGAAGCTTTGAAATGCATTTGTAATACATATCCGAGAGGTTCCTTCGTGGGGTGAGTAATACAACCCCAGCCTCCGCGCTCGAAAGCTGCAGGGACCCATCAAAGAACATCTCCCAATATTCCAACATTTGAATCCCTGCGGGACTTATGTCTCCAACCATTCTCGTTATAAAATCGCCTAAAGCCTGTCCCTTAATAGCGGTCCGCGAAGAAAACGTAATCTCGTATTGACCAAGTTCTATAGCCCACTTAGCAACCCGACCCACTGCCTCTCGATTCCGCACAATATCTCCAATAGCAAACCCAGTCTTAACTTCAATGGGGTGCGCTTGGAAATAATGTTTCAACTTTCCGAAGTTATGACTATTGCATATATCAATTTCTCGAATCGAAGATATCGTATCCGAGATTCGGTAAGAACTTCACTTACAAAATATACCGGATGCTACACCAACTGTAGATGTCCTTCTTCCGTCCGATCGACCGCCAAAACTGTACTCACCACATGAGTTGTTGCTGAAATATACAACTCGAATGGTCTCGTCCGGCTCTGGAGGTACCAATACCGGAGGATTGCTAAGGTATTCCTTAAGTTGATCAAGCGCAGCCTGCGCCTCATCAGTCCACTCAAACTTATCTTGCTTCTTAAGCAACTTGAAAACGGAAGTCCACGAACCCCGGTCTCGAAATGAAATGGCTAAGAGCCGCCATACTTCCCGTCGGCTTCCGAACATCCTTGAAGCAACTCGGAGGTTTCATGTCGATTATCGTCTGGATTTTTTCTCGGGTTGGCTTCAATACCTCGCCATGACACAAGGTAACCCAGTAATTTCCTAGAGGGAACTCCAAATACACACTTTCCAGGGTTGAGCTTCATGGAAAAATTCCGCAGATCATCGAAGGTCTCTGCCAGGTCGAGAGAAGATCCTCGGTTTTCGAGATTTTACCACTAATCATCAACGTAAGCTTCGCGTTCCTTCCCAATTGCGAATCCAAGCAATGTTGTATACCACGCTGATATGTAGCTCCAGCATTCTTTAATCCAAAAGGCATAGCCGTATAGCAAGTATGCTCCAAAGGGGGTAATAAATGCGGTCTTTATTTGATCTTCAACTCTTAGCGGTATTTGATGGTATCCTAAGTAAGCATCAAGAAAACAAAGACGCTCGCAGCCAGCGAGTCGAATCAATAACTTGGTCAATTCGAGGCAGCGCGAAAGGGTCTTTGGGGCAAGCTTTGTTGAGATCAGTATAATCGACACACATTCTCAATTCTTTAGTATTCTTTTTTGGTACAAGAACCGGATTGGCAAGCCAATCTGGATGATACACCTCCCTAATCAACTTAGCTGCTAATAACCTAGTTACTTCCTTCTTAATAGCTTCCCTGCGATCTTGAGCAAATCTTCGGAGCTTCGTTTAACCGGCTTCGCATCGGGACGCACCAACAGTGCGTGCTCAATCTTCTCCCTAGGAACACCCGGCATGTCGAAGGCTGCCATGCAAAGATATCCCTATTTTCCTGGAGGAAAAGAATGAGCGCGCTTTCCTATTTTACCCCCAAGTTAGTACCTATATGGGTGACCTTGGAGGGGTCCGACTCATCAAGTCTGAATAGTCTTAGAAACCACTCGCATCAGCCTTCAATTTCTCCTTTGCCACCTTCTTGACCGGAACTTCATCCTCCAGCCTTGCCCGGACCTCTAGAGCCTCAGCTGCTTCTCCGATTTCTTGACGTTCATCCTCCGAATTGGCCCGAGAGGCCAACTCGGTGCTATGTACTTCACAAGCGTAAGTGGTCTTGATGTCGCCTCGAAACGACAAAACTCCATTTGGACTCGGCATCTTCAAGCATCAAGTACTGGTAATTTGGAATGGCCATAAACTTTGCCAAAGCTAGCCTTTCAAGTATCGCATGATACGCTGAATCAATACCAGCACTGGAAGATAATATTCTCCCTCCTGTAGTTCTCCTTCGTCCCGAAGATCACCGGCGAGAAATCTGCCCCAAAGGATAGCTATTCCGTCCAGGTATTATACCATGAAACGGTGAGACGCTGCGCTCCAAATCAGCTAGAGTGAGGCCAAGCTCGAGCGAGTTTTGACGAACAAGATATCCAAGCAACTCCCGCCATCAATGAAGGTCCTCTTCAATCGCACCTTGTGAACTATGGGGGCCAAGATGAGTGGATATTTACCAGCTTTTGGCAATACCTCGGGATGATCAGCTCTGCTGAAAGTAATGGGCACCTCGGACCACCGTAAGTACTCGGGTGTAGCAGGAGCGACGACATTAACCTCTCGAAACGCCAACTTTTGCTTTCTCTTCGATTCGCAAGCGTCCGCGCCTCCAAAAATCATGTTCACCTCTCGAGCCGGTTCTTGAAAACCTTCATCATCCCCATTGTCATCGTGTTCTTTGTCTTTGCCCTTGTCATCTCTCTCGGTTCCGATGAGCAGATCGGGGCGCGACCTTTAAGGCGAACCGAGCGAACGGCCTTAACAGGAAGCACTCCTTGGCTTTATGATTCCCACTATGAATCATGCAAGGGCCTTCAAGAAGCATTTCGAACAACAATCGTTCTCTTGGACCTCTCTTAGGAGGTGCCGGCCGGTCTCCTCCATGAGACCGGTCGACGACCGCAACAAGGTGATCGGCCTTGCGCTTGTTGTTGTTCTTGGATCCAGATCGGTTGTCTTGGTCATGCTTCGGCTCCTTCCCTTTGTTCCCGCGCAAATTGACCACATTTGATTCTCCAGCAAAGCATAATCATCTGCTATCTTGAAGCACTCGACGCCGTCATGGTGAGGTTTCGGTTGCGCCTTCCAATCTTGTGAACTAAGGCTTCACTACGGACGCCGACTTGAAACGCCGCAATTACCTGCTGATCGGGAACATTGGGGATTAAGGCTTTCTTGTTGCGAAACGCCCGATGAAATCCGTAAGAGGTTCGTCGGGCTTCGCTTCAGCCTATTGAGGTCGAAGTAATTCCCTGGCTTCTCACAAGTCGCTTGGAAATTCTCTACGAACTTTTTGGTGAGGTCATCCCAAGAAGAAATAGATTTCTCGGGTAGGGACTGCAACCATAACCATCCAGCCTGCTCCATGCACATGGGGAGGTAATTAGCTAGCACAAATGTATCTCCTCCTGCTGACCGGATAGCGGTGGTATATATGCGTAACCACTCAGCAGGAGGTGCTTTACCATCATACTTATCAATAGCCCCGGGCTTAAATCCCCGGGGTATTTGCAAATGCGCAAATCTCGCGTGAAAGCGGGAATCACGGAGTACTCGTCATCTTTCGGACCGGTCCGGACCGGTGAAGGGGATCGTCGGCGAGGGTAATGCCGGTAGTTACGATCTCTATCATCATCGGAGTAGTCATAATACCGATCATCTTGATATCTATCTCCTGGTCCATCCCGACGATCATTGTTAGCCGGTTGTGCGGTCTGCGAAGGGGAGGCGGAGGCGGAGGCGCCGCCCGGCGATCATTATTGTCATGTCGAGGCTCCCCGTCTCTGTCCCCGTCGTCGCGTTCTCTTCGACCCCCGGTATCACGGCGATTATCTCGTCTCGGCCGGTCATCCCGATGAGCATGTCGGCTACCTTGCCCTCGCTGGTCAATGCGCGGAGGATTTCCACCGGGGCGGCGCCGAGCAGCCGGTCCACGCCGAGGCGAACTAGTCACGTGCGGGCAAGGCGGGGCAGGGTCCCGCGGATGATCATCCACATGACCGGTGCGACGCCTCTCATCTTCTTCATGTCTCCGACGTTCCTCCGTTCTCTCCGCATGGCGATCAATGGGGACATTACGAGCGTCCCGGTTGCCATTAAGCGGTACACGCAAATCTTGATCCGGAGCTCGTTCATGTGCATCCGTGATCGAGGGTGTGTCGAGGCCCAAGCCTTCCTCCGGAAGAAGCTCCTTCGGACCGAAGCTCCGTAGGCCGCTCCGAGCGAGAACGCGAGCGGCTTGAAGATTCCGACCTGTCATGGATGAGTTGATTTGTTTGTAGAGCAGCCGCATCTACCAAATTCAAAGCGCGTTGCAACCCTTGTATTGCATTGAAGACTTCTTCCGGTATTGTTTCGAGGATTTGTTTCACTCCCACAATGTTGTGAACTGGTGACGTGAAGACCCGAGCGCCGTTTAATTCCACTTCCATGGAGCTCAAATCCAAAGCCCTGCTCGAAGAACGATGCCGCCTTCCACCTGCGACACCTACGTCGGCTGTTATATCCTGGGGACGTTTCTTCCGGGTCTCCATACTCGGTCCGGCAATGGGCCCGTGGCTGAGGGAGCGATCGCGGGAACGCTTCCTCCGGCCCGACCAGCAGCATTTGTGCGCGGATTTGCAGCTGAAGGTTGTGGAGGTTGTTCATCTCTAATTGCTTCTTCCGCTTCACGGCGACGACGATCGGATTCTTCTCTCGCCGACCTTGCTTCTTCTTCAGCAGCTTCCTCGGGAGTAAGTTGGCGAATAACTGGTCCTGTCATGAACACTTGGAAGAAGAGCGGACATTCTTCCTCGAAGTCATCAACGAACTCGCAAGAGTGGCTTATCTTTGCTGATTGGGCTCCAATCCGAGATGCGGCGGTCCGATTGTTCGCGCTAAAGCTGCGTCGGATCCGCCAAGTTCCGAGCCTAGGGTGCCAACCATGGTAGGTGATCGCGCTTCGAAGCTGCGGCTTGACAACGGGTCGGATTCATCAAAAGCGGTTTTCCGGCCGAATCGGCTTCAAAGTCAAGGGACCCGAAGCGGATCTTGAAGCCGGGCTCGTAGTCGACGACGAATGAAGAGGCCATCGAACTCGCTAGGAACTCGCCGAGACCCCTTCCTGGAGCGCCAAATGTCGAGTCTTAAACTCCGCACTAGTACTACCCGGTCCCTTACGAGTGTGGAATTCGATGGTGCAACACACGGAACACACTGGAACACGCGATTTTAGACGAGTTCGGGCCCCTCGGATTGAGAGTAATACCCTACGTCCTGTATGTTATGTATTGCCTTTAGCAATTTGCTAATTGCAAGATCTCGAGAGAGTTTTTGGGGGTCCCTGCTCCGCCTTATATATCCGGGGAGCTAGGGTTACATGCGAGTCCTAGTCGATTACACGGATTACATATATGGGAACTCTATCTCTAGCTTTCTTTATTGATTCGGAGTCCTAACGGACTACAAATTATTCCATAACTTGTTCCTCAAGTCATCATATACCGGTATTGACATCCGCCTTATCTCCATACCGGTATATAGCATCCTCTATCATTCCGGACCGGTCGGGAACCGATCATGTCGCTATCTCCATCACCTTTATCTTCATTGATTTGTTACCGTGTCTTTACGCATACATTCCTTTATCATCTGTATACCCATAAGGCAAGTATACGACACATCTCATGTCATTATTCATCATGTCATCATGTTGCATTTATAAAATAATTAAATTTTATGTCAAGTATGCACATAAAATATCAATTTAACCTAAGTTAAATTAAGTTCTTAAAAAGAATTCAAATAAAAGTAAATGATGGTGATTAACATTTTCTGTAGATTAAGCATAAGAATAAAAGATTTATGGAGTTGCTCTGAAATTATTTGCTTTTGTAAAAATGTCTACAAGAAATAATTAAAGCTTTCCTTTTTAATTTAAACATGAATTTTAAATCCGAAAATTTTGGAATTTGAACCTCGACCTAAAAAGAAAAGTGTTTGAAATATTTTCATTAGCAACCCTAAATTTTTATAAATTTTTCCGAGCTCGGCAAAGTTGTTTTTCAATTAAGAGAAAATCGGAGGACCTTTTTGCAAAAATGCCGGGCCAGGGCCCGGCGCCGACCTCTCCTCTCTCTTCTCTCTGCGCCGCTCGCCGCCGGTGCTGGGGCTTCCGGCCGGGTGTCCCGCTCGAGCTTGCGCCACGCCACCGCCTGCGGCTCTGCTTCACCCCTTTTCCGGCCGGATAAAACCCAGCCCCGTCCCGATCCCTCTTTCTCTCTCATTTCCTCTTCCACTTCTGCCATTGCCGGGAGCTCCCCGGTTCACCGCCGGCAGGCCGTCCCAGCCTCTCCCCATCCAAACCAACGCCGCCAAGAGTTCCGCAGCAACCCCCTGAAGCTCCCCGGGCCCTCCAATCGAGCCGAGCAGCTCTGCTCTATCGAGGCGAGGCCATCTTCCTCGTCGGGCCCTCACCGTCGTTCCACCGCCGCGCCCTCCAATTCACACACGGCGGTGAGTCATTTAGCTCTTTTCTTCTTCTAGATGATGCGCAACTTGCTACTCTACGTTTTTGGCCGCTCATCACCCAATTTGGTTCACGAGGAGCCGTGAAATCACCGTTCGCCGGAGCTTCACCGCCGCTGTCCGCACCCTCCACGGTGAGCACCTATCTACGGCCATCACCAAGCCCCCACCATCCTCTCGTCGAGCTTGCTCATGCTCCGTAGAACCTTCCCGCACCATTTTCCCTAAATGTGGCCAATCACACAGACAAGCTCCGCACCGTGCCGGAGCACCGCCATGGCCGCACCTCGCCGCCGGCGTGTCTCCGGTCAACCTCATGCGAGCTCATCACCACCCCTAAGTTTGCCACGTTGCGTAGAGCGTTTAGGTAGTCCCGCAACGAGCTTTGGCTCCACGCCGGCCAGCTCCGATGGCCGCACCGCCGTGAGCTCGCCTCCGCGGTGGCGCCACACCGCGAGCCACACGCGCGAGATCGCGTGTGGCCACGTGGGGATCACGTGTGGCGAACCACTGTGGTCCCGCGTGTGGCACAAAAGACTTTTCAATTTTTGAAAATTCATAGAAAATTAAATAAAAATCAGAAAAATGTGAAACTAATTTTCTTAGACTCGGAAAAATATTCTCATATCTGTTTATGAAATAAAATATCTATTTTGAGTATTTTAATTTCATAAGTATTAATTAATTACATTCTTTGATTAATAAACGTTATTATTTTATGCTAATTAAATATTTAATTTAACAAAAGAATTTATCTAAATGAAGGAGATACTTGCAGACGAAAGTGTTTATGAAAAATGTTTCCCAAAATTAAACATAAACACCGTCATTTCATGTGATCCTAGTTTATTACTTTATGTGTTATTGCATATCATTAATTAATTATTAACTATTAATTAATGAACATGTCGATAAAAATCATTGCATCTCATATCATATACATTCATGCACGCATGGTTGTGATTCGCGACGTATTATTGGTTGACCTAGGTCCCGACGTGATCGAGGTTCCGTCCGAGACCGAGACAGAGACGGGAACATCGACGTCGACCCGAACACCGAGGAAGCTAACACCGACGCGAATCGAGGCAAGCCCGGTGCATCCTACCTATGTTTTAAATATTTTATTTTATCACAATTGTTAAGTTATGTTTGTGCATTAGGTGATAGGGAGTGATTGACACCCTAGATGCATGAGATAGGTTCCTTTTGTTTATGCTATACTTGGTACGGGTAGCTCAATAGAAGCTAGGCTTAATTCTTAGTCGCAACGATATATGTTTTAGGAATCTTAACTCATGGAGGCTTTAAGTGTGTGATGTGTTTTTCGTTAACTTAAAAGAGAGTGTTACTGAAGTTGAGACCGGACGAGCCATGTAGGAGAAAGGGCAAGACGGAGTTGAGGTCTTGCAAGGTGGTAGGGCGTCCGTGTCGGTTAAGGACCGTACCGTTGTCGGCTTAGTTGAACAAGTTTGGATGTACCGTACTACATGTCTGGTGTAATGGGCCCGACAAGCTGATGTACCCTACCGTCCCGAGAGATGTAGCGTAGCTAACTCTCTTTTGTTGGCTGTTAGTGAGATCGGAGTCTCACGGGAGGGAAATGGGTCGCGCACGGATGAACTCGTGGGGTCGCCATATTCCGGGGAGTTTGGAAAAGGCTAGTCTTCCGCCGGTGTTAGCGGGAAAGTTGTCGTATACGACCGATGGGGTGCGTATACGTCGTGTAGTCGGGTTTTGCCAGCTGGTATAAAATCGATTCGAATCGCTGTCCCTCGCAGATAATAAGTACCGCTTGTTTAGCTCGTCACATCGTAGTTAATCAACTGAAAGATGAAGAGGAGAGATGAAAGAGCTGTTGATCGAAAATGATCTTTTCTTGCGAAATTGATTGTAGTAGTTGTAGACTGCAAACCCTTGGTTTCTAATGAACTTAACTTTGAGCTAAAACTTGAAAGTAAGGATCAACTCTTAGAGCTGTTTTCGCAAGTGAGTCAACTCCACAGCCATAAAGCCTTGCATACTAGGCGTCGGCCTTAGCGTGCCTCGTTGACGGGTCGGTCTTGCTGAGTATTAGAGTACTAAGGGTTTGTTCGTTATGTTTCGGGACATGAGTCGTACTTCCACGACTTATACGGTAGCTTTCCGGAAGAGGAGCGAGTGTCTTGAGGGTGGTTCCCTCCAGGTGGGAACGAATCCCGACAACGTAAAGGAGAAGGACCGTGGTGTACGTCGGGGTCGGTACATCACGATAGACGTTCTAGTGGTATTTTGTTGTATAAAGAACAAGTTTCCACTGCAAGACTCGTAGTGTTTTAAACTTCAATAATGTATTATGCTTCCATCGTATGATGTTTGTATTTCAAAAACCTAGTTGTATTATACCATGATGTATATATTCGGCTTGTATGAAATGATGAACTGTTGTAACTCGCTTCGTCAAGTGTCCCCCTGTACCGACTCCTGGGTGTCTCGGAAGGGATGTCACATCTCATGATCGGAGATATCGCATCCGAGACTACGTTAGGACCTCACTTACAAAATATATCGGATCTTTGGACCAATTGCG